>OX438864.1:0-141665 GCA_949315895.1 Anania crocealis
GCCGTCTTCTTTCCGCGCAGCTGCAGAAATGCCGCCCCCAACTCCCCCGCCGTAACAGGTGGCACCACCGTCCGAGAGGCCCCCTCATCGCGACGTTGGGCCATCCGAGGAGGCTGATGATCGCCCCGAGACGGGAATAGGCCTGCTACTACAGTCTCCAGCACCTGCGGGTCCAACGACTCTATGACCGGCGGACCGGAACCACAGAGTTTTCCGCGCACTGCCTTATACGGACGCCCCCAAGGGTCTCCGTCCAGCTCTGCCAGCATCTCCTGCCTAGCGCGCTCCTTGGCTCTGCAGATCGCAAGCTGCAATGTCTTCTTTGCAGCCCTATATGCTGCACGCAGCATCTCTTCACGCTCCAAAAAGCCCTCATCCCGAATGCGACGCCTACGATGTCGTGTCACCGCCCGCTGCGCAGCAATGCTGCTAGCCCGAAGGTCCGCCAACTCCTGCGACCACCAATACACCGCTTTCCTTGGCGAGGCTTGCTTTGCACGAGGCATGGCAGCATCACAAGAAGCCGACATCGCATCGGCAAGCTGACTAGCCCGCTCGTCTATATCCCCTGACGGCACAGACGACTCCGAAAACCAAGCCTGGACAATGGCCGCTTCAATTAGCAGGTCCTTGTCCAGCCTAGTTAGCGCCCACCGAGGAAACACTGAATCTCCCCGAGATCCACCGACACCTCCAGAAGACGACGACGAATGCCGAAGATCAAACCGGATGTATCGGTGATCGGAAAGTGACTCCTCCCCGACGATCACCCTCCACCCAGAAACCCGAGGCTCAATGGACGGTGAGGCGAACGTCACGTCAACAATTGAGTCTCCCTGGGGTCTGACGCACGTCGGCACATTCCCTCGGTTCAGTAGAACCACCCCGGCTCCAGCAGCCCAGTCCTCCACTAGCTCCCCGCGAGCATCAGTGTCGGGTGAACCCCAAGCTTGAGACTTAGCATTGAGGTCACCCAAGACGACAACTGAGTGCGGTGCCGACCGGAGTACAACCCCACCCAACCGATCCATAAACGGCTCGAACTCCGCTAAAGGTCTATTGGGGGAGAAGTACGCTCCGACCAACACAATGCCGCCCCACTGAACAGCCACATACCCTGGCCCCCGCTCCCTCATCACAGGCGGCGGAGACATTAACGATGAGGAGAAAACTATAGCTGCCAACCCATTCTCGTCTCCAAACCACCCAGGCGAAGATGGCACAAAGTAGGGTTCTGCCACTACTGCAATGCCAATCGACCACTGTCGTATGGATTGCAGAAGGATATCCTGTGCCCCGGCGCAGTGATTAATGTTCGCCTGAAGGAACTTGACTACGGGCACACTATCCATCTGCAATATCCATAGACGCCCCCTCCTGTGTCACACCTGCTGGAACAGAAGCGCCGGCAGCTGGCTGTCTCCTCTTCAAGGGACGCGAGCACATCCTCGACCCCACGCTGTGTTCCGCTGACCGCCCTGACTCCGCACAAACCGGGCAATGCGGCTTGGCAGTACACGCCGACGCCTTGTGACCGTCCTGGCCACAACGGTAGCACAAGCTGCTTCTGTCTACCGATGAAGTGCACACAGACCGCGTATGCCCAAGCTCCAGACATCTGAAGCACTTCAGAGGCCTTCGCTCCAGTACGGTGACTTGTGCCGAACTCCAGCCCACCGAGAGCCTTCCTTCATCCGCTAACACCTTGGCAACAGCAACTGGACATTGGACCCAGGCCGAGCCCAAAACCCCCGGACCACGCCGAATTTCTCCCACCTTGACCGACTCAACAGAGCAGCCCCCCTTAACCGCTACAGCAGCCTGCAGTTCTAGCTTCTCTATTGAGTCGTCCAACCTGGAAATGCGCAAGTCTGCACACATTGTTGGCCTAGCCACTCTGGCTGTACCAGCCAAAGCCGACCTAAGGCGCTCCGCAAACTCGTCGGCCTTCTCCCCAGTGGTGGAGCCCCCCAACTCCAAGATTCGTGCCCCCGTACGCGTTTCCCTAAAGCTGAACTTAGAGCGATCGATCCCTATCGCATCTAAGTCCACACTATGACGAGCCTTCGCAAGCAGCTCCGCGTATGATACCCCCTTATCCTTGGCCTCTGGCTCCAACGTGAGCACTACCGCCAAAGAACGTGGTGGACGCAGCGACACCTTCTTTTTAGCTGGACCTGTCCTATTCACCTGCTCACCCCCACGCTGAGTCGGACGCTGAGCACCCCCCACCTTACTTGTCTTTCTACGCCCCACTACAGTCCAGCTCCCATCATTAGGCTGATTAGGAGCCGACAAATTAGGCTGCGAGGCCGACAACGGCGCCATCGTTGGGACCGGTACAGAAGCCCGAGTCGGAGCCGGAGCCGCAACCATCCTCCCTGCTTTACTCTTCTTCTTCTTCGGTTTCTTCTTCTGGGCCTGGGCCGCCTGCGTTGGCAAGACAGAGCGCGGCGTCGACGCCACAGCCGCATAGGAACCCTCCCCACGTTTGTCAGACGCCAGTGGCGGGCGAAGCCTCTGAACCGGCGGCAGTCGCTCCTCCAGGCACTGTAACCTAGCCGACACCATCTGCCCCACCTGCAACATAACCTCCTTCAAGAGGTCCTGATCCACCAGAGAGTGCTGACCAGTTTTCTCCATAGAGAAAGGAGCCTGCATTTGGCTTTGCCTCGGACCGCATTTGCAGGACCGGCGCAACTCCGCTAGCGCTGCCTTCATCTCAGCCATCTCCTTTTTAAGCTCGTCAACCTCCTTCCTCAGTCGATTATTCTCAACCTGCAGCTTCTCGTTTTCCTCGCCGGTTGTACGACCCCGTAGTGCCCCAACGGCTTCTTCGATGGATGCTGCAGCCTCCTTTAGGGACTTTGCGTAGGTCCCCTTCAGGTTTTTCGAGCTCGACACCACTTTGAGGACAACCTGAACGTCGTCCTTCACCTGATTGAACAGGGCTTCCGCCGTCTTGTCCTCAACAGGGTCCCCAGCCATTGCCATCGCCCTGTTCTCCCTCCTGGATCTTGTACGCTGCGCCAACTCCACCATCTCCTCTTCTGCCAAAAGCTCGAGTTCCCGCCTCCTAGCCTCGATGTATTCTTGTTTGGCCTTGGCCAAACCAACATACTGGCCCGTAGTTGGTGGACGACCCCTACCTCTGCTACGGGTGGAAACACCCGCTGCCGACTCACCACAGTCAGAGACAGAACCTGAACCAGTTCTAGCTGCTATTTCTTTGGAGTGCAGCCTCATACGCTTCCTCTTCCTGCGTTCCGCCGGCGACTCCATCACCCTTTCCTCAGCACCTACAGACAGGTTCGATCCGGAATCGGATCCCATCAAAATCTCCTCACCTTCATCAGCATTATTGTGAAACGGTTTATTATTTATCAAATCCATACGGTTCCCACGAGTATGGGGGAAATAAAAGGTCCACCCGGGCAGTGCCCCCTGTACCCGGGTAAGTGTAGGGTTGTGAAGGGAAAGGGTCCACCATTCCTCCCCTCCAGAGGTCGCGTCGGAACCAACCTCCCGTTGGCCATTCATCCCCTGGGCCGCGACTACCTCGGGATTGGGGCTTTTTTATAGAGGTTAGCTCCTCGCAGGACCACCCAACTAAGGGCAGTCCCCCCGGCCCTGCCTAACGCAAGGTTACGGTTTGGCCGACGGTAGCCTTAGCCCGCCCCCCCGATCATACACCATGACCGAGACAGCCCGTCGCCCCGCTCGCACCGCCGCTACCCGGAATATCCAGGACGCCGGTCGAGCCCAAATCGCGCCACCGCTACCTAGGTTACCCCCAGGACGCCGACCCGAAGCCTGAAGCCTGTAGACAACCGTCTACCTACCGCTACCCGGAATACGTCCAGGACGCCAGGCAAACCACCAAACACCAAAAACTCGCACCGCCGCTACCCGGACTGTCCGGGGCGCCGGTCGAGCCCCACTCAAAGCGAAGCGAGTTGCCCAAACCCACTGCTCATACGAGCCACCAACCCCTTTACGCCACCCATAGCCACCACGGTCACATTCCTATCCTACCCCTACAGGTCCCTACTCCTAGCCCTAACACCTACGGCCTACCTACATCTACCTGCCTAACGTGACCGCGGGGCATTCTCCCTCTTCCCGCTACGTAGCGCCTCTCTGCTAATCAGAGAGCGTCGTGCGGGTTCCTATCGCCACAGTAGATGAGTTCCAGACAGAATTCATCTACCATGCGCCCACCCCCCCTTTGGTTTTGGTCCGCGCCGGCCGAAGCCGGTACCCCCCATATCTGGGAGGCATTCCCCTATCCGCCACCTGGGGACGCGCCCGGTAGGAGACCAAAAACTCCTTCCCTTCCGAAGAAGGGCGAGAACCTAACCTAACCTAACCTAACCTAACCTAACCTAACCTAACCTAACCTAACCTAACCTAACCTAACCTAACCTAACCTAACCTAACCTAACCTAACCTAACCTTTTTTTTTTTTTTTTTTTTTTTTTTTTTTTTTTTTTTTTTTTTTTTTTTTTACGTTGGAAAAAAGCATTACGCATCCCCCCCGCTCGGGAGAACGGGGCTTTTCTAGGACTCTCTGCCAGAAGCTGGCAGCATACCCAGTAAAAAAAAAAAAAAAAAAAAAAAAAAAAAAAAAACCAACGATGCTCCACCACACATTTGGGGGTGGACCCCGGGTAAATGCCTATGCATTCTACCGCAGACCACCCCCACAGCGTTGCCCAGATGGACACCACCACAACAGATGCCCCAAATGACCCACCCCAATTACCCTAAGGGCTGAAGCGTCCCGAGCATAGGGACCGCTTCCGCCAAGCGCAGGCAGTGCAATGCAACTGTAAAGGTCTCCCGCCCTTCACAGCCGCGGCCTGGCTAAATCGCAGAAGGAAGCTGCTGCTCGAAGCGCCTCCGCCTCCTGCCTCCACGCTTGCGGCGTATCGCATCCGCCAGGGGATCTTCCTCCCGGACACGCTCTGCCGCCTCCTTCTGCAGCATCACCCGCTCACAGAAGGACGCCACCGCACGCCAAGCTCTTCCGTCACCCGCCATAGCTCTCACCACGGCCGGCAGCGAAAGGTCCTGCCCTATGACAGAGCGCAGTTCTGCACGCTCTGCATCCCACTCCTGACACTGCGTTAGGGTATGCATCGCCGTATCCTCCGCTGCCCCACAATGATGGCACTGCATTGTCCTCTCCCTCCCCGCAATCTTGCACAGATATCTCCCAAAGCAACCATGGCCCGAGAGAACCTGCGCAAGGCGGAAAGTGAGAAGACCCTGCCTCCTGGTCACCCACTGCTGCAACACTGGCTGCACTGCCGCCACCGTCCATCTACCTGCCACAGGACGCTCGAGTTGCTCCTGCCACCGGCGGTATATGGACTCCTTCGCCCGTGCTCTCCAGCGCTCCACCTGCTCAGGCATAGGACGCCCTCCAGCCATCCGCACCTGTGCCCCACGTTCGTATACCGTCGTCAACACCCCTGCTTCCAACTCCCATGGAGGTGTACCTGCCAAAGCACATGCCGCGTCAAACGAGACAGTGCGGTAGGCTCGTATGAGCCTAACCGCGACCACTCGCTGAGGTCTCCGCAGCATGGCCCTGTTCTCCCTGCACAGAGAGTTCACCCACACCGGAGCACCATACAGAGCCATGGACCTGACCACTCCTGCATACAGCCTCCGCACTAAAACGCTAGGCCCCCCCAGATTAGGCAACAGTCCTGCCAACGCACCCGCAGTCGCCACTAACTTCGGCGACAGACGCTTGAAATGCTCCCGGAAGTTCCACCTACCATCCAGTACAAGCCCCAGGTATTTCATATCGTCTGCCACCTCAACCTGTATATCGCCGATACAGATGTGTGTCCCCGACGGCGGTTTATTGCGAGGCCCATGGAACCAAAGCGCTTCGGTCTTATCCAAAGACACTCTGAGACCAAGAGCCTCGATCCGCCCGACAACCTGCCGAACTCCGACCGTGCCTAAAGTAAGCGCCTCCTGAAACGTCCGCGCACGCGCCGCAACAAGCGTGTCGTCGGCGTAACAGATGACGCAAAGCCCTCGCAGTAGCGCACCACGCAGCACCCAGTCATAGCCGATGTTCCACAGAAGAGGGCCCAAGACCGACCCCTGCGGAACACCGCATGACACCGCTCGTCTCACTAGGCGTCCCTGTCGATCCTGATATACAATATACCGGTTACAGAGATAATCGCGTATAACCCGCTGCAGATACTGAGGTACCCCGTGATATTGCAACGCCTCCCGGATACAATCTCGCGGTAGTGTGTTAAAGGCATTGGCGATATCTAACGATACCGCCAACAGCACCTCGCCACGACTAACCGCCTCCTCAGAGAGCTCCTTCAGCCGCCCTATCGCATCGATAGTAGATCGACCCTGCCTGAACCCAAATTGAGACTCCGACAGATCCGGACCAACCGTAGTCAGGTGCTCCAACACCCTAGAGGCAAGAATGCGCTCGAAAAGTTTGCCCCCTTCGTCCAAAAGCACAATAGGTCTAAAGGACGAAGGAGCATCCTCCGAACGGCCCTTCTTCCTCAAAAGCACCAGCCTACCTACTTTCCATCTGTCCGGAAACCGCCCACTCTCCAGACACGCGTTCAGAAGACCCCGAAGACGTTCCTCGACTAGGTCCTCAACCGTCAACCAGACTCGGCCAGGCACTCCATCCGGGCCCGGAGCCGTCTTCTTTCCACGTAAATGTAAAAATGCCGCTCCCAATTCCCCCGACGTAACTGGAGGCACCACCGTCTGAGAGGCACCCTCGTCGCGATGCTGAGCCATCCGTGGAGGCTGATGATCTCCCCGAGTCGGAAACAAACCCGCTACTACGGCCTCTAGCGCCTGTGGTTCCAGAGACTCTGTGACCGGCGGACCGGCACCACAGAGTTTCCCTCGCACTGCTTTATACGGGCGCCCCCAAGGGTCCCCGTCCAGTTCCGACAGCATCTCCTCCCTAGCACGCTCCTTTGCTCTGGAAATGGCAAGCTGTAACGCCTTCTTGGCAGCCCTATACGCTGCCCGCAGCGCCTCCTCACGCTCTAGAAAGCCGGCACCCCGAATACGACGCCTACGATGCCGTGTCACCGCCCGTTGTGCAGCAATGCTGGCAGCCCGAAGATCTGCCAACTCCTGCGACCACCAATATACTGCCTTCCTCGGTGGGGCTCGTTTCGCACGTGGCATAGCTGCGTCACATGCAGCCGTCATCGCATCCGTAAGCTGACGAGCCTGCTCATCCACATCCACCGTCGGTACCGTCGACTCTGCAAACCAGGCCTGGACAATCGCCGCTTCAACTAACAGGCCCTTATCTAGCCTGGCAAGCGCCCAGCGAGGAAACGACGAACCCCCCCGCGATCCACCGATACTCCTAGATGGTGACGACGACTGTCGAAGATTAAACCGGATGTATCGGTGATCGGACAGCGACTCTTCCCCGACAATCACTCTCCACCCAGATATCCGAGGCTCAAGGGACGGAGAAGCGAACGTCACATCCACAATTGAGTCTCCCTGGGGTCTGACGCACGTCGGCACATTGCCTCGGTTCAGAAGAACCACCCTGACTCCAGCAGCCCAGTCCTCCACCAGCTCCCCACGAGCATCAGTGTCGGGTGAACCCCAAGCTTGAGACTTAGCATTGAGGTCACCCAAAACGACAACTGAGTGCGGTGCCGATCGGAGTACAACTCCCCCCAACAGATCCATAAACGGCTCGAACTCCGCTAACGGTCTATTGGGGGAAAAGTACGCTCCGACCAACACGATGCCGCCCCACTGAACCGCCACATATCCTGGCCCACGCTCCCTCAACACAGGCGGCGGAGACATCAACGACGAGGAGAATACAATCGCCGCCAACCCATTCTCGTCTCCAAACCACCCAGGCGAAGATGGCACAAAGTAGGGTTCTGCCACTACTGCAATGCCAATCGACCACTGTCGTATGGATTGCAGAAGGATATCCTGTGCCCCGGCGCAGTGATTAATGTTCGCCTGAAGGAACCTAACTACGGGCACACTATCCATCTGCAATATCCATAGACGCCCCCTCTTGTGTCGCACCTGCTGGAACAGAAGCGCCGGCAGCTGGCTGTCTCCTCTTCAAGGGACGCGAGCACATCCTCGACCCCACGCTGTGATCCGCTGACCGCCCTAACTCCGCACAAACTGGGCAATGCGGCTTGGCAGTACACGCCGACGCCTTGTGACCGTCCTGGCCACAACGGTAGCACAGGCTGCTTCTATCCACCGCCGAAGTGCACATAGAGCGCGTATGCCCAAGCTCCAGACACCTGAAACACTTCAGAGGCCTTCGCTCCAGCACCGTGACCCGTGCCGAGCTCCAGCCCACCGAGAGCCTCCCCTCCTCCGCCAACAACTTAGCAGCTGTCACTGGACACTGGACCCAGGCAGAGCCCAAGACCCCCGGACCACGTCGAATTTCGCCTACCTTGACCGACTCAACAGAGCAGCCCCCCTTAGCCGCTACAGCAGCCTGCAGTTCTGGCTTCTCTATTGAGTCGTCCAACCTGGAAATGCGCAAGTCCGCACACATCGTGGGCCTAGCCACTCTGGCTGTACCTGCCAAAGCCGACCTAAGGCGTTCCGCAAACTCGTCGGCCTTTTCCCCAGTGGTGGAACCCCCCAGCTCCAAGATTCGCGCCCCCGTACGCGTCTCCCTAAAGCTGAACTTAGAGCGATCGATCCCTATCGCATCTAAGTCCACACTATGACGAGCCTTTGCTAGCAGCTCCGCATATGAGACCCCCCTTTCCTTGGCATCAGGCTCCAGCGTGAGTACTACCGCCAAAGAACGCGGCGGGCGCAACGTCGCTTTAGTCTTAGCTGGAACAGCTTGAGCCAACTGCCTACCTCCAGGTTGAGGCGGACGCTGAGCACCCCCTACCTTATTTGCCCGTCCACGAGATGCCACCACCGACCAACTCCCAACAGCGGACTGATTAGGAGCCGGCAACACTGGTTGCGAAGCCGACAACGGCGCCAAAGACGGGGCCGGTATAGATGCCCGAGTCGGAGCCGGAGCTGCTACCACCCTTCCAGCTTTGCTCTTCTTCTTCTTCGTCTTCTTTTTCCTCTGGGCCACCTCCGCTGGCAGCACATGACGCACCGTCGACGCCGCAGCCGCATATGAAGTGTCTATCCGTCTCTCTGCCGCCAATGGCGGGCGCAACCGCTCAGCCGGCGGTAGACGCTCCTCCAGGGACTGCAACCTGGCCGAAACCAGCTGCCCTACCTGCAGCATCACCTCTCTCATAAACCCCTGATCTACCGGAGTGCGCTGACTAGCTGCCTCCGCGATGACAGGGGCTTGGATCTGGCTCTGTGTTCGACCGCATCTGCAAGAACTGCGCAAATCCGCAAGCGCCGACTTAACCTCCTCCATCTCCCTTTTTAAGTCATCTAACTCCTTCCGCAGCCGATTGTTTTCCACCTGGAGCCTCTGGTTATCCTCACCAACCGTGCGACAACGCAGCGCTCCAACAGCCTCCTCGATAGATGTTGCCGCCTCCTTCAAAGACTTTGCGTAGGTCCCCTTCAGGTTCTTGGAGTTGGCAACCACCTTCAGAACAACCTGCACATCATCTTTAACCTGCGTAACTAGGGCTTCCGCTGTTTTATCCTCAACCGGATCCCCAGCCATCACCTTCGCCCTATTCTCCCTCCTTGTCCTGGTCCGCTGCGCTAGCTCCACCATCTCTTCTTCCGCCAACAGCTCGAGTTCACGCTTCCTGGCTTCGATGAACTCTTGCTTGGCCTTAGCCAGGCCGACATACTGGCCTGTAGTTGGTGGACGGCCCCTGCCTCTACTACGGGTGGCAACACCTACTGCTGTCTCACCGCCATCAGAGAAGGATCCCGAAGCAGCTCTAGCTGCCCTCTCCTTGGAGTAAAGCCGAATTCGCTTTCGCTTCCTCCTTTCCGCCGGCGACTCCATGACCCTATCCTCCGCACATCCTGACAGGTTGGATCCTGAATCGGACCCCACCACTATCTCCTCACCTTCTTCTGCATCTTTATGTGAAACGGTTTTATTAAATGTATCCATGCGATTCCCACGAGTATGGGGGAAATAAACGGTCCACCCGAGCAGTGCCCCCTGTACCCGGGTAAGTGTAGGGTTGTGAAGGGAAAGGGTCCACCATTCCTTCCCTCCAGAGGTCGCGTCGGAACCAACCTCCCGTTGGCCATTCATCCCCTGGGCCGCGACTACCTCGGGATTGGGGCTTTTTTATAGAGGTTAGCTCCTCGCAGGACCACCCGACTAAGGGCAGTCCCCCCGGCCCTGCCTAACGCAAGGTTACGGTTTGGCCGACGGTAGCCTAAGCCCGCCCCCCCGATCATACACCATGACCGAGAAAGCCCGTCGCCCCGCTCGCACCGCCGCTACCCGGAATGTCCAGGACGCCGGTCGAGCCCCACTCAAAAAGGGGTCACCCACACCCAGCTATCACTGCTCCTACGAGCCACCAGCCCCTTAAAGCCCCCCATAGCCACCACGGTCACATTCCTACCCTACTCCTACAGGTCCCTACCCCTAAACCTAACACCTACGGCCTACCTACGCCTACCTGCCTAACGTGACCACGGGGCATTCTCCCACTTCCCGCTACGTAGCGTCTCTCTGCTAATCAGAGAGCGTCGTGCGGGTTCCTATCGCCACAGTAGTTGAATTCCGAACAGAATTCAACTACCATGCGCCCACCCTCCCCTTGGGTTTTGGTCCGCGCCGGCTAAGGCCGGTACCCCCCATATCTGGGGGGCGTTCCCCTATCCGCCACCTGGGGACGCGCCCGGTAGGAGACCCAAAACTCCTTCCCTTCCGAAGAAGGGCGAGAACCTAACCTAACCTAACCTAACCTAACCTAACCTAACCTAACCTAACCTAACCTAACCTAACCTAACCTAACCTAACCTAACCTAACCTAACCTAACCTAACCTAACCTAACCTAACCTAACCTTTTTTTTTTTTTTTTTTTTTTTTTTTTTTTTTTTTTTTTTTTTTTAGGAGGGGGAATGCGGTTACGCACTGCCTGCGACAGCGGGGGCCGTCGCAGGGGTGTGTGGGACTCGTCCTATTTAACGGACCATACCCACTAAACCTAACCTCCGTGTACCTCTCGCGCGTTTTGAAATACTGGACAAGGCATCCGATTTGGAGTCTTCTTGCCCAGGTTTCACACGCGCAGCCGACAACTCAGCCTACTCATAGGCAGCAAACTGCCCTAGCCACTGGAGTGGCGCGTGGGTACACCGCGCGCGCACACTCGGGTCTGTTAAGGGGAGGCAGACGCCCCCGCGTCTGGCCGTCCCGACCCTAGATGAAGAGTTGGCCGCCGGACATTGACTGTCGGCAGGTCCGCAAGATCGGACATCTCTCCATCGCCCCGGGAGACATCGCGCTCGTGTTGGCGCAGAATCTTCTCGACCAGGGTGCGATTTCTCGGGTGGAGTTTCGAGGAGGGACAGCCAGGCGTCGACCCCACTCGGTGGTTTGCAGGGAGAGCCGCTTCTGCGCAGAGTGCGCAACGGATCTCTTTCACGCAGCCAGCGGCTTTGTGGCCATCTTCGGCGCAGCGGATACATGTGCCGCTACGGTCAACAACCGCACGACACATTGCGCGCCCATGGCCAGCACCGAAGCACCGGGAACATCGCATTGGCCTGGGTTTAAGCAAAGTCGCTCTAACCCGGACCCAACCAACAACAAACTTCGTGTTCGCCAACTTTTTCGCAGCCATAACAGGGCAGCGGAGAACGACGCTACCGCCTATCCCATTACGGCTGATGCGACCCACTCGTATCAATCCAGGTTGACATTCCCCGTGTTTGGATACCGCCAGAACAATATCCTCAGGGGTCACTGTCTCGTCGAGGCCCGTCAGTCGGATGTCCGTCGACTTGACGGGTCGGGAGATTTTAAAGGCTCCTGGCGGGGGAATCTGTGCGAGTTTAGAGGCCAGAAGATCCGCCTTAGCGTTCGCTTCGTCCATGGATTCGCCCGCCAGGGCGTCTATCTCAAGGATTCGGTTTTCCGTGGTAGGGGAGAGTTTGAAGCGAATTCTCCCTCCCAGACCAATTTCCCACACGTCGATGGTATCCCTAGCAGCTCGGAGGAGCTTGTCGTAGGTCCACCCTATGGTGGTTCCCTCCGGTTGCACCTCCAAGACGATCGCGGCAGAGCGCGGAGCCCGGAGCTTTGAGGGGTTGCCTTGGTTTGGAGGAGGTTTCCTGCTGCTGGACGGGGCGGCGGGTTTCCTAGTCTGCACTGGAGCTGACTTACGGACAGCAGAAGCGCCAGGGGCTTGAGAACGCTGGCTGTCGTTCTGCTTCCGTTTCCTCTTGGTGCCTTTGCTGACGACCTCAGTCCAGGTTTCGGCGAAGGCAGATGGTCTATGAGGGAGTGTGGGCGCTGGATCGGGGCCCTTGACAGGGTCGTTCCCTTCCCTTTTCTTCCTCCTTCCTCTCTTGCGTTTTGGTTTGGGTCCTTCTGGCGCTGGAGCTGAGGCGCGGGGTATCTCGGGCCTCTGGACATCCGCTCTCAACGGAGGACGCACAATACGTTTGGGCAGAAGACGGTCGTCCAGGTCTTCGAACCGGGCGTCGATCATGCGCCCGACTCTGGTCATAACCTCGCGAGCAATCGCGTCAGCGAGGTCGCCAGGGAGGGGCTGGCTGATGCTTGTCACCGCTGGTTGGGGACAAGTCTCCTGATGGATCTCCGCCACGGTTTGGATCTCCATGCTCCTTTCTTGCGCTTCTTGCGAAGCGGATCCCCACACTGATTCAGCCTCACTTTCGTGAGGCTCGCTAAAATTAGGGTTGTCCTTAAAGGCCTCCCGCATTTGACCCTTGATAAACTTGACCGCGGCGGCAAGCTCGCCACATTGCCCTCGCAGTCTTGCAATCTCCGCCCGTTGTTCGGCTTCCCTTTTCATTGCAGCTTCCGCGCGAAGATTCGCGTTCGTAACTTCCTCGCGCAGGGTGGCGACCTCCTGCTCCAAGTAAAACGTCTCCTTGGTGCGAGAACGCCCGCGGAGGCTGAACGCGTCTTCACGTATTGCTGCAGCAGCTATTTTCAGGACTTTTTGGTCCGTGCCCTTTAAATTTCCAGCATGGTTCTTCACCCTCAGGATCTCCTCACAATGGTGCACGATCCGCTTAAACAGGTCTGCACCGGTCTCGGCTCGACTGAGCTCGGTTGGTTTGGCGTACGGCCCCTCAGGAACCAGTGTACCACAATCTGAGACAACTGGAGAAACGGACCGAGGTTCCAGTGTCGGTTCCCTTCGTGATCCGAAGCGAGGTTTGGCGACATGCGAGGCTAAGGAGCTCGCAGGTGTCTCCTGGGCGTCCTGGGCGTCGCGTAGCATCTGCTGCTGGTCCAGCTCTCGCTCCATTTGGTCGACGCGAGCAATCGCAATCGAGTAAGGTCCGGGGGTGTGGGAGCGACCTCTGCGGCCGCGTGCCAGCTTCGGCACCTTGGCCTGTGAAGAGTCGCTCTCGAAATCGTCCTCATCTGTGATTGAGTCGTTTGCAGGATCGATGTCGGGTTCCTCGAGGGGTCTGCGCTTCGCACCCGCACGAGTTTCATCCGTAAGATCGACAATTGCAGACTCGGTGTCTCTCCGGTGTAAGTCACCAGATCGGGCAGAAGGAGTCACGCCGCCAGAAGAACTAGCAACGGACCTCGCAGCCGCCGTCATAGGGACTGTAGTCTCTGTCTTCGGTGGACCGAACATGCCTCTGAGACGATTCTCAAAGGCGGTCACACCGGAACTTTTCCCCCCCTTTTTCCCCGAGCTAGAAAGCTCAGCCTGAGATGGCCCCCCCCCCGCATACGAAATGGGGGACCTTCCCGCCGCCGGAGCGACGGTGTGGCAAGACTTAGAAGCCTCACCATCACGGGGAGTCTTACGCGTTTTATCTACAGGCATGATTGGTACTGCTTGCGGGCGCAGTAGCCCCTCCACACATCGTCGTGGCTGCTAGCGGATGGCCATAACCCGCCATCCACTCCACCCGTAGGGCAGAGCCCTTGCCGACACAGACCAGATCGGCTCGGTCTTGGGGATTTTTTATAGAGGTTAACTCCTCGTGGCCCTGACAGAACAGTGCCCCCGGTCCGCCCTGAAAAGGGCAGATTACGGTTTGCCCCCCAAGCCGCGTCCTTGCACTACTATGCAGAACATAGCAGTGCAAGGAGCGACATAAGGAGGACGCTCAGTGCGCCCCCCTTCCCCACTGGGTTTTGGTCCGCGCCGGCCGAAGCCGGTACCCCCCATATCTGGAGGGCGTTCCCCTATCCGCCACCTGGGGACGCGCCCGGTAGGAGACCCAAAACTCCTTCCCTCCTTATAGTGAAGGGCGGGAACCTAACCTAACCTAACCTTTTTTTTTTTTTTTTTTTGAGGCGGGGGAATGCGTTTGCGCACTTCCTGCGTCGGCGGGGGCCGTCGCAGGGGAGTGTGGGACTCGTCCTATCTAACGGACACTACCCACTAAACCACCCTCCGTGTACCTCGCGACGTATGTCGACAGTGTATGGGCTTCCCTTGGGATGCCTTCCATGCACCGTCTACGTACGGCCTATGCCGGGCCTCAGGCATAAATGTTATGGGTGATCCTGTACACTTCAGATCACCCAGCAGTCTGGTGGGCTGTGCAATGCAAGCTTCGGGTCCCCGGCCCTCAGCTCGCTAGCCCGCCGCGGAGCGGTGGAGAACGCCGAAGCGCCTTCTCCTCCGCCTCGCTCGTCGTCGTCGGATCGGGTCAGCGTGGATGTTCTCCTCTCTGGCCCTCTCCGCAGCCTCCTTTTGCGACATCACGACCTCGCAAAAGGAGACCATCCTCTCCCACGCCAACTCACTCTCTACCATAGCTTTCACTATGGTGGGGAGCGAGAGGACTCCTGGCACCACCGAGGCCAGAGCCCGCCGCTGCTCGGACCACGCGGAGCACACCAAAAGGGTGTGATCCGCGGTGTCCTCCGCAGCGCCGCACTCGTGACACCCGGGGGTGCGCTCCCGACCCGCCACATAGTGAAGGTACGAACCAAAGCAGCCATGCCCGGTTAGTACCTGCACCATGCGGAAGGTCAAAGAGCCGTGTCGACGTGATATCCAGTCGCCGAGGACCGGGCGAAGCGCACCTATTGTGCGAGACGCCGGGCTCCCGTAACGACTGGACTCCAACCTATGGCACCACCTCTCAAGAAGGGCCTGGTCTGCCCGATCCCTGACGAGGGTGACCTCTTCCGGTGTAGGGTTGCTACCAGCTTCCCGCCTTTCCCTGCGCCAACAATATACGGCGCTCAGGACCTCCGCATTTAGGTCCCACGGGGGCATCCCCGCGAGGACTAGGGCCGCGTCTAGAGCCACGGTTCTATAGGCGCGTATGGCTCTGTTAGCCAGGATACGCTGCGGGCTCCGAAGGAGACATGCTGCGTCTCTATTGAGAGGGCTCCAGCTGGGGGCCCCGTATAAGGCCATGCTCCTGGTCACCCCGGCGTACAACTTGCGACAGTGGACGCCGGGGCCTCCGACATTGGGGAGTAGGTTTCCCAGTGCCGCGGCGGTTTTCACTAGCCGGGGCTGCAGGCGACGGAAGTGCTCCGTGAATGCCCATCTGCTGTCGAGAACAAGACCGAGATACTTCATCTCGGTCTTGATCGCGACAGTCGTACCCTCAACCACTATATGGGCGCCTGGTGGTGGAGCCTGTCTAGGCCCATGGAAGATCATAGCCTGGGTTTTGTCGAGCGCCACTTCCAGGCCAAGCCTTCTGGTTGCGTCTAAGACCGCGCCTACGGCTGCCTCGCCGAGGCGACATGTCTCGTCGAGGCTCCCCCCATGAGCCACGACGAGAGTGTCGTCCGCGTAACAGATAACACTGGTTCGGGGGATAAGCCGGTTCCGGAGGACGAAGTCGAATCCGATATTCCACAGGGTTGGTCCGAGGACCGAACCCTGTGGGACACCGCACCGAATCGTCCGCCGCTCCAGCGTCTCCCTCCCAACCGTGTATACTATCTCTCGATCCCCGAGATAGTCTTCCAGCAGCCTCACCAAGTACGGAGGCACTCCATGGAACCGGAGTGCCTCGACGATTGTGGAGAATGGGAGGCTGTTGAAGGCATTTTTAACATCGATTGACACAGCCAACACACGGTGCCCCCTGTCCGTGGCTGCATCGGAGAATGTCCTCAGAGTCTGGAGGGCGTCAATCGTCGAACGCCCGGCTCGAAAGCCGAACTGGGCGTTCGACAAGTTTGGTCCGGTCTGGTCTAAGTGGTCGATAAGGCGGGAGGCTACGATCTTCTCCAGTAGCTTTCCCGCCTCGTCGAGCAGAACAATAGGCCTGTACGCCGAAGGGGAGTCCAGGGGTTTTCCCTCTTTTGGGACAAGACAGAGACGGCCGGTCTTCCACGCTTTCGGGAACTTTCCCGTACTGAGGGCCAGGTCGAAGACTTCCTGCAACTGGTGCCTTAAGGGGTCCAAGGCTACCAGGAGGACTCGACCTGGGACACCATCAGGTCCCGGAGCTGTGGTTTTGCCCCTGAGGCGCTCCATGGCCGCCAACATCTCGCCGTCGGAGACAGGGGGAATGGGGGAGTCCATAGGCGCTCGGGGTGGTCGCATTCGTGGTGGGCAGTGCTGACTTCTGTCAGGGAACAGGCTTCCCAGCACTTGCTCCCTCGTCGTAGGGTCTAGCGTTTCGGTCACGGGGGCGGACAACGCGCGGAACTTCCGTCTGGCAGTTTTATAAGGTCGCCCCCATGGGTCCCTATTCAGCTCCTCCAGCATTGCTTCGAAGGCTTGCTCCTTTGCCCGGCCTATCTCCGCTTGCAGAGCCTTTTTGGCGATTCTATAGGCAGCGGTTAGGAGCTCTTCTTCGTCGGGAGCGCGAAAGCTCCTCCGACGACTCCGGTAGAGTGCTCTGCGAGCAGCGGTGCTGGCGGACCGAAGAGCTGCGATCTCCTCAGTCCACCAGTATATCTCCCTGCGGGGGGGGCGCGATCTTGCCCTGGGCATGGAGGCCTCGCAGATCCGTCTCATGGCTGCGTTGAACTGCCTTGCACCGTCGTCGGCATTCAAGGGAGGGGGCACCTCAGCCCACGCCTCGACCTCTGCCGCGTCCTTGGCCATTTCAATATCGAGCCGGGTTAGGCCCCATCGGGGGAGCAGGTTGTGACTGACGCGTGATGTAGCTGGGCGGGGGGAACTTGACGCAAATCGGATATATACATGGTCCGATAGGGTCTCCTCTCCCTCCAGCACGCGCCAGTCGCCGATCCTGCGGGCGAGAGCAGGGGAAGCGAACGAGACGTCCACCACGGATTCCCCCTGCTGTCGGACGCAGGTCGGTATGTTGCCCCTGTTGAGCAGGACGAGGTCGTGCTCGACGACCCACTCTTCCAAAACATCTCCACGAGGGTTCGGGGAGGGACTGCCCCAGGACGTCGATTTGGCGTTAAGATCGCCCAACAAGATGACCTGGAGAGGCCTCAGCCTCCTGATGACGGGGCCAAGCCGTTGTAGGTAAGCCTCAAATTCGTGGAGGGGTCTGTTGGGGGAGAAGTACACCCCGACTATAGCTAGATCCTCTCCCCATTTCGCTGCCACGAAGCCGAGGCCCCTTTCCAAAGTTCGGAGGGGGGGCGATTCGGGGCCGAAGCGGGTCAACACTGAGACATCCTCGTTAACTGAGCTGGTCCAGTTCGAGGACATCTCAGGGACATAGTATGGCTCGGCCGCCACCGCAATATCTATATTCCAGGCCGTCAGGTTTGCCAGGAACAGGTCCTGGGCCCTGGCGGCGTGGTTGAGATTCGCCTGTAGTATAGAGATGGGGGCCCTACTGGACATCGAGGTTTACGCACTCCATCTCTACCTCAATTGGCACCTGTGCCTCAGACCTGGTCGGGGCGGTCGGAATCCGGACGACCGCCGCTGGAGCCTTTCCTTTTGCTGATGGGGGACGGCAGTTTTTGCCACCCATGATGTGGTTGGACGCCTTTTTTGCGTCTAAACATACAGCGCACTTCGGCTTCGCGGTGCACGTCTGGGACCTGTGGCCCGGCGATCCGCATTTAAAGCAGAGGCTACTTCTGTCCGCCGTCGAGGGGCACGTTTGCTTGGTATGGCCAAGCCCCATGCACCTGAAGCAGCGCAGGGGGCGGGCCTCCAGCAGGGCGACCCTCGCCGACGACCAACCAACCAATAAACGGCCCGTAAGAACCGCCTTGGCGGCCGTGACTGGGCACGACGCCAGGCATGCACCCACGCCTCTTGGGCCCGGCCGGACCTCTCCAACCTTCACGGCCTCAGGCAGGCAACCTCCCTTGGCAGCCAGGGCGACCGCAACATCCGAGCTGGTGATTGAATCGTCCAGCTCGGAGACCCGAATGTCCACCCTTTTGACAGGGCGGGAAACAATGGCGACCTCCGCCAGCACGGACTTCAGCTTGGTTGCGAGCTGGTCGGCCTTCTCTGCATTTTGGGGCCCAGATACCTCTAGCAGTCTGGCCCCTGTCGCGGTCCTACTGCACCTAATGTGCGGCAGGCCCAGCTCCGCGAGGGACAGGCCGTCTCTGGCCCTTTTCAGGGCCTCATTGTACGAGATCCCCCTTTCGATCGCTTCGGGCTGGAGGGTGAGGACTACTGCCGAGGATCTTGGGGGGACCAGTGATGAGTTCTTCTTTGGCCCTCTTTTGGGGGCCTGGGGGGCCGTGGCGGTTTTGGGTGGTGGAGGCGGAGGAGGAGGGTTCCTCTTCTTCCGGTTTTTCCTCCGGGTAACCTTCACCCATCCATCCATTTCTTCCGGGGTCAGGGTTGGGGCAACTGGGGGCTTTGGAGCCGCCGGTTTTGGCAGGGCTTTGGGTTTGGGGGCAGAGGCAGAACTCTGGCCGGCCGCGACTGCGGCGAAGGTCTTTCTACCTACAACCGATGTGGAGGCGCTTGGTTGAGGGGGAGGGTTTTTACCTTTCGGCTTTTTGGCCAGGCCAGTGTTGCCTGTGGCACTGGGGGTCAAAGGTCTCCTGTCCGCGGCAAGGGGCGGGCGAGGAGCAGGGGCTGGGTTCAGACGGTCCAGCATTCCCTCGAGGCGGGCGAATCGAGCCTCAAATTGAGTCTCGAGGCGGGCCTCAAGGGAGTGGAGGAGGTCATCAGGCGTGTTGGGTTGGGCTGGATCGGCAGCAGGGACTCTCGATCGCTCGGAGAACTCTCTCCGGAGGCTGTGGACCTCGAGCTTCAGCTCATCCACTTCTCTACGGAGGTTCGTGTTCGCCCGGGTGATTCTTTTGTGCTCAAGGTCCATTGTACGACCGGACATCTCCGGGACAATGCGACCGAGCGCCTGCGTGGCCTTTTTAAGGGCTTTTACCATAGTGCCCTTGAGGTTCCTCGACTTGTCCTTGACGGCGGCAACCGCAGCGATGCACTGCGCCGCGACGTCATGGAGTTGGGACATTTCGAGGACCTCAAGGTCCTCTGGCAGATCTGGACAGTCCAAGTCAGAATTGGGCTCTGATGAACCAGCGCTGGGACCCGGAGTCTGGACTCTCCGTTCCAGTGCGCGGTTGAATTCATCCTCGCAGTCCTCCTGCTGTTGCTTCTTTAGGCGGCGCATGGAAGCGCTGTACACACTTTGATAGCGGCCGCTACGTCCCCGGACCGCTGTGTGGACTTTCCGGCTCGGAGAGCCACTCTCGTCTGAGTCGGTGAAGCCACCGCGCGCGAAAAGACCCTCGCGCTCTTCCCTCTTTCTTCTGCTAGATCGACTGCGGCCCGACTCACCAGCTGATGTGGTCTGAGTGGGCGCAGTCGGGTTGCGGGAACAACCCGCACCATTTGTTAGGTCGACGAAGGACGACGACCTCTTCGCGGAACTCCCGCGGGTTGGGGAGTCTTGGTCCGAGTGGACCTCATCCCGCCTCGATTCATCAGACATTACGTGCCCCCCTCCCACATTACGAGGGGGCATGCCAGCCGAAGCTGGGGGGATTGTCCGGCGAACCGGCTTTACCCCGTGGGTAGATACTTTGCGGAATGTCGACATTTTTCATTGGTTTGCCTGCTGTAACCCTGAGGGGACAGGCTTGAGCCCCAGGGTTTTGCCACTCACTGCTCGGACGACCGCCCCGTCGTCCTCCCTCCTGTACGGGAAGGTCCAGGCCGCCGTGGTCACCAACGGCCCAGTCTTTAGGGATTTTTATAGAGGTTTACTCCTCGCGCGCCCCTGGAAGGTACCCAGTTAGCAACTTCCAGGAGGGGCCCGGTCCGCCCTGAGAAGGGCAGATTACGGTGTACGTGGGTTTTTTAGGGAGGTTTTCCTTCCTCGCGGCTCGGACAAAAGCCCCGACAGCCCCCGGGCTGCCCTGAAAAGGGCAGGACGGTGTGCGGTTTTTTATTGAGGTGGCCTTCCTCGCAGCCCGGACAAATACGGCGGTATGAGTCCGAGCCCCCGGCCCTTCCGTAGGGTAACGGGTTGCCCGGCGACCCGCCAGCCAGCGGCGGCTGACTAAAGGCGGGCGCTGCCGCGCGGTGATTTATTATAGAGGTTTCTTCCTCGCAGCCCAGGTAAACTGAGCCCCCGGTCTGCCCTAAAAAGGACGGATTACGGTCTGCCCCCCTGATCACATCTTTACAATGCTATGCTGGACATAGCAATGTAAAGAGTGATCCCCCATTCAGAGACTTTGGCCGTCAGCTGATGATCACTTTTCAGGGATTATCAACTGCCGTTGCCCGAGGTGAACCTGGACAGAATCCTACCAATTACGACATTGAAAGAACGTAACTGGTAACATTCCGCCGCACAAGGAGGTATCTCCGACTGACACCTCATTTTTTTTTTTTAAGGAGGAACTGCAAAAGCAGAAAACCTCCTGGGTTGCCCCACGCGTCTTTCGACGCCAGCCGTGAAAAGGCCGCCCGCTCGACTCCTGGAAAGGAGCCAGGGAGGTTTGGACTCTGCGTCCGGCCACCAACTTACGTCGGCTCTCCCTGGCAGACCCCCGTATTCCTCAACGCGAACGCGTTCTTCGGGCAATCGGGGGCTTGTCTCTGGCGATCTTCGGTCGCGGACACTGTTTCGTGCCCAGGCGATGGTCTGCCGGGCGACCAGCTGCCGCACATAGGCAGCAGCTATACGCAGCCACACAATCGGCGGCCTTATGACCGGGCTGGCCACATCGGAGGCAGATGTTACTGCGATCCTCAGTGGCCTTGCAGACGGCCCGGCCATGGCTCTCGCCAAGGCAGCGCGAGCAGCGCAGTACCCTTGGCGGCAGCAGTTGGACCCTGATGCTCAGCCATCCAACATGCAGCTTCTTCTGTTTGGCCAGGTTTTTGGCCGCCTGGACGGGGCAGCGGGCGACTACGGAGCCGCCGAAACCTCCTACCCCCATCCGGCCAACTTTGACTTTGGCTGCATCGCAGCCTCCCTGCTGTGAAATGGCCACTGCTATCTCGTCAGCAGTGGCAGACTCCTCCAATCCAGTAAGGCGTAGATCTGCGCACTTTTCAGGCCGCGTAACCTTAACCGCACCTGTCGGGAAAACCGAAACCAGGGCGGCCGCAAGGATGTCGGCTTTCTCTGAAGCCTCGCCGGGACCGTTCTCCTTCAAGGCTTTAACCTCGAAGATTCGGTTCCCGGTCATGCGGGAGGGCCGCAGTCTGAGGCGTCCTTGGAGCCCTGTCTCTCCAATCCAGCCCTGGCCGATGTCGCTTCGGGCTTTGGACAGCAGCTCGGCGAAGCTGTACCCCGTGGCTGTCCCCTCCTTGGTCAGCTCCAGCATCACCGCGGCCGACTTAGGCGGGCGGAGTCGCGGGGGCTTCTTCTTCCTGGCCCGTTCTTGGGCGGTCACTCTGGTGGAGGCCTGAGGGGGCCTCTGAGCGGTCTGGGCCCGCTGAGCGGCCGCAACTGGGGCAGACGGGGCGGCCGGGGCTTTTCCCTTCTTGCCCTTGCGTCCGCGGACCACCTCAGTCCAGGTGGTCGTGTCAGTCTGGTTCGTGGTCGGGGTGGGTGCCGGTTCGGAGGTCTTGGACCTCTTCCCCACTCCCTTCCCCTTCCACGGCTTGGTCGTGGCGCCACTAGGGCCGGCCCGGGAAGTCGGGGCGGTTGGCGCTATGTTCGCGGAGACGGCCGCGAGAGGCGGTCTTACTGGTGGGGCCGGAGGAAGACGGGCCTCGAAAGCTTCGAGGCGAGCTTCCAATCTAGCGCCCAATGCGTCGCCGACCTGACGGAGAATCCGGTCAGAGATCGCATCTATATCAGCGTTTCCAGTACAGGCGGACGGAACCGCTGTCACATCTGCCGGCCGCGGTGAAAGCGGCTCGGTTTGGGTCTCGATTGAGACGCCAGAACTCTGATGGGATTCCAGCTTGCGCTTCGGAGGGCGAGAGAGTAAGGCCATCTCCGAGCGAAGCTTTTTCATATCTTCGCTAAGGCGCTCGTTTTGCGCCCGCACCAATATCACCTCCTTCTGCAAGGTGGCGTTTAAAGCTAGGGTGGCTTTCGAAAGCCGGCGGAGCTTGGAAACCTCCCTGTCCTGACTCTCGGTTGCAGCCAGTGCGGCACGTAGCTCTTCCACCGATGAGGAGATGGATTCCGCGATGCTATGGATGGCCTCCCGAACGCGAGGTCGAAGATCCACAGAGGAGGAGGAGCCGATCTTGCAGATTTTCTCGACATCCTCCTGCACTAAGTTAGCTAGCCGATCCGCCAACAACTCCTGCGAAGTGACTGCGAAGAGGTCGGCAGCGCTGCTACTGTCATCAACGGTCGGCTGAAGGTCTGCCGGGTCGTCGGTTGCGTCTCGATTTGCCTGCCTGGAAGCAGGACTGACTCTCCCTGGGACGGAAGCCTGTCGTAGGCCGCCTCTGCCTGAGGCCAGTTTGGCCACCTTAGCGAGGCCGAACGAGGTCCCATCGTCATCATTGCCCGAACCTTCGCGCCTAAGCGCGGTTGAATGTCTCGTTCTCACTCGCTCAAGCGAGGAGCTTTTCTCCTGAACATTGTCGAGGCTAGCAGCCACGGCGTCATCCACAGCTGAGCACAGGTCTACAACGTTGACCTCCTCATCATCCCCCCCAAATACATCCCCAAGTTTAAATTTATTTGACTCCATAACAGTCCCACGAGTCTGGGAGAAAGGGTGGTCCACCCGGCCAGAGATCCCAGAATGGCCGGGTAACCCTAAGTACACCTGGGGGGTCGGGCAAACCCCAGGGTGGCCGCTCGCCGGTTGATCCCACTATGCCAACCACTCTGCCTCACTCCGCGCAAGGCCAGAGACCCCGTCGCCGCGCAGGGCCCCGCAGGGCGCCCCAACGACGAGAATTGTAGGATTTTTGAGAAGCCTTGGTGTCCGGAGCTGAAGGGGTACAGTGTGGGTTAGAGTCCTGGGATGCTAAGAGACTGTGACTGTGTTGACCGACGAGGACAGAACCTCTACAATCTGCCAACACGGAAACAGCCGCGCACATCCCATTTCCCCCTCCCACACTCCACCGCAACAGACCCGGCCCCCAAAACCTCCCGTTGGGGTTTACTCCCCGCGGCCCTGGCAAGCAGGGCCCCCGCATACCCGCTCTAAAAAAGAGCAGGCACACGGTATGATGCAAGGATTCCGACCAGTGTAGCCCCACCGGTCATACACTCCGAAGCCCCCTTGCAGACTCCGAAGCTAGGGGATTTTTTATTGAGGTTTTCGTCCTCGCGGCCCAGAAGGGCCCCCGGCCGATCCCGAAGGACAGGTAACGGTGTACGTGGGTTTTTTAGAGAGGTTTTCCTTCCTCGCGGGCCGGACAAAAGCCCCGCCATCCCCCCACCCCGCCTTAAGAAAGGCAGAACGGTATGCGGTTTTTTTATTGAGGTGGCCTTCCTCGCAGCCCGGACAAATACGGCGGTATAAGTCCGAGCCCCCGGCCCTTCCGTAGGGTAACGGGTTGCCCGGCGACCCGCCAGCCAGCGGCGGCTGACTACAGGCGAGCACTGCCGCGCGGTGATTTATTATAGAGGTTTCTTCCTCGCAGCCCAGGTAAACTGAGCCCCCGGTCCGCCCTGAAAAGGACGGATTACGGTCTGCCCCCCTGATCACATCTTTGCAATGCTATGCTGAACATAGCAAGGTAAAGAGTGATCCCCCGTTCAGAGACTTTGGCCGTCAGCTGATGATCACTTTTCAGGGATTATCAACTGCCGTTGCCCGAGGTGAACCTGGACGGAATCCTACCAATTACGACATTGAAAGAACGTAACTGGTAACATTCTGCCGCACAAGGAGGTATCTCCGACTGACACCTCAACCTAACCTAACCTAACCTAACCTAACCTAACCTAACCTAACCTAACCTAACCTAACCTAACCTAACCTAACCTAACCTAACCTAACCTAACCTAACCTAACCTAACCTAACCCAGTTGCGCGCCGTCCTCCGCCCGAGACGCCACGAAAAACACGTGCTCCGTTTTCAAAAAATCGAAAAAGTGGGTAATCTTAGCCCGATTTTCACGAGTGAAGTGTCAGGAGACGCGGGATTTTTGCCTCCACCCCGTGAAGTGTCAGTGAGCCAAATCAGTGCAGTGGTCAAGGAATTAAAGCCGAAAAACCCCTATTTTTGGGGGTTAGGATTTCGAGCACCATCTTCGAACGCGCCTGGAGCGCGCAATCCTGCACCGATCTTCAAGCTCTAAACACCCCCGGCAAGGGGCGGTTGGCCCGCATCTTTCTGCATCCTCAGAAATTGGAGAAGAGTTGGCGTTCGGCGGCAATCAGCAAAAAAACAAGTCCCACGTGGTGACCCAGATCAAGATCCAGACGTAGCAGGTAGCTGTAAATTTGAACAATTATACACACTACTTAAAGAAGACTTTTGGCGAAAAAATTAGAATTTTAACTTTTATACTTTTTTATTAAATTGATTTTAAAAATTGAAACTTTGGACCTTAATAACTTTCGAAAAAATTGACATATTGAAAAAATTCAATTGCTATAAGTTGCGCGCTTCTTAGATCTACGTAAATCACATTTTTAAAAAATTTTTTGGACCCCCACTTTTTTGTGGTAATTAAATAAAGAAAATTTTCGAAAATTATTAAATTTTTGCATTAATTTTAATTTTAATTTTAATTTTAATTTATAGGCTTGTGAAACCGTATTTTAGACGCCCAAATCCAAAATTTGGGATTTTTAGGATTTAAGACCAGGGAGATATCGATTTTTTAAGGTTTTTTATCGATAAATCCCTAAGTACTTGTAAATAAATTTATTTTATTGTGTATTTAGGTTTAAGTAGTGTAGGGGAACATAATTAAGCCCAAACTCGGCCCAGAAATTCCTATTTTTAAGAATTTTTTGCAAAATCCGTACCCCCAGGATTTTCGGGGGGTAAATTTGTTAATTTATATCTCCGAAGCGCGACCTCGTACAGACTTCTAGTTTTCAGTGCTGGGAAGGCCCGGATCATAAAAATAGGATTTTCGGATTTGCATTGATATAGAACGGATTTTGAGATACGGGGCTAAAACTAATTTCAATAGGTAGATTAGACAATTTTAGACTGTGTATTTTTTGTCCGGGAGCTCTGCGATACATAGAACCGGAGAAGCGAGAGTCCCAACTTCGTCAGTCATCAGTCCCAAAAGCGTGGGACAAAGTTGGGACAGGCATAGCTTCGGTGCTGTAGGTCGTAGAAACTTGCGGTTAGATTCTTAGGAGCACCCAGGGACCCCTCTACCCCCCCACCGAGTTTGGAGAAGATCGGGCGTTCCGATTTTCGTACGGCCGGAAACAGTCGCGCACGGTAGGGGACACCCTAACTAGCAGCTTTTCGAAAGCCCCGTCTCTCTGCGTTGAGTGGGACCGGAGATACAAGCGAGAGCGTTTCGGGATTTTGAGCGAGCGGAGAAAAGCGAAAAACGCTCACGTGAATAACTCCGGACCCGATCATCGTACGAATCCCCGGTTTGGACAGTCAATAGGTGCGGGGCACGGTCTACCGGATCATCCGGATTTAAACTAAATCCGACTTACAAAAATTTTGACAGCGGATTTTGACAGGTACGTGTCGGCCTTGACTAGCTCTACATCTTTGCCTCAGGAACCACGTCGATAGCGCAATTAGTTCCGGACTTATATCCAAAATACTTTTTTCCGGACGAAAATCCGGGAAAATCCGGAAGCCCATATCTCCGGAACGGCTCGTGATAGGCACATCGAGCTTGGTATTGCTGTAAAGGGCTCGACGAGATCTATCGACACAGAAGGTCTACGTGACTCTAGGTAGAGCCACAAACATTTTTTGTAGAAAAAACGGCTTTTTTACTGTAACTTTTAGGTTTGTGAACCTAGAGAGCTGAAATTAACTGGACCGGCTTGAATGAAGCTTACTCTAAGACCTTAAGGTAAATTCTACCTTAAATTGTTTTATTTCCCCCAAGATTTTTGACTTTTAAATTTATATTTTTTATTGACTTTTTTGTAATTTTATTGTATATTTTTTTGTTTTTACGCCGTACGTGAGGTTTTTTTGGCCCACGTACTTAGGATTAGTATCTATAACCGTGTTCTATTGAACCATATTTTTGACTTATTTTGATTTATTTTGTGTATTGACGTTGCTCTGTCCCATAATGGCCACTCTACGCACCCCTGCTAAAAAGACTGATGATAATGGTAGCCCTAGGACTTCTCCACCTAAGATCATGAGCAAGGCGGGCCCAAGCTCGAGACCACTGTCGCAGGCAGTGAGTAGTGTACGTAGGAGCATTGGAGAGTGGGAAGCGGGGATGAGTGACCCCAAGCCATGCTCGGAATCAACACACCCGCACTCGCCAAAGACACAGGCAAGGACAGCGGCGGCTCTCCAGCCGCCAAAACAGAAGACAGCGTCCCCCACACAGGCGGTGACGCAGCGTAGACCTTCTGCAGAGGCGAGTGAGGAGGCGACGATGCCCGTACCCAAAAGGAGAGCGTCTGCCGGCAGGGTGGCCGAGGCCCGGGATTGGCTTCAGTATGCGAAGTTCAACGTGAACAAGTCTCGCAATATGAAGACCAATCTCAAGACCGGGGCCATCCTGGCGGTAGACAATTTATATAGACTAATAAAAGAGATCGCTGAAGAACTTACCAGAAAAACTGCGACACCATCGGCACCTGAAAAAGAAAAAAGAACGATTGCCATTAATACGGATAAGACAGGGGAATGTATAGAAGGGAGTGGGAAAAATGGAAAAGGGGAAGGGGAATTAAAAATAGACACAATGCAAATTATAGAGCTTCTCAAAGCGCAGAGTAATAAAATTGAAAATACTCACCTCGAAATAGAAAAACTGAAATGCAGCATTGAGAACAGCAAACCGTCACCAGCCGCGAACTCATATGCTGAAGCAGCAGCTAGACCACCAAACGTACAAGTACAGACAAGGGAGTCACTGCACTCCGTCATTATCTCCTCCAAGAATGACCAGGAGACAGGAGACGAGGTTCTTGGCAGAATCCGCAAAGCGGTTAATGCTAAGGACGGCTGGGTGACGGTGGACCGAGTCCGGAAGGTCAAAGACCGAAAAATAGTAGTGGGTTGCAGAACGGAGGAAGCTCGGCAGAGAGTGAAGGAAAGATTGAAAGGCGCGGCAGACCACCTCAATGTAGAAGAAGTCAAAAACCAAGACCCGATGATACTTCTCAAAGACGTGCTCAACTTTAATACCGACGACGATATTATCTTGGCCCTTAAAAATCAAAATGGAGATCTCTTTAAGAATATCGATCTCAAAAAAGCCCGTCTTGAGATTAAGTTTAGAAGGAGAGCGAGAAACCAACAGTGCTCCCACATCGCTCTTAGGGTCTCACCTGCGATATATAACGTGTTGTTGAACCGAGGCTTCGTACATATAGATTTGCAACGCATCAGGGTGGAAGACCAGTCGCCGCTGATACAGTGTTCCACGTGTCTGGGATACGGCCACGGACGCAAGTTCTGCAGGGAGACCATCCCCAGATGCAGCCATTGCGGTGGCCCCCACATGAGGAACAACTGTGCGGACTTCCTCGCGGCAGAAAGCCCTAGATGCTGCAACTGTACGGCAGCGAAGCTCGAAAACGCAGAACATAACGCCTTCAGCCCTGATTGTGCGGTGCGCAGGAGATGGGATGCGCTAGCCAGGGCAAAGATAGCGTATTGCTGAGGTGGTCCCAAGGAACTCTGGGGCAGGCAGCCCCACCAGAAGATATGTAGTCGCCCAAGCAAACTTGCAGCGCAAACAGTTAGCGACGGAAGAACTGATGATAGAGTCCGCTAACTGCAAATTCGCAATGGCACTTGTTCAGGAACCCTACGTGGGAGGGGTTAAAAGGATGAAGGATTACCGTGGGGCGAGAGTCTTCCAGAATGCTGCTGTAGGAGATGGGATCGTAAAGGCGGCGATTGTCGTCTACGACAAGGATATCGACGTCATACCTTGCCCGAAACTCACATGCAACAACATTGTTGTTGTGAGGATCCGAACCAGCGCCTGGGAAATCGCGGCGGTGTCCTTCTACTTTGAACCGGACCAACCACTGGGGCCATACCTGGACCGGCTAACCACCATTTGTGAAGAACTTGGGTCGACCAGAATACTGATTGGCGGAGACTGCAACGCCAAGAGCACCTGGTGGGGCAGCATCGTAGAAGACCACAGGGGCGTTGAAATGTCCGGGACCCTGGAAGAGTCTGGATTACAGGTATTAAACATCGGAGATACGCCAACATTTGAAACCACGAGAGGTAACAGGACGATCTCCAGCCGAGTCGACATAACGGCATGTACCGACGACCTCATGGGACATGTGGAGGACTGGAGGGTAGACCGGTCGATAACCAGCTCAGACCATAACACCATTCTCTTCCAACTGAATCTGATGCGAAGCAAAGGCTTCACAGTTAAACGCACTACGAGAATCTACAATACCAAGAAGGCAGATTGGACAGCATTCAATGATAAATTATCGGAACAGAAAATAGCAAACAACATCTGTGCTGAATCCATCAGTGCCATTAATTGTAGAGAAGAATTGGAGAGAATGGTCGTCAAGTTCACAGACACAGTAACAGAGGCATGTAAGGGCAGCATGCCCATCAAGGAACAGTCTGAGCGGATTGCAGTCCCATGGTGGAGCGAAGAACTCGCCCACAAAAAGAGAACTATGGTCACCTTCAGAAGAAGGATCCATAACGCCGCGCCACACAGAAGAACAAAGGTCGTCGAAGAATACCTGACTAAAAAAGAAGACTACGAATGCCATGCCAAGAAAGCCCGAACCGAGAGCTGGAAGGAGTTCTGCGAGAGGCAAACCAGAGAAGGTGTGTGGGAAGGAATATACAGAATTATCAATAGGACCGCCAGGAGAGAAGAAGACACGACCCTGAAAACCAATGACGGTAAACATCTCAACCCCAAGGAATCGGCAAACCTACTTGCAACAACGTTCTACCCCGAAGACCTCGAAAGCACGGATAACTCGGAACATCGCCGGGTCAGACAAGCGGCAGAACAGGTAAACGCAGTGGAGTGTGGTGATCCACACGACCCACCGTTTACATTGTTGGAGCTAAAGACCGCAGCGGGGAGTTTTAATCCAAAGAAGGCCCCGGGAGTGGATGGCTTCACAGCAGACATCTGCAGCCGAGCTATACTCCAGGATCCGGACGCTCTCCTTGCCCTATACAACAAGTGTCTAGAGATAGCACACTTCCCGGACATCTGGAAGGAGGCCACAGTGGTGGTACTTAGAAAACCGGGCAAGGATGATTACACGAACCCCAAGGCTTATAGACCGATAGGTCTCCTGCCGGTTTTGGGGAAGATCCTGGAGAAGATGGTAGTAGCACGGATCAAATGGCATCTTGTACCGAGGATTAGTACTCGCCAGTTCGGATTCATGCCCCAGAGAAGCACTGAGGACGCCCTCTATTGTCTAATGAACCACATTAGAAGCAAGTTGGAGCTGAAGAAGCTAGTCTGCTTAGTCTCATTGGACATAGAGGGGGCCTTCGACAGCGCATGGTGGCCAGCTATCAGAGTCCGGCTGGCTGAGGAAAAGTGTCCGGTCAACTTGAGGAGGCTACTCGATAGCTACCTGAGCTGCAGAAGAGTATCCGTAAGGTTTGCTGGGGAGGAAAGCACGCGCGATACCACGAAAGGTTGCGTGCAGGGGTCGATCGGCGGTCCCCTTCTCTGGAACTTGCTTCTCAACCCACTGCTGACCGGACTTGAAGATAGGGGGGACTACTGTCAGGCCTTCGCTGACGACGTCGTGCTTGTATTCGACGGAGAAACTGCAGGCGAGCTACAGAGACAGGCAAATGCCGCTCTCGACTATGTACAGCAGTGGGGTGTTCGGAACAAACTGCGCTTCGCTCCGCACAAAACCTGTGCGATGTTGCTTACTCGAAGACTCAAGTACGACACCCCGCGGCTGTCCATGGGAGGCACCGGCATCTGCATGTCTAAGGAGATCAAAGTCCTAGGGCTAACCATCGATGACAAACTGACCTTTAACAGTCATGTAACTTTACAATGTCGCAAAGTGCTAGGCATTTATAAACAGATCTCCAGAGCAGCTAAGGTCACATGGGGACTCAACCCCGAGATAGTTAGGACCATATACACTGCAGCGGTAGAACCGGTCATTTTGTATGCTGCCGTGGCATGGGCACCGGCCGTTAAGAAGTTAGGGATACAAAAGCAGCTGAACACTGTGCAGAGGGGATTCGCCCAGAAGATCTGCAAATCGTATCGCACGGTCTCTCTCCATGCCGCCCAGCTGCTGTCGGGGATACTGCCTCTCGACCTCAGAGTTCAGGAGGTAGCAGCCTTGTACGAGGCCAAGAGAGGGTCATCTCCGGCGCTACTGGGCGATAGGGATATAGAGCGTGTGGTAGGATATGTAGAAACGCCGCATCCGGCATCACATATGGGCCTGGAATTCATGGATCTGGTAGACCAAAACCTTGTGGACAGGTACAATGTGCAGGAGGTGCGAATCTTCACCGACGGCAGCAAGCTCGAGGGAAAAGTCGGAGCATCACTTTCCATATGGAAAGGTGATGCCGAGATTCAGAACCGAAAGCTTTGTCTGTCCGCGTACTGCACAGTCTACCAGGCGGAACTTTTGGCCATATGTGAGGCAACGGGTGTAATCCTCAAGAGGGTGGAAAAGAGTTATGGTCTGTATAGTGACTCTAGAGCTGCGCTCGAGACACTCACAAGCCATGACTCTCTCCATCCTCTTGCATGTAGAGCCAGGGATAATCTGCAGCGCGCCTCGAAACAGAGCAAAGATGTCTCTTTGTTCTGGATCAAAGCGCATGCAGGACTCCCTGGCAACGAGCGGGCTGATGAGCTGGCGAAGGAAGCCGCGTTGGCATCAAAGAGGAGAGCAGATTATGATCGATGCCCAATATCATACGCGAAACGACTTCTCCGCGAGAAATCCATACTGACTTGGAATGGCAGGTACTTGAACGGCGATACGGCGGCTGTAACAAAATTATTCTTTCCGAGCGCGACTGAAGCGTACCGGGTAGTTAAAAACATCCGGCCGACCGGACAATTGACCCAGATTCTCACAGGGCACGGTGGGTTCGCCCAATACTTGAACCGATTCAAGTGTCGGGGGAGCCCAGCGTGCGCCTGCGACCCCGAAGTGCAGCAGACGGTTCCCCACCTATTGGCTGAGTGTCCAATACACGATAGGATAAGATTTGACTTTGAACAATTAACCGGTTTGAAAGTTAATATAGGTAACTTGCATCAATTAATTGCAGACAAAACTGTAAATGATAAATTCATAGAGCTATGTTTAAAAATCTGTAAAATAGCAAACAATAGGAATAAGGAAAATTAAATATTACTTTTATTATATGTGAACATATTTTCTACAAAGTAATAATAAAATTAGGATAACAATAAAAATAGTGTTAAAAATAAACAAACTCATCTAATAGTAAATAAGATAGAATTAAGCAATGTTAAAAACCTTAAAATTGTCAACAAAAATGTAGATTTAATTAAATAGCATAAGGACACAAAATGTCAAGCTGTCAATGTGTATTTTAAGAAAAATTAAAACCGCAGTATTTTAGAATATAAACCAGAGAAACATAATTGTATTAAAACTGTTAGAAAATTAAGTATTAGACTTGTATGATCCATTTGCAATGGAATAGCTGTAACATCTGAGTAGTAGTAGTATTTAAAGAAAGATTTAATAAATAAAATGAAACAAAAGAATAAAAAATAAAAAGCCCTAGATAGCAAACTTCCCTGAACAAACATATCAGGGGACAGAGCTAAGCCTGTAAGGGGCGACAAAAAAAAAAAAAAAAAAAAAAAAAAAAAAAAAAAAAAAAAAACCTAACCTAACCTAACCTAACCTTTTTTTTTTTTTTTTTTTTTTAGGCGGGGGAATGCATTTACGCACTTCCTGCGTCGGCGGGGGCCGTCGCAGGGGAGTGTGGGGCTCGTCCTATCTAACGGACACTACCCACTAAACCACCCTCCGTGTACCTCTCGTGTAGTTGGGTTAAACACCGACCATGGGCAACTTGCCAGAGGCCTTCCACGCCGGCGCCTACACTGCTGAAACTGCAGCTCTCTCGTAGGTAGCACTGTGCCACCCTATCCTCTCTAGAGGGCGCGCGGGTACACCGCACGCGCCACTCAGGTCTTTCGTTTGTGAGAACCAGACGCCCCCGCGTCTGATCTCTCTGACCTAGCAGGCCGAACTGGGGAGCGATCCCTATCCGGCCGTATCTCCCGGGAGCCCTCGCGTTCGCGTTCTCGACGCGGAGCTGGGTCTTCGACCGGGATGCGTGGTGTCTTGGGGCGTTTCTTCGGCTGAGGGCAGTCGCGTGTCCCCAGTCGATGTTCAGCGTCCCTGCCGATGCTGGCACACAGAATGCAGCGGACCTGGTTCGAGCAATCGACGGATTTGTGGCCGGTTTCGCCGCAACGTATGCATGTGTCGCTGCGGTCATCCACCGCAGCGCATCTCATGCGGCCATGGCCCTCTCCTAAGCACCGCGAGCAGCGCAAGGGTCTCGGCTTGAGTAGGATGACACCTGCCGATATCCACCCCACATTTATTCGGCTGTTCGCCAGCTTCTTCGCAACCATGACGGGGCAGCGAACGATGACAGCGCCGCCCCAGCTACCTGACTTGATTTGGCCCACCCTGACGTGAGCCACATCGCACTCCCCAGCCTTGGCCACCGCATCGGCGACCTCCTCGGCTGTAGTGGAACCATCAAGGCCCGTCAGTCTAATGTCCGTAGACTTGACAGGTCTTGAGATCTTGATCATACCTGGCGGGTAGATTTTGGCTAGCCGGGCGGCGAAGACATCCGCTTTGGCATTTGCCTCGTCCACACTCTGCCCCGCCAGGGCGACAATCTCCAATATTGTGTTCCCGGTTGGGACGGAAGCCTTATAACGAAGGCGGCCGCCGAGACCGAGATCCGACACGTCTGTTCTGGCTTTAGCTTCCTTGAGGAAGCCATTCATCGTCAGACCGGCTGCTAGTCCCTCCTGCTGCATTTCGAGGACCACTGCGGCTGAGCGCGGGGCCCTGAGTCGGGAGGGATTCCCTTGGTTGGCTGGGAGCTTCTTCCTGCTGGACGTCGCAGGATTGGTCCTATCCGTAACTCTGGGAGGGGCAGAGGTGGAGGGCGTCGGAGCGCCCCGCTTCTGCCTCTTCTTCCTCTTGCGTTTAGACACTTGGGCGGGTTGGGCCTGCCGCAGGGCGGCCGGAGCTGCAATTGGGCCAGCCCCCTTGGCACGTCTACCCTTACGCCGGACTACTTCGGTCCATGCCTCGGCCGGAGCTGTCGTGTCCATCGCCTCGATAGTCTCGGGTGCGGGCACAGGGACTACCTCCGGAGCGGAGGTCTTCCCCTTGCCCTTACCCTTTCCTTTGTTTGGTTGGGGTGTGGGAGCAGTGGCCCGGTTGGTTGTGGGCTGGCGTGTTTCACGCTCCAGAGGAGGATGCATCTGGACCGAAGAAACGCTTTTCTGCTCGTAGGCCTTAAACCTTTCGTCTAATAGTTTGCCCACGTGGAGAAGGATAGCGCGAGTAAATTCCTCAACTCTATCACCCTCCGCGGGGCGTGCTGGCTCTATCTCATGAACTCGGTGAGGCGCTGAATAGCCAGCCCTCTCCTGGATCAACTTTATCTCCGCTTTGAGGGTGCTGATCTCGGCGGACAGATAGGTGTTTTCCACCCTCATCGTAGCCATCTCCTTACGAAGGCGCTCTTCCCTTGCTTGAGTCGCCGAAAGCTGGTCACGCACATGTGCAAGCTCCATCTCCAGTGTGCAGTTCTGGCTGGAGACTGTCCGGTGCCGCAACATGTACGCGGCGGACTCAATCTCGTTCGCGGCATTCTTGAAATCGCGAACGTATGTCCCCTTAAGGTTACCCGAAGTGTGGGCCAAACCTCTGACCCGTTCACAGCAGTCCCTTATTTTGACGTAAAGGTCACCGGACAGGTCAGGTGGCGCCGTGTTGGACGGCACATCTTCAACTGCGACTTGTCGCCTTTTTGTGGCCGACGACGTGCGAGACGATCGCGAGGGTGACGGCGGTGGCATCAGGTCGGAGTCCCTGACATTATCGTCGCCAAACACCGTGGACGGTGGACGCTCGAACAGATCGCCTTCCGGGATGAAATGTTCGATCTGTGGCGGTTCGGGTGAGGGTGTGATCGGGCTGCGAGCCAGATCTCGCTCAGCCATCCGAATCTCCCACATTAAGCGGCCCTCCGGGTCTTTGGGAGGACCTCGGTTTTTCCCCTTTAAGGGTGCTCTGCCTCTGCGGCCGCCAGGAAGCTTGGAAGCTTTCGAGGTGCCGGGGGCGTCTGCGTCGAGTGGTGGTGACACTGTGTCCCTATCCTGGTGTCGTCTCTTTGACCCAGGTCTGCTGTCGTCTAGATCGTCACTGTCTGCTGAAGTGACATCGTAGTCGTCATTGGCGAAGTATCTGTCTTCCCAGGAACTTCCTCCAGAGACCGTTGACTGCAGCTTCCCTTTGGTAGCAGAAGCTCGACCGCTTGCACGGGAGCTACTCCTACTTCGGATGTCTCCTTTCCCTATCTTCTTTCCTCCCTTAACTGCCTCTTCTCCGGCGACGAACTTCAAAGAGAGGTTTGCGCTAGGCTTAGCCTTGGAAGTACTCACTTTCGCAGCCTCGCTGCTCTTCCCTGTCGTTTTGGATGACCCACCAAACATGCCAAAAAGGCGAGATTCGAAGGTGGGTTCCTTCGGCGCTTTATCCTGGGATTTAACCCCAGCCCTGGGTGATTCACCCAGTGAGTGCAAGTTGCCCCCTCCAGATACGTGGGGCATTCCCGCGGCCGAAACCGCGGGTCCGGATTGTCCCCGAGATGGGGCTTTACCGGCCTGGAGACTAGTTCGTTTTGCCTTGTCACTCATGGTTTTTACTGCTTGCGGGCGCAGTAACCCAACGTCACCTCGTCATGGCTGCTAGCGGATGGCCATATCCCGCCATCCACTTCGCCCAGAGGGCGAAGCCCTTGCCGACACAGTCCAGATCGGCTCGGTCTTGGGGATTTTTTATAGAGGTTAACTCCTCGCAGCTCTGGCAGAACAGAGCCCCCGGTCCGCCCTGAGAAGGGCAGATTACGGTGTACGAGGGTTTTTTAGGGAGGTTTCCCTTCCTCGCAGCTCGGACAAAAGCCCCGACAGCCCCCGGGCTGCCCTAAAAAGAGCAGGACGGTATGTAGTTTTTTATTGAGGTGGCCTTCCTCGCAGCCCGGACAAATACGGCGGTATGAGTCCGAGCCCCCGGCCCTTCCGTAGGGTAACGGGTTGCCCGGCGACCCGCCAGCCAGCGGCGGCTGACTAAAGGCGGGCGCTGCCGCGCGGTGATTTATTATAGAGGTTTCTTCCTCGCAGCTCAGGTAAACTGAGCCCCCGGTCTGCCCTGAAAAGGACGGATTACGGTCTGCCCCCCTGATCACATCTTTACAATGCTATGCTGAACATAGCAAGGTAAAGAGTGATCCCCCGTTCAGAGACTTTAGCCGTCAGCTGATGATCACTTTTCAGGGATTTTCAACTGCCGTTGCCCGAGGTGAACCTGGACAGAATCCTACCAATTGCGACATTGAAAGAACGCAACTGGTAACATTCCGCCGCACAAGGAGGTATCTCCGACTGACACCTCAACCTAACCTAACCTAACCTAACCTAACCTAACCTAACCTAACCTAACCTAACCTAACCTAACCTTTTTTTTTTTTTTTTTTTTTTTTTTTTTTTTTTTTAAGGAGGGGGAATGCGGTTACGCACTGCCTGCGACAGCGGGGGCCGTCGCAGGGGTGTGTGGGACTCGTCCTATTTAGCGGACCATACCCACTAAACCTAACCTCCGTGTACCTCTCGCGCATGTTAGAATTGGAACAAGGCGCCCGATTTGGATTCTACTCGTTCCGCATCCACGCACTGCCGCAACCGGCCCACTCGTAGGCAGACTGGAACTGCCCGAGTCACTAAGAGAGGCGCGCGGGTACACCGCGCGCGCCCACTCGGTCTATTAACTGGATGCAGACGCCCCCGCGTCTGCACTCCTAGACGCTCGCGCCCGTTGGGAGCCCTCAGCAGGGTCTTCAACCTGGGGTCGCGGTTTGGGATGAAGTTTGGTGGGGGGGCAGTTGGCCGACCCCACACGATGATTAGCCGGCAGCGCCGCCTCTGCACAGAGCACACAGCGGATCTCCCGTGTGCAGCCTGCGGCTTTATGGCCTGGTTGGGCACAGCGAATGCATGTGTCGCTGCGATCAACAACCGCGCGACACACTGCGCGCCCATGGCCTGCACCAAAGCACTTCGAACAGCGCATAGGCCTCGGGCTGAGCAGATCTACTCGGGCCCTGACCCATCCTACCAGGATCTTCTTACTGTTGGCCAGCTTCTTGGCGGCCATGACTGGACAGCGGACGACTGTGCTGCCGCCCAGCCCACCACGGCTGATTCGGCCAACGCGAATGTGCTCGGCCTTACACTCTCCGTGTTTTGCCACAGCCTCGATGACATCATCAGGTGTGACGGACTCATCCAGGCCCGTAAGTCGGATGTCCGTAGACTTGACGGGCCGGGTAATCTTGAACGCATCTGGCGGAGCGAGTTCAGCAAACTTAGAGGCGAGCAGGTCTGCCTTGTCGTTTGCCTCGTCCATCGGCTGTCCAGCCAGGGCGTCGATCTCTATGATCCGGTTTTCTGTAGCGGCGGAAAACTTAAAGCGTATCCGCCCGCCCAGACCAAGCTCCCAGATATTAATACTGTCCCTAGCCGTCCTGAGAAGACGGTCATAGGTCCAGCCCATCGCCAGTCCCTCCTGCTGTGCCTCCAGAACTATTGCGGCTGACCGCGGAGCCCGGAGCCTCGAAGGGTTCCCGAATTTAGGAGGCTTGCTACCGCTGGACGTGGCGGCAGTGTTGGCCTTGACTGGTCTAGAGGATGTAGGTGGGGCCTGGGCTTGCGTGCCCTGGCTCCTGGCTTGCTTCCTCTTGTTTTTGCCCCGCTTGACGACTTGGGTCCATTCGGACGTAGGCGGGGCAGAAGGTCTCGCTGGAAGTGGTGGGGTCGGGTCAGGATCCGCGAAGGGGCCTGAGCCTTTCCCACGCTTTTTTCGCTTCTTCTTTTTGGTGCCATCCGCTGGAGCATCAGTGGCGCGGAGCCTCTGGACATCCGAGCTCAACGGCGGACGCATCGTTCTCTTCGGGAGAAGTCGGTCGTCTAGATCTTCGAATCTTGCGTCAATCATCCGCCCGACCTGGATCATAACCTCGCGGGCTATGACATCCGCTAAGTCAGCTGGTGGCAGACGATCGTCGCGTGCCACTTCTCTAGTGGTGTCCTCGGCATGGACCTCGGCGATGGTTTCCATGTCCATTCGGCGTTCTTCAGATTCTCGGGCAGCCGCTCCCCACACAGATTCTGCCTCACTTTCGTGAGGCTCGTGATACGGCCTACCCTTGTGCTCCTCTCGCAGCGCTTGCTTGAGTATTTTAACAGCGCTTGCCAGCTCGCAACATTGTTCGCGCAGTCGAGTAACCTCCCTGCGCGCCTCGTCTTCGCGTTTCCGCGCCTCTTCTTCGCGCTTACGCGTTTCATCTTCGCGACGCTTCGCAGCAGCGACTTCGTCTCGCAGGGCGACAACCTCCTGCTCCAGGTAATACGTCTCCTTGGAGCGGGATCTACCACAGAGACTCCATGCGTCACCGCGAATCGCCACGGCTGCCTCCTTCAAGATTTTCTGATGGGTACCCTTTAGGTGCCCAGAAGTATCTTTGACCCTGATGATTTGGTCACACTGTTTGACAATGCGGTTGTAGATATCCGCATTTATCTCCGGTCGCTCACTGGGTGGCTTGGCGTAAAGCCCATCTGGAACGAGCGTTCCGCAGTCTGATAGAGCCGGCGAAACGCAGCGTGGTTTTTGAGCAGGCTTTGCGGTGTACTTGAGATATGACGAAACATCTGGGAGCGAAGTGGGCGAGAGGCATTCGAGTGCATCCTCGGCGTCCCGTACCATCCGCTCCGCATCAATTTCGCGTTCCAGCTGGTCGACTCTGGCTTTCGCTGAGTAGGGGCCAGGTGTGTGGGAGCGTCCTCTGCGGCCGCGTGCCAACTTCGGCACCTTGGCCTGCGAAGAGTCACTTCCCATATCGTCCTCATCGGTGAAATGGTCGTCGGCGAGGTCGAACTCAGGGTCATCGAGGGTCCGGCGCTTGGCGCCCGCTCGAGAATCTCCTGTCAGGTCGACTACATCTTCGTCCATTGTGTCAGTCCGGGATGCGACCACAGATCGGGCAGAAGGAGCAGCGCAGCCAGATGAACTGGCAACGGGGCTCGCAGCCGCCTTCATAGGGTCGCCGTCTTTCGCCTTCGGCGGGCCAAACATGCCTCGCAGTCGGCTCTCGAAAGAAGTCTCAACAGGTTTCTTCGACTCGTGTCCGGTTCTGGGTGTAACGCCCAGTGAGTGAAAAGTGCCCCCCCCAGATACGTGGGGCGTTCCCGCGGCCGAAGCGGCGGGTCCGGATTGTCCCCGAGATGGGGCTTTACCGGCCTGGAGACTGCTATGTAATTTCTTATCACTCATATTTGTTGCTGCTTGCGGGCGCAGCAACCCCTCCACACATCGTCGTGGCTGCTAGCGGATGGCCATATCCCGCCATCCACTCCACCCATAGGGCAGAGCCCTTGCCGACACAGACCAGATCGGCTCGGTCTTGGGGATTTTTTATAGAGGTTGACTCCTCGCGGCCCTGACAGAACAGAGTCCCCGGTCCGCCCTGAAAAGGGCAGATTACGGTTTGCCCCCCAAGCCGCGTCCTTGCACTACTATGCATAACATAGCAGTGCAAGGAGCGACACAAGGGGGACGCTCAGTGCGCCCCCCCTTCCCCTCTGGGTTTTGGTCCGCGCCGGCCGAAGCCGGTACCCCCCATATCTGGGGGGCGTTCCCCTATCCGCCACCCGGGGACGCGCCCGGTAGGAGACCCAGAACTCCTTCCCTCCTTATAGTGAAGGGCGGGAACCTAACCTAACCTAACCTAACCTAACCTAACCTAACCTAACCTAACCTAACCTAACCTAACCTAACCTAACCTAACCTAACCTAACCTAACCTAACCTAACCTAACCTAACCTAACCTAACCTAACCTAACCTAACCCAACTCAAAAACAATAAAAAAGGTCTTCTAGTTGACCGATTTTCAAAATTTTTTGTTTTGAATACGTTTAAATTTGTTGCTACCATCGTCTGCTATAGTCCTTTTTGGCTTTTCACTTTTCCTTCATTTAAATTTTCATCAAAATCGTAGTTTTTCCGACATTTTCCATACTTTTTACTCGGACGCCTACTCTTCTTCCTTTTCGAGGTTGACTGGTTCGCTGCTCCGCCTGCTCCTGCACCTATCTGGACACCCTGGAAAATAAGTTTTTCATTAAATTCATATATTTTCATTTATTTTCATAGAAAAAATCAGTTTTTCAGCAATAACATCAAAATTTTGTACCGGCACCACCTCTTCTCTGCACGCAGAATTGTAGACGGCGCCGAGACCTTTCATCTGACACCCCATCCGCCGCTTTCCGGCAGAGGGAAACCCAAAAATTTTCATATTTAGTAGTTTTTCATACAACCGATAACATACCGAGTTTACCTAAGCGGTGATAATATTAATAAGAAAATAACTCAAAAACAATAAAAAAAGGTCTTCTAGTTGACCGATTTTCAAAATTTTTTGTTTTGAATACGTTTAAATTTGTTGCTACCATCGTCTGCTATAGTCCTTTTTGGCTTTTCACTTTTCCTTCATTTAAATTTTCATCAAAATCGTAGTTTTTCCGACATTTTCCATACTTTTTACTCGGACGCCTACTCTTCTTCCTTTTCGAGGTTGACTGGTTCGCTGCTCCGCCTGCTCCTGCACCTATCTGGACACCCTGGAAAATAAGTTTTTCATTAAATTCATATATTTTCATTTATTTTCATAGAAAAAATCAGTTTTTCAGCAATAACATCAAAATTTTGTACCGGCACCACCTCTTCTCTGCACGCAGAATTGTAGACGGCGCCGAGACCTTTCATCTGACACCCCATCCGCCGCTTTCCGGCAGAGGGAAACCCAAAAATTTTCATATTTAGTAGTTTTTCATACAACCGATAACATACCGAGTTTACCTAAGCGGTGATAATATTAATAAGAAAATAACTCAAAAACAATAAAAAAAGGTCTTCTAGTTGACCGATTTTCAAAATTTTTTGTTTTGAATACGTTTAAATTTGTTGCTACCATCGTCTGCTATAGTCCTTTTTGGCTTTTCACTTTTCCTTCATTTAAATTTTCATCAAAATCGTAGTTTTTCCGACATTTTCCATACTTTTTACTCGGACGCCTACTCTTCTTCCTTTTCGAGGTTGACTGGTTCGCTGCTCCGCCTGCTCCTGCACCTATCTGGACACCCTGGAAAATAAGTTTTTCATTAAATTCATATATTTTCATTTATTTTCATAGAAAAAATCAGTTTTTCAGCAATAACATCAAAATTTTGTACCGGCACCACCTCTTCTCTGCACGCAGAATTGTAGACGGCGCCGAGACCTTTCATCTGACACCCCATCCGCCGCTTTCCGGCAGAGGGAAACCCAAAAATTTTCATATTTAGTAGTTTTTCATACAACCGATAACATACCGAGTTTACCTAAGCGGTGATAATATTAATAAGAAAATAACTCAAAAACAATAAAAAAGGTCTTCTAGTTGACCGATTTTCAAAATTTTTTGTTTTGAATACGTTTAAATTTGTTGCTACCATCGTCTGCTATAGTCCTTTTTGGCTTTTCACTTTTCCTTCATTTAAATTTTCATCAAAATCGTAGTTTTTCCGACATTTTCCATACTTTTTACTCGGACGCCTACTCTTCTTCCTTTTCGAGGTTGACTGGTTCGCTGCTCCGCCTGCTCCTGCACCTATCTGGACACCCTGGAAAATAAGTTTTTCATTAAATTCATATATTTTCATTTATTTTCATAGAAAAAATCAGTTTTTCAGCAATAACATCAAAATTTTGTACCGGCACCACCTCTTCTCTGCACGCAGAATTGTAGACGGCGCCGAGACCTTTCATCTGACACCCCATCCGCCGCTTTCCGGCAGAGGGAAACCCAAAAATTTTCATATTTAGTAGTTTTTCATACAACCGATAACATACCGAGTTTACCTAAGCGGTGATAATATTAATAAGAAAATAACTCAAAAACAATAAAAAAAGGTCTTCTAGTTGACCGATTTTCAAAATTTTTTGTTTTGAATACGTTTAAATTTGTTGCTACCATCGTCTGCTATAGTCCTTTTTGGCTTTTCACTTTTCCTTCATTTAAATTTTCATCAAAATCGTAGTTTTTCCGACATTTTCCATACTTTTTACTCGGACGCCTACTCTTCTTCCTTTTCGAGGTTGACTGGTTCGCTGCTCCGCCTGCTCCTGCACCTATCTGGACACCCTGGAAAATAAGTTTTTCATTAAATTCATATATTTTCATTTATTTTCATAGAAAAAATCAGTTTTTCAGCAATAACATCAAAATTTTGTACCGGCACCACCTCTTCTCTGCACGCAGAATTGTAGACGGCGCCGAGACCTTTCATCTGACACCCCATCCGCCGCTTTCCGGCAGAGGGAAACCCAAAAATTTTCATATTTAGTAGTTTTTCATACAACCGATAACATACCGAGTTTACCTAAGCGGTGATAATATTAATAAGAAAATAACTCAAAAACAATAAAAAAAGGTCTTCTAGTTGACCGATTTTCAAAATTTTTTGTTTTGAATACGTTTAAATTTGTTGCTACCATCGTCTGCTATAGTCCTTTTTGGCTTTTCACTTTTCCTTCATTTAAATTTTCATCAAAATCGTAGTTTTTCCGACATTTTCCATACTTTTTACTCGGACGCCTACTCTTCTTCCTTTTCGAGGTTGACTGGTTCGCTGCTCCGCCTGCTCCTGCACCTATCTGGACACCCTGGAAAATAAGTTTTTCATTAAATTCATATATTTTCATTTATTTTCATAGAAAAAATCAGTTTTTCAGCAATAACATCAAAATTTTGTACCGGCACCACCTCTTCTCTGCACGCAGAATTGTAGACGGCGCCGAGACCTTTCATCTGACACCCCATCCGCCGCTTTCCGGCAGAGGGAAACCCAAAAATTTTCATATTTAGTAGTTTTTCATACAACCGATAACATACCGAGTTTACCTAAGCGGTGATAATATTAATAAGAAAATAACTCAAAAACAATAAAAAAGGTCTTCTAGTTGACCGATTTTCAAAATTTTTTGTTTTGAATACGTTTAAATTTGTTGCTACCATCGTCTGCTATAGTCCTTTTTGGCTTTTCACTTTTCCTTCATTTAAATTTTCATCAAAATCGTAGTTTTTCCGACATTTTCCATACTTTTTACTCGGACGCCTACTCTTCTTCCTTTTCGAGGTTGACTGGTTCGCTGCTCCGCCTGCTCCTGCACCTATCTGGACACCCTGGAAAATAAGTTTTTCATTAAATTCATATATTTTCATTTATTTTCATAGAAAAAATCAGTTTTTCAGCAATAACATCAAAATTTTGTACCGGCACCACCTCTTCTCTGCACGCAGAATTGTAGACGGCGCCGAGACCTTTCATCTGACACCCCATCCGCCGCTTTCCGGCAGAGGGAAACCCAAAAATTTTCATATTTAGTAGTTTTTCATACAACCGATAACATACCGAGTTTACCTAAGCGGTGATAATATTAATAAGAAAATAACTCAAAAACAATAAAAAAAGGTCTTCTAGTTGACCGATTTTCAAAATTTTTTGTTTTGAATACGTTTAAATTTGTTGCTACCATCGTCTGCTATAGTCCTTTTTGGCTTTTCACTTTTCCTTCATTTAAATTTTCATCAAAATCGTAGTTTTTCCGACATTTTCCATACTTTTTACTCGGACGCCTACTCTTCTTCCTTTTCGAGGTTGACTGGTTCGCTGCTCCGCCTGCTCCTGCACCTATCTGGACACCCTGGAAAATAAGTTTTTCATTAAATTCATATATTTTCATTTATTTTCATAGAAAAAATCAGTTTTTCAGCAATAACATCAAAATTTTGTACCGGCACCACCTCTTCTCTGCACGCAGAATTGTAGACGGCGCCGAGACCTTTCATCTGACACCCCATCCGCCGCTTTCCGGCAGAGGGAAACCCAAAAATTTTCATATTTAGTAGTTTTTCATACAACCGATAACATACCGAGTTTACCTAAGCGGTGATAATATTAATAAGAAAATAACTCAAAAACAATAAAAAAGGTCTTCTAGTTGACCGATTTTCAAAATTTTTTGTTTTGAATACGTTTAAATTTGTTGCTACCATCGTCTGCTATAGTCCTTTTTGGCTTTTCACTTTTCCTTCATTTAAATTTTCATCAAAATCGTAGTTTTTCCGACATTTTCCATACTTTTTACTCGGACGCCTACTCTTCTTCCTTTTCGAGGTTGACTGGTTCGCTGCTCCGCCTGCTCCTGCACCTATCTGGACACCCTGGAAAATAAGTTTTTCATTAAATTCATATATTTTCATTTATTTTCATAGAAAAAATCAGTTTTTCAGCAATAACATCAAAATTTTGTACCGGCACCACCTCTTCTCTGCACGCAGAATTGTAGACGGCGCCGAGACCTTTCATCTGACACCCCATCCGCCGCTTTCCGGCAGAGGGAAACCCAAAAATTTTCATATTTAGTAGTTTTTCATACAACCGATAACATACCGAGTTTACCTAAGCGGTGATAATATTAATAAGAAAATAACTCAAAAACAATAAAAAAAGGTCTTCTAGTTGACCGATTTTCAAAATTTTTTGTTTTGAATACGTTTAAATTTGTTGCTACCATCGTCTGCTATAGTCCTTTTTGGCTTTTCACTTTTCCTTCATTTAAATTTTCATCAAAATCGTAGTTTTTCCGACATTTTCCATACTTTTTACTCGGACGCCTACTCTTCTTCCTTTTCGAGGTTGACTGGTTCGCTGCTCCGCCTGCTCCTGCACCTATCTGGACACCCTGGAAAATAAGTTTTTCATTAAATTCATATATTTTCATTTATTTTCATAGAAAAAATCAGTTTTTCAGCAATAACATCAAAATTTTGTACCGGCACCACCTCTTCTCTGCACGCAGAATTGTAGACGGCGCCGAGACCTTTCATCTGACACCCCATCCGCCGCTTTCCGGCAGAGGGAAACCCAAAAATTTTCATATTTAGTAGTTTTTCATACAACCGATAACATACCGAGTTTACCTAAGCGGTGATAATATTAATAAGAAAATAACTCAAAAACAATAAAAAAGGTCTTCTAGTTGACCGATTTTCAAAATTTTTTGTTTTGAATACGTTTAAATTTGTTGCTACCATCGTCTGCTATAGTCCTTTTTGGCTTTTCACTTTTCCTTCATTTAAATTTTCATCAAAATCGTAGTTTTTCCGACATTTTCCATACTTTTTACTCGGACGCCTACTCTTCTTCCTTTTCGAGGTTGACTGGTTCGCTGCTCCGCCTGCTCCTGCACCTATCTGGACACCCTGGAAAATAAGTTTTTCATTAAATTCATATATTTTCATTTATTTTCATAGAAAAAATCAGTTTTTCAGCAATAACATCAAAATTTTGTACCGGCACCACCTCTTCTCTGCACGCAGAATTGTAGACGGCGCCGAGACCTTTCATCTGACACCCCATCCGCCGCTTTCCGGCAGAGGGAAACCCAAAAATTTTCATATTTAGTAGTTTTTCATACAACCGATAACATACCGAGTTTACCTAAGCGGTGATAATATTAATAAGAAAATAACTCAAAAACAATAAAAAAAGGTCTTCTAGTTGACCGATTTTCAAAATTTTTTGTTTTGAATACGTTTAAATTTGTTGCTACCATCGTCTGCTATAGTCCTTTTTGGCTTTTCACTTTTCCTTCATTTAAATTTTCATCAAAATCGTAGTTTTTCCGACATTTTCCATACTTTTTACTCGGACGCCTACTCTTCTTCCTTTTCGAGGTTGACTGGTTCGCTGCTCCGCCTGCTCCTGCACCTATCTGGACACCCTGGAAAATAAGTTTTTCATTAAATTCATATATTTTCATTTATTTTCATAGAAAAAATCAGTTTTTCAGCAATAACATCAAAATTTTGTACCGGCACCACCTCTTCTCTGCACGCAGAATTGTAGACGGCGCCGAGACCTTTCATCTGACACCCCATCCGCCGCTTTCCGGCAGAGGGAAACCCAAAAATTTTCATATTTAGTAGTTTTTCATACAACCGATAACATACCGAGTTTACCTAAGCGGTGATAATATTAATAAGAAAATAACTCAAAAACAATAAAAAAGGTCTTCTAGTTGACCGATTTTCAAAATTTTTTGTTTTGAATACGTTTAAATTTGTTGCTACCATCGTCTGCTATAGTCCTTTTTGGCTTTTCACTTTTCCTTCATTTAAATTTTCATCAAAATCGTAGTTTTTCCGACATTTTCCATACTTTTTACTCGGACGCCTACTCTTCTTCCTTTTCGAGGTTGACTGGTTCGCTGCTCCGCCTGCTCCTGCACCTATCTGGACACCCTGGAAAATAAGTTTTTCATTAAATTCATATATTTTCATTTATTTTCATAGAAAAAATCAGTTTTTCAGCAATAACATCAAAATTTTGTACCGGCACCACCTCTTCTCTGCACGCAGAATTGTAGACGGCGCCGAGACCTTTCATCTGACACCCCATCCGCCGCTTTCCGGCAGAGGGAAACCCAAAAATTTTCATATTTAGTAGTTTTTCATACAACCGATAACATACCGAGTTTACCTAAGCGGTGATAATATTAATAAGAAAATAACTCAAAAACAATAAAAAAAGGTCTTCTAGTTGACCGATTTTCAAAATTTTTTGTTTTGAATACGTTTAAATTTGTTGCTACCATCGTCTGCTATAGTCCTTTTTGGCTTTTCACTTTTCCTTCATTTAAATTTTCATCAAAATCGTAGTTTTTCCGACATTTTCCATACTTTTTACTCGGACGCCTACTCTTCTTCCTTTTCGAGGTTGACTGGTTCGCTGCTCCGCCTGCTCCTGCACCTATCTGGACACCCTGGAAAATAAGTTTTTCATTAAATTCATATATTTTCATTTATTTTCATAGAAAAAATCAGTTTTTCAGCAATAACATCAAAATTTTGTACCGGCACCACCTCTTCTCTGCACGCAGAATTGTAGACGGCGCCGAGACCTTTCATCTGACACCCCATCCGCCGCTTTCCGGCAGAGGGAAACCCAAAAATTTTCATATTTAGTAGTTTTTCATACAACCGATAACATACCGAGTTTACCTAAGCGGTGATAATATTAATAAGAAAATAACTCAAAAACAATAAAAAAGGTCTTCTAGTTGACCGATTTTCAAAATTTTTTGTTTTGAATACGTTTAAATTTGTTGCTACCATCGTCTGCTATAGTCCTTTTTGGCTTTTCACTTTTCCTTCATTTAAATTTTCATCAAAATCGTAGTTTTTCCGACATTTTCCATACTTTTTACTCGGACGCCTACTCTTCTTCCTTTTCGAGGTTGACTGGTTCGCTGCTCCGCCTGCTCCTGCACCTATCTGGACACCCTGGAAAATAAGTTTTTCATTAAATTCATATATTTTCATTTATTTTCATAGAAAAAATCAGTTTTTCAGCAATAACATCAAAATTTTGTACCGGCACCACCTCTTCTCTGCACGCAGAATTGTAGACGGCGCCGAGACCTTTCATCTGACACCCCATCCGCCGCTTTCCGGCAGAGGGAAACCCAAAAATTTTCATATTTAGTAGTTTTTCATACAACCGATAACATACCGAGTTTACCTAAGCGGTGATAATATTAATAAGAAAATAACTCAAAAACAATAAAAAAAGGTCTTCTAGTTGACCGATTTTCAAAATTTTTTGTTTTGAATACGTTTAAATTTGTTGCTACCATCGTCTGCTATAGTCCTTTTTGGCTTTTCACTTTTCCTTCATTTAAATTTTCATCAAAATCGTAGTTTTTCCGACATTTTCCATACTTTTTACTCGGACGCCTACTCTTCTTCCTTTTCGAGGTTGACTGGTTCGCTGCTCCGCCTGCTCCTGCACCTATCTGGACACCCTGGAAAATAAGTTTTTCATTAAATTCATATATTTTCATTTATTTTCATAGAAAAAATCAGTTTTTCAGCAATAACATCAAAATTTTGTACCGGCACCACCTCTTCTCTGCACGCAGAATTGTAGACGGCGCCGAGACCTTTCATCTGACACCCCATCCGCCGCTTTCCGGCAGAGGGAAACCCAAAAATTTGCCCTCCCACCCACCCTTATTCTCTTAGCTAGGTGAACGAGCCGACCCGATCGAATTTTAGTTTTTGAGTATCTTTGTTTATTTACATCGTTCGGGTCTGGCCGCTACCTGGTCACGCTTCTTGCGCCCTTAATCGCCTCTCCGCAGCTTCTGCAAAATAAAACGAAAAATTAATTAGCTTAAAATAAGAACCTAAGGATCTGAGGCGTAGCGCAAAGGCTTGTTTGGGGAAACATTGGCAGCTCTCTTCTTAGGTAGTATTAGTGACAAATTTATTGTGACTTACTCATTATAGAGTTGACGGAAAAATTTTTAACTGTAAGCCTCGCCTATTGGCCGGTATACATATTTTAAGACTATACTCTCAATCGACGGTGCTCCGTTTTGGACACTAATTAAAGTTTTTTGATACCTATTTTATTATTGTTGTGCATCGTATTCGGTGCACATAGTTAATTTTGTTTTTCTGACTTCTCCCGCACTGGTTTCAGTTCTCCTTGCTCGCTGTTCAACTTAAACAGCTAACATGTTTGGTTTTAGAACACCAGCTAAAAAGGGAATTGACAGGAGTCCCGAAAACTCACCACCACCAAACAACAAGGAGAAGGCAGGACCCTCTCCTATAAAGTCCGCGACGCATCCGACAAATGTTAGACGAAGCATAGGAGAACTGGAGTCCAGGTTGACCCAAATGCAGTGTGCGTCAACCACGCATTCCCACTCTCCAACCAAAGTGGAAACGGCGAAGGCCCCGGGGGCACCGCAGAAGGCGAAACAGAAGGCAGCGGCCCCCTCTGAAGCGAAGGGAGTGACGCGAAGAGCATCTGTAGACGCTGCTGCGGTGTCGCCGAGGCCAGCGACGGACCAATCGAAGTCCTCCGATAGAGTGACCCGGGCCAGGGTTTGGCTCGTGAAAGCGAAGACCCAGATAGGAGAATCCCGCAATCTGAGAGCCGACCTTAAGGCCGGGATTACTCTAGCGGTGGACAATCTCTACCAACTTGTGAAGGAGGCGTCGGGAGCCGCACCTGCAAAGAAGAAAAAGACTAGAGGGGACGAGGATCAGGGAGAAAATGACAGCGACACTCCAACGTTGAAGGAGCAGGGACCTACAGAGGGATTAGGAAGAATAGAAGGAGATCTCCTCATCACCAAGATAGAGGAGAACAATCGACTGCTCGCTGAAAACAGTAAGAAAATTATGGAAATTAAGAACATGATAGAAGGCCAAGCATTAACTATGGAAAAAATGACCTACGCGAGAGTAGCGGCAGCGGAAACTAACACCAAGCAGGTGCCGGAGCGTAGAGCACTTCACTCCATGGTCATCACCTCCGAGAATGACCAAGATACTGGGGAGGAAGTCCTAGAAAGAGTACGAAGAGCAGTCGAGGCAAAAGAGGGATGGATAAGGATAGAAAAAGTGAGAAAGGCCAAAGATAGGAAAATAATAATGGGTTGTGAAACGAAGGAAGACAGAAGGAAAATCAAGGAAAGGATAGAAAGAGCAGGAAAAAACCTCGTTGTCGAGGATATGAAAAACAGGGACCCGCTTCTGGTTCTTAAGAGCGTTCTAACGATACATAGTGATACTGATGTATTGGAAGCTCTTAGGAACCAGAACCGGGGCCTCTTTCATGGCCTCGAAAACGAGGAGGACAGAGTGGAAGTAAAATTTAGAAAAAAGACAAGGAACCCGCATACATCTCACATCGTCCTGACTGTGTCTCCCACAATCTGGAAGCGAGCTACCGATCAGGGAAGAATTCACATAGACCTCCAACAGATTGTGGTAGAAGACCAGTCACCTTTAGTACAATGCTCGCGCTGCCTGGGCTACGGGCACAGCCGTAAGTACTGTAAGGAGACCCAAGACGTCTGCAGCTATTGCGGCGGGCTGCATTTGTGCGCAAGTTGCCCCGAAAGGCTCGCACAGGAGACGCCAAAATGCATAAATTGCAGCCGAGCCAAGGCAGAGATTAGCACCCACAATGCGTTTAGCCACGACTGCCCCATTCGTCGAAAATGGGACGCCATAGCTAGGGCGTCAACGGCGTACTGCTAAAGGCGTCCCGGAGAACAAACTAGCAGGCAAGAGGAACAGTAGCCTCGTAGACGTCGCAGCATACTCCAAAGCCATCCTAAACCTGGTGGACGACAGGAAAAAGATAGAGGGCCTCACGAGGTCGGACCACAACGGCAAAACCCTAAAACAAAAATTTAAATTAAACAAAATTGCAGATATAAAAAATAACACAAAATGGACAACAGGACCATTTCATACAAAAACGGCTGATTTCAAAGGATTTCATGAGAAATTCACCCAAATCACGCCTGACAAACAATTAACAATAAAGGAATTATACAAAATTAATAGTGAATCAAAATTAGAAAAAGCAGAACAGAAAATTATTAAAGTTATAACAGAAAAATATAAACGATTTAGTAGAAATGCAAAGAAAGAAGAAATACTTACCATGCCGTCGTGGTCCGCGAATTTGACGGACATGAAGAGGAGAGTTGATACCAGGAGTGGGATGTTTGAAAATGCAGCATCAGACAGACGTCAGATGGCGTTGAAACTGTACCTGGAAAAAGAAGAAAAACATGAATTAGGACAAGGAAAAGAAATGACAAAGAAATGGATAGAACATTGTGGGAAGCGAGACGGAGGAGGTATGCGGAAGGGGACCGACAGGGTGACAAAAAGGGCTTTAATAAAATTGATTAACGTAAAAGACATAACTTTAAAATACTGCAAAAATTTAATGGTGAAGAAAATAAAAATAAATGAAAGCAATAATAAGTATTGTGACATATATATTGAATATATAGTGTTAACACAAATACAATAATATATAAATGCTAACAATAATAAATAACTTTAAAAGAGAAAATAAGGTGGTTAAATATAGAAAAGTATGTGCTCAATCACCCTGTAGGATTTGACGGAAATGAAAAGAAGTTAGTTGCTATAATAGTAAACATGTGCAGATTTATTAATATAGCAAATTATAGTAGAAGGAAGTAGTAAGATGGAAATGAAAAGAAATAGAACAACATAAACTCAATTGAAATAGATAAGCTGGAACAGAGAAGAATAACAGTAGAAGAAATCCAATTATGTAAACTGAAAGAAAATTAAGTAATTGATGTAATAGAATAAAGTTTAGAAGATCATAGTAGAAGGTTTGACCTTAAGTCAGATAGAAAATGACATAAAATATAAAACCAGAAAAAACAGGCTCCGATCACACATATTGGAGGAAGTCGTTATAATATAAAAAAATAAAAAAAAAAAAAAAAAAAAAAAAAAAAACCTAACCTAACCTAACCTTTTTTTTTTTTTTTTTTTTTTTAGGAGGGGGAATGCGGTTACGCACTGCCTGCGACAGCGGGGGCCGTCGCAGGGGTGTGTGGGACTCGTCCTATTTAACGGACCATACCCACTAAACCTAACCTCCGTGTACCTCTCGCGCGTTTCGAGACACTGGACAAGGCATCCGATTTGGAGTCTTCTTGCCCAGGTTTCACACGCGCAGCCGACAACTCGGCCTACTCATAGGCAGCTAACTGCCCTAGCCACTGGAGTGGCGCGCGGGTACACCGCGCGCGCGCACTCGGGTCTGTCAAGGGGAGGCAGACGCCCCCGCGTCTGGCCGTCCCGACCCTGGATGTGGAGATTGCCGCCGGACGTTGACTTCCGGCAGGTCCGCAAAAACAGACATCTCCGCATCGCCCCGGGAGACATCGCGCTCGTGTTGGCGTAAGATTTTCTCAACCAGGGTTCGGCTCCGTGGGTGAAGTTTCGATGAAGGGCAGCCAGGTGTTGACCCTACTCGATGGTTAGCCGGTAGTGCCGCTTCTGCACACAGTGCGCAGCGGATCTCTCTCTCACATCCGGCAGCTTTGTGTCCTACCTCGGCGCAGCGTATGCACGTATCGCTGCGGTCGATGACCGCGCGGCAGAGAGCGCGCCCGTGGCCGGCTCCAAAGCACCTGGAGCATCGCATAGGCCTCGGCTTAAGCAGAACAGCCTTTGCCAGGACCCATCCCACAACAAGCTTAGTATTGGCCAGCTTTTTCGCTGCCATAACAGGACAACGGACAACAACACTGCCCCCCGTCCCACCACGGCTAATGCGACCCACCTTGACAACTCCGGGTTGGCATTCCCCATGCTTGGCCACTGCTTCAGCGATGTCCTCTGGGGTGACTGATTCATCTAGGCCCGTCAGTCGGATGTCCGTCGATTTAACGGGCCTAGAGATTTTAAAAGCTCCTGGAGGGGCGATCTGTGCGAGCTTGGAGGCCATGAGGTCGGCCTTCTCGTTCGCCTCGTCTATAGATTGGCCCGCCAGGGCATCCACTTCCAGAATCCTGTTTTCTGTGGTGGGAGAAAACTTGAATCGTAATCTCCCTCCAAGCCCAAGTTCCCACAAGTTTATGGTGTCCCTAGCGGCTCTCAGGAGCCGGTCGTAGGTCCAGCCTAAATTGACGCCTTCCTGCTGGACCTCTAAGACTATCGCGGCAGAACGCGGAGCCCGGAGCCGGGAAGGGTTTCCAAACTTTGAAGGTTTCCTACTGCTAGACGGTGCAGTAGGTTTCTTTTTCCTCATTTGGGTGGGTTGAGAAACAACAGAAACGTTTAGCGTCCGCGAGCGCTCGACATCGTTCTGCTTCCTCTTCTTTCTAGCACCCCTACTAACGACCTCTGTCCAGGACGAGGTGGGGGCAAATGTTGTCACAGGGTGGTTTGGGACTGGTTCCGGACCCTTGGGGAGACCATTCCCTTTCTTCTTCCTCTTTCCCCTCTTCCTCTTGGGTTTAGGTTTGTCCGCCGCTGACGCAGGGGCTCGGGATATCTCGGGCCTCTGGACATCCGCTTTCAGCGGGGGACGCACGCTCTGCTTGGGTGGAAGACGGTCTGCCAGGTCTTCAAATCGTGCGTCAATGAGACGCCCTACCCTAATCAAAACTTCGCGGGTGATCACCTCCGCGAGGTCGACTTGGGAGCGCTGGGTGTCGCTAATCACTGCTGGTTGAGGGCCAGCCTCAGAATGGACTTCAGCGACAGTGGTGATCTCCATTCTTTCTTGGGCTTCCTGGGAGGCAGAGCCCCAGATAGACTCGGCTTCACTTTCTCGAGGCTCGTGGTAGTCTGGATTGCCTTTAAAAGCCTCCCGCATCTGGTTTTTTAAGAATTTGACTGCGCAGGCTAGCTCGCCGCATTGCGCTCGCAGTCGCGCAATCTCCTTCCTTCCTTCCGCTTCTCGTTGGCGCGAAGCTTCCTCGCGAAGCTTCGCTTCGGCGACCTCCTCGCGTAGGGTGGCAACCTCCTGCTCCAAATAAAAAGTTTCTTTGGTGCGGGAACGCCCACGGAGACTAAAGGCGCTTTCGCGGATCGCCGCAGCAGCTTCTTTGAGGATCTTCTGATCAGTGCCTTTAAGGTGTCCTGAGTGGTTCTTGACTCGAAGGATTTCCTCGCACTGAAAGACGATCTTCTTGTAAAGGTCGGCGCCGGTTTCAGCTCGACTCATTTCCGATGGGATGATGTATTGTCCCTCGGGAACTACTGTGCATTCAGATGGGACCGGTGAGACACACCGAGGGTCTGACATCGGTTCTTCTATGGCTCGCGGGGCAGCGATGGCAGGCGATGATGACATCCGCTCCATCGCGTCCTCAGCATCTCGACGCATGCGCTCAAGTTCGATCTCTCGCTCGAGCTGATCTACTCGGGCTCTCGCCCTCGTGTAAGGTCCAGGGGTATGAGAGCGGCCCCTGCGGCCGCGTGCCAACTTCGGCACCTTGGCCTGCGAAGAGTCACTCTCCATGTCGTCGTCGTCGGTAGCCCAGTCGCTCACAGGGTCGATTTCGGGGTCCGCGAGGGGTCTGCGCTTCGCACCCGCTCGGGTCTCATCCGTAAGATCAATCGTTGCTGGCTGGTTGTCAATCCGAGGTGGGTCCGCAGATCGGGCAGAAGGTATACCACTGCCAGAAGAGCTGGCAACAGCACTCACAGCCGCCGTCATAGGGACCTTTGTGTCTTGTTTAGGCGAGTTGAACATCCCTCTGAGACGACTCTCAAAGGTAAGTTTCAGACCCTCACCAGATTTCCCTCCCTTATCCCCTGAGCGAGAACGCTCTGCCTGATTCGGCCCCCCCCCCGCATACGCACCATCTATACATGGTGTGGGGGACCTACCCGCCGCCGAAGCAACGGTGTGGCGAGACTTAGAAGCCTCGCCATCACGGGGAGTATTACCGTATTTGGGATCAGACATGGCTGGTACTGCTTGCGGGCGCAGTAGCCCCACCTCAACATCGTGGCTGCTAGCGGATGGCCATATCCCGCCATCCACTCCACCCATAGGGCAGAGCCCTTGCCGACACAGACCAGATCGGCTCGGTCTTGGGGATTTTTTATAGAGGTTAACTCCTCGTGGCCCTGACAGAACAGAGCCCCCGGTCTGCCCTGGAAAGGGCAGATTGCGGTTTGCCCCCCAAGCCGCGTCCTTGCACTACTATGCAGAACATAGCAGTGCAAGGAGCGACATAAGGAGGACGCTCAGTGCGCCCCCCTTCCCCACTGGGTTTTGGTCCGCGCCGGCCGAAGCCGGTACCCCCCATATCTGGAGGGCGTTCCCCTATCCGCCACCTGGGGACGCGCCCGGTAGGAGACCCAAAACTCCTTCCCTCCTTATAGTGAAGGGCGGGAACCTAACCTAACCTAACGTAACCTTTTTTATGTTAGGTTAAAAATAACTTAAATTTTATTATTTGTTTTCTTTGTGCTCACTTATTTTCTGATGTACTGGTAGCTTTTGACTTACTTTTGTGGTTAGGGGTTCAAAACCTAATCTTTTTAATTAGTCACCAAAACCTAACCTTTTTTTAAGTTAGGTTAAAAATAACACCACTTTTATTGTTTGTTTCATTCGTACTCTTCCCTTCTCTGATGTCCTGGTGTCTTTTTCCTTACTTTTGTGGTTAGGGGTTCAAAACCTAACCTTTTTTATGTTAGGTTAAAAATAACTTAAATTTTATTATTTGTTTTCTTTGTGCTCACTTATTTTCTGATGTACTGGTAGCTTTTGACTTACTTTTGTGGTTAGGGGTTCAAAACCTAATCTTTTTAATTAGTCACCAAAACCTAACCTTTTTTTAAGTTAGGTTAAAAATAACACCACTTTTATTGTTTGTTTCATTCGTGCTCACCCCTTCTTTGATGTCCTGGTGTCTTTTTCCTTACTTTTGTGGTTAGGGGTTCAAAACCTAACCTGTTTAAATTTTTACCAAAACCTAACCTTTTTTATGTTAGGTTAAAAATAACTTAAATTTTATTATTTGTTTTCTTTGTGCTCACTCATTTTCTGATGTACTGGTAGCTTTTGACTTACTTTTGTAGTTAGGGGTTCAAAACCTAATCTTTTTAATTAGTCACCAAAACCTTACCTTTTTTTAAGTTAGGTTAAAAATAACACCACTTTTATTGTTTGTTTCATTCGTGCTCACCCCTTCTCTGATGTCCTGGTGTCTTTTTCCTTACTTTTGTGGTTAGGGGTTCAAAACCTAACCTGTTTAAATTTTTACCAAAACCTAACCTTTTTTATGTTAGGTTAAAAATAACTTAAATTTTATTATTTGTTTTCTTTGTGCTCACTCATTTTCTGATGTACTGGTAGCTTTTGACTTACTTTTGTGGTTAGAGGTTCAAAACCTAATCTTTTTAATTAGTCACCAAAACCTAACCTTTCTTTAAGTTAGGTTAAAAATAACACCACTTTTATTGTTTGTTTCATTCGTGCTCACCCCTTCTCTGATGTCCTGGTGTCTTTTTCCTTACTTTTGTGGTTAGGGGTTCAAAACCTAACCTGTTTAAATTTTTACCAAAACCTAACCTTTTTTATGTTAGGTTAAAAATAACTTAAATTTTATTATTTGTTTTCTTTGTGCTCACTCATTTTCTGATGTACTGGTAGCTTTTGACTTACTTTTGTGGTTAGGGGTTCAAAACCTAATCTTTTTAATTAGTCACCAAAACCTAACCTTTTTTTAAGTTAGGTTAAAAATAACACCACTTTTATTGTTTGTTTCATTCGTACTCACCCCTTCTCTAATGTCCTGGTGTCTTTTTCCTTACTTTTGTGGTTAGGGGTTCAAAACCTAACCTTTTTTATGTTAGGTTAAAAATAACTTAAATTTTATTATTTGTTTTCTTTGTGCTCACTTATTTTCTGATGTACTGGTAGCTTTTGACTTACTTTTGTGGTTAGGGGTTCAAAACCTAATCTTTTTAATTAGTCACCAAAACCTAACCTTTTTTTAAGTTAGGTTAAAAATAACACCACTTTTATTGTTTGTTTCATTCGTGCTCACCCCTTCTCTGATGTCCTGGTGTCTTTTTCCTTACTTTTGTGGTTAGGGGTTCAAAACCTAACCTGTTTAAATTTTTACCAAAACCTAACCTTTTTTATGTTAGGTTAAAAATAACTTAAATTTTATTATTTGTTTTCTTTGTGCTCACTCATTTTCTGATGTACTGGTAGCTTTTGACTTACTTTTGTGGTTAGGGGTTCAAAACCTAATCTTTTTAATTAGTCACCAAAACCTAACCTTTTTTTAAGTTAGGTTAAAAATAACACCACTTTTATTGTTTGTTTCATTCGTGCTCACCCCTTCTCTGATGTCCTGGTGTCTTTTTCCTTACTTTTGTGGTTAGGGGTTCAAAACCTAACCTGTTTAAATTTTTACCAAAACCTAACCTTTTTTATGTTAGGTTAAAAATAACTTAAATTTTATTATTTGTTTTCTTTGTGCTCACTCATTTTCTGATGTACTGGTAGCTTTTGACTTACTTTTGTGGTTAGGGGTTCAAAACCTAATCTTTTTAATTAGTCACCAAAACCTAACCTTTTTTTAAGTTAGGTTAAAAATAACACCACTTTTATTGTTTGTTTCATTCGTGCTCACCCCTTCTCTGATGTCCTGGTGTCTTTTTCCTTACTTTTGTGGTTAGGGGTTCAAAACCTAACCTGTTTAAATTTTTACCAAAACCTAACCTTTTTTATGTTAGGTTAAAAATAACTTAAATTTTATTATTTGTTTTCTTTGTGCTCACTCATTTTCTGATGTACTGGTAGCTTTTGACTTACTTTTGTGGTTAGGGGTTCAAAACCTAATCTTTTTAATTAGTCACCAAAACCTAACCTTTTTTTAAGTTAGGTTAAAAATAACACCACTTTTATTGTTTGTTTCATTCGTGCTCACCCCTTCTCTGATGTCCTGGTGTCTTTTTCCTTACTTTTGTGGTTAGGGGTTCAAAACCTAACCTGTTTAAATTTTTACCAAAACCTAACCTTTTTTATGTTAGGTTAAAAATAACTTAAATTTTATTATTTGTTTTCTTTGTGCTCACTCATTTTCTGATGTACTGGTAGCTTTTGACTTACTTTTGTGGTTAGGGGTTCAAAACCTAATCTTTTTAATTAGTCACCAAATCCTAACCTTTTTTTAAGTTAGGTTAAAAATAACACCACTTTTATTGTTTGTTTCATTCGTGCTCACCCCTTCTCTGATGTCCTGGTGTCTTTTTCCTTATTTTTGTGGTTAGGGGTTCAAAACCTAACCTGTTTAAATTTTTACCAAAACCTAACCTTTTTTATGTTAGGTTAAAAATAACTTAAATTTTATTATTTGTTTTCTTTGTGCTCACTCATTTTCTGATGTACTGGTAGCTTTTGACTTACTTTTGTGGTTAGGGGTTCAAAACCTAATCTTTTTAATTAGTCACCAAAACCTAACCTTTTTTTAAGTTAGGTTAAAAATAACACCACTTTTATTGTTTGTTTCATTCGTGCTCACCCCTTCTCTGATGTCCTGGTGTCTTTTTCCTTACTTTTGTGGTTAGGGGTTCAAAACCTAACCTGTTTAAATTTTTACCAAAACCTAACCTTTTTTATGTTAGGTTAAAAATAACTTAAATTTTATTATTTGTTTTCTTTGTGCTCACTTATTTTCTGATGTACTGGTAGCTTTTGACTTACTTTTGTGGTTAGGGGTTCAAAACCTAATCTTTTTAATTAGTCACCAAAACCTAACCTTTTTTTAAGTTAGGTTAAAAATAACACCACTTTTATTGTTTGTTTCATTCGTGCTCACCCCTTCTCTGATGTCCTGGTGTCTTTTTCCTTACTTTTGTGGTTAGGGGTTCAAAACCTAACCTGTTTAAATTTTTACCAAAACCTAACCTTTTTTATGTTAGGTTAAAAATAACTTAAATTTTATTATTTGTTTTCTTTGTGCTCACTCATTTTCTGATGTACTGGTAGCTTTTGACTTACTTTTGTGGTTAGGGGTTCAAAACCTAATCTTTTTAATTAGTCACCAAAACCTAACCTTTTTTTAAGTTAGGTTAAAAATAACACCACTTTTATTGTTTGTTTAATTCGTGCTCACCCCTTCTCTGATGTCCTGGTGTCTTTTTCCTTACTTTTGTGGTTAGGGGTTCAAAACCTAACCTGTTTAAATTTTTACCAAAACCTAACCTTTTTTATGTTAGGTTAAAAATAACTTAAATTTTATTATTTGTTTTCTTTGTGCTCACTCATTTTCTGATGTACTGGTAGCTTTTGACTTACTTTTGTGGTTAGGGATTCAAAACCTAATCTTTTTAATTAGTCACCAAAACCTAACCTTTTTTTAAGTTAGGTTAAAAATAACACCACTTTTATTGTTTGTTTCATTCGTGCTCACCCCTTCTCTGATGTCCTGGTGTCTTTTTCCTTACTTTTGTGGTTAGGGGTTCAAAACCTAACCTGTTTAAATTTTTACCAAAACCTAACCTTTTTTATGTTAGGTTAAAAATAACTTAAATTTTATTATTTGTTTTCTTTGTGCTCACCCCTTCTCTGATGTCCTGGTGTCTTTTTCCTTACTTTTGTGGTTAGGGGTTCAAAACCTAACCTGTTTAAATTTTTACCAAAACCTAACCTTTTTTATGTTAGGTTAAAAATAACTTAAATTTTATTATTTGTTTTCTTTGTGCTCACTCATTTTCTGATGTACTGGTAGCTTTTGACTTACTTTTGTGGTTAGGGGTTCAAAACCTAATCTTTTTAATTAGTCACCAAAACCTAACCTTTTTTTAAGTTAGGTTAAAAATAACACCACTTTTATTGTTTGTTTCATTCGTGCTCACCCCTTCTCTGATGTCCTGGTGTCTTTTTCCTTACTTTTGTGGTTAGGGGTTCAAAACCTAACCTGTTTAAATTTTTACCAAAACCTAACCTTTTTTATGTTAGGTTAAAAATAACTTAAATTTTATTATTTGTTTTCTTTGTGCTCACTCATTTTCTGATGTACTGGTAGCTTTTGACTTACTTTTGTGGTTAGGGGTTCAAAACCTAATCTTTTTAATTAGTCACCAAAACCTAACCTTTTTTTAAGTTAGGTTAAAAATAACACCACTTTTATTGTTTGTTTAATTCGTGCTCACCCCTTCTCTGATGTCCTGGTGTCTTTTTCCTTACTTTTGTGGTTAGGGGTTCAAAACCTAACCTGTTTAAATTTTTACCAAAACCTAACCTTTTTTATGTTAGGTTAAAAATAACTTAAATTTTATTATTTGTTTTCTTTGTGCTCACTCATTTTCTGATGTACTGGTAGCTTTTGACTTACTTTTGTGGTTAGGGATTCAAAACCTAATCTTTTTAATTAGTCACCAAAACCTAACCTTTTTTTAAGTTAGGTTAAAAATAACACCACTTTTATTGTTTGTTTCATTCGTGCTCACCCCTTCTCTGATGTCCTGGTGTCTTTTTCCTTACTTTTGTGGTTAGGGGTTCAAAACCTAACCTGTTTAAATTTTTACCAAAACCTAACCTTTTTTATGTTAGGTTAAAAATAACTTAAATTTTATTATTTGTTTTCTTTGTGCTCACTTATTTTCTGATGTACTGGTAGCTTTTGACTTACTTTTGTGGTTAGGGGTTCAAAACCTAATCTTTTTAATTAGTCACCAAAACCTAACCTTTTTTTAAGTTAGGTTAAAAATAACACCACTTTTATTGTTTGTTTCATTCGTGCTCACCCCTTCTCTGATGTCCTGGTGTCTTTTTCCTTACTTTTGTGGTTAGGGGTTCAAAACCTAACCTGTTTAAATTTTTACCAAAACCTAACCTTTTTTATGTTAGGTTAAAAATAACTTAAATTTTATTATTTGTTTTCTTTGTGCTCACTTATTTTCTGATGTACTGGTAGCTTTTGACTTACTTTTGTGGTTAGGGGTTCAAAACCTAATCTTTTTAATTAGTCACCAAAACCTAACCTTTTTTTAAGTTAGGTTAAAAATAACACCACTTTTATTGTTTGTTTCATTCGTGCTCACCCCTTCTCTGATGTCCTGGTGTCTTTTTCCTTACTTTTGTGTTTAGGGGTTCAAAACCTAACCTGTTTAAATTTTTACCAAAACCTAACCTTTTTTATGTTAGGTTAAAAATAACTTAAATTTTATTATTTGTTTTCTTTGTGCTCACTCATTTTCTGATGTACTGGTAGCTTTTGACTTACTTTTGTGGTTAGGGGTTCAAAACCTAATCTTTTTAATTAGTCACCAAAACCTAACCTTTTTTTAAGTTAGGTTAAAAATAACACCACTTTTATTGTTTGTTTCATTCGTGCTCACCCCTTCTCTGATGTCCTGGTGTCTTTTTCCTTACTTTTGTGGTTAGGGGTTCAAAACCTAACCTGTTTAGATTTTTACCAAAACCTAACCTTTTTTATGTTAGGTTAAAAATAACTTAAATTTTATTATTTGTTTTCTTTGTGCTCACTCATTTTCTGATGTACTGGTAGCTTTTGACTTACTTTTGTGGTTAGGGGTTCAAAACCTAATCTTTTTAATTAGTCACCAAAACCTAACCTTTTTTTAAGTTAGGTTAAAAATAACACCACTTTTATTGTTTGTTTCATTCGTGCTCACCCCTTCTCTGATGTCCTGGTGTCTTTTTCCTTATTTTTGTGGTTAGGGGTTCAAAACCTAACCTGTTTAAATTTTTACCAAAACCTAACCTTTTTTATGTTAGGTTAAAAATAACTTAAATTTTATTATTTGTTTTCTTTGTGCTCACTCATTTTCTGATGTACTGGTAGCTTTTGACTTACTTTTGTGGTTAGGGGTTCAAAACCTAATCTTTTTAATTAGTCACCAAAACCTAACCTTTTTTTAAGTTAGGTTAAAAATAACACCACTTTTATTGTTTGTTTCATTCGTGCTCACCCCTTCTCTGATGTCCTGGTGTCTTTTTCCTTACTTTTGTGGTTAGGGGTTCAAAACCTAACCTGTTTAAATTTTTACCAAAACCTAACCTTTTTTATGTTAGGTTAAAAATAACTTAAATTTTATTATTTGTTTTCTTTGTGCTCACTTATTTTCTGATGTACTGGTAGCTTTTGACTTACTTTTGTGGTTAGGGGTTCAAAACCTAATCTTTTTAATTAGTCACCAAAACCTAACCTTTTTTTAAGTTAGGTTAAAAATAACACCACTTTTATTGTTTGTTTCATTCGTGCTCACCCCTTCTCTGATGTCCTGGTGTCTTTTTCCTTACTTTTGTGGTTAGGGGTTCAAAACCTAACCTGTTTAAATTTTTACCAAAACCTAACCTTTTTTATGTTAGGTTAAAAATAACTTAAATTTTATTATTTGTTTTCTTTGTGCTCACTCATTTTCTGATGTACTGGTAGCTTTTGACTTACTTTTGTGGTTAGGGGTTCAAAACCTAATCTTTTTAATTAGTCACCAAAACCTAACCTTTTTTTAAGTTAGGTTAAAAATAACACCACTTTTATTGTTTGTTTAATTCGTGCTCACCCCTTCTCTGATGTCCTGGTGTCTTTTTCCTTACTTTTGTGGTTAGGGGTTCAAAACCTAACCTGTTTAAATTTTTACCAAAACCTAACCTTTTTTATGTTAGGTTAAAAATAACTTAAATTTTATTATTTGTTTTCTTTGTGCTCACTCATTTTCTGATGTACTGGTAGCTTTTGACTTACTTTTGTGGTTAGGGATTCAAAACCTAATCTTTTTAATTAGTCACCAAAACCTAACCTTTTTTTAAGTTAGGTTAAAAATAACACCACTTTTATTGTTTGTTTCATTCGTGCTCACCCCTTCTCTGATGTCCTGGTGTCTTTTTCCTTACTTTTGTGGTTAGGGGTTCAAAACCTAACCTGTTTAAATTTTTACCAAAACCTAACCTTTTTTATGTTAGGTTAAAAATAACTTAAATTTTATTATTTGTTTTCTTTGTGCTCACCCCTTCTCTGATGTCCTGGTGTCTTTTTCCTTACTTTTGTGGTTAGGGGTTCAAAACCTAACCTGTTTAAATTTTTACCAAAACCTAACCTTTTTTATGTTAGGTTAAAAATAACTTAAATTTAATTATTTGTTTTCTTTGTGCTCACTCATTTTCTGATGTACTGGTAGCTTTTGACTTACTTTTGTGGTTAGGGGTTCAAAACCTAATCTTTTTAATTAGTCACCAAAACCTAACCTTTTTTTAAGTTAGGTTAAAAATAACACCACTTTTATTGTTTGTTTCATTCGTGCTCACCCCTTCTCTGATGTCCTGGTGTCTTTTTCCTTACTTTTGTGGTTAGGGGTTCAAAACCTAACCTGTTTAAATTTTTACCAAAACCTAACCTTTTTTATGTTAGGTTAAAAATAACTTAAATTTTATTATTTGTTTTCTTTGTGCTCACTCATTTTCTGATGTACTGGTAGCTTTTGACTTACTTTTGTGCTTAGGGGTTCAAAACCTAATCTTTTTAATTAGTCACCAAAACCTAACCTTTTTTTAAGTTAGGTTAAAAATAACACCACTTTTATTGTTTGTTTCATTCGTGCTCACCCCTTCTCTGATGTCCTGGTGTCTTTTTCCTTACTTTTGTGGTTAGGGGTTCAAAACCTAACCTGTTTAAATTTTTACCAAAACCTAACCTTTTTTATGTTAGGTTAAAAATAACTTAAATTTTATTATTTGTTTTCTTTGTGCTCACTCATTTTCTGATGTACTGGTAGCTTTTGACTTACTTTTGTGGTTAGGGATTCAAAACCTAATCTTTTTAATTAGTCACCAAAACCTAACCTTTTTTTAAGTTAGGTTAAAAATAACACCACTTTTATTGTTTGTTTCATTCGTGCTCACCCCTTCTCTGATGTCCTGGTGTCTTTTTCCTTACTTTTGTGGTTAGGGGTTCAAAACCTAACCTGTTTAAATTTTTACCAAAACCTAACCTTTTTTATGTTAGGTTAAAAATAACTTAAATTTTATTATTTGTTTTCTTTGTGCTCACTTATTTTCTGATGTACTGGTAGCTTTTGACTTACTTTTGTGGTTAGGGGTTCAAAACCTAATCTTTTTAATTAGTCACCAAAACCTAACCTTTTTTTAAGTTAGGTTAAAAATAACACCACTTTTATTGTTTGTTTCATTCGTGCTCACCCCTTCTCTGATGTCCTGGTGTCTTTTTCCTTACTTTTGTGGTTAGGGGTTCAAAACCTAACCTGTTTAAATTTTTACCAAAACCTAACCTTTTTTATGTTAGGTTAAAAATAACTTAAATTTTATTATTTGTTTTCTTTGTGCTCACTTATTTTCTGATGTACTGGTAGCTTTTGACTTACTTTTGTGGTTAGGGGTTCAAAACCTAATCTTTTTAATTAGTCACCAAAACCTAACCTTTTTTTAAGTTAGGTTAAAAATAACACCACTTTTATTGTTTGTTTCATTCGTGCTCACCCCTTCTCTGATGTCCTGGTGTCTTTTTCCTTACTTTTGTGGTTAGGGGTTCAAAACCTAACCTGTTTAAATTTTTACCAAAACCTAACCTTTTTTATGTTAGGTTAAAAATAACTTAAATTTTATTATTTGTTTTCTTTGTGCTCACTCATTTTCTGATGTACTGGTAGCTTTTGACTTACTTTTGTGGTTAGGGGTTCAAAACCTAATCTTTTTAATTAGTCACCAAAACCTAACCTTTTTTTAAGTTAGGTTAAAAATAACACCACTTTTATTGTTTGTTTCATTCGTGCTCACCCCTTCTCTGATGTCCTGGTGTCTTTTTCCTTACTTTTGTGGTTAGGGGTTCAAAACCTAACCTGTTTAAATTTTTACCAAAACCTAACCTTTTTTATGTTAGGTTAAAAATAACTTAAATTTTATTATTTGTTTTCTTTGTGCTCACTCATTTTCTGATGTACTGGTAGCTTTTGACTTACTTTTGTGGTTAGGGGTTCAAAACCTAATCTTTTTAATTAGTCACCAAAACCTAACCTTTTTTTAAGTTAGGTTAAAAATAACACCACTTTTATTGTTTGTTTCATTCGTGCTCACCCCTTCTCTGATGTCCTGGTGTCTTTTTCCTTATTTTTGTGGTTAGGGGTTCAAAACCTAACCTGTTTAAATTTTTACCAAAACCTAACCTTTTTTATGTTAGGTTAAAAATAACTTAAATTTTATTATTTGTTTTCTTTGTGCTCACTCATTTTCTGATGTACTGGTAGCTTTTGACTTACTTTTGTGGTTAGGGGTTCAAAACCTAATCTTTTTAATTAGTCACCAAAACCTAACCTTTTTTTAAGTTAGGTTAAAAATAACACCACTTTTATTGTTTGTTTCATTCGTGCTCACCCCTTCTCTGATGTCCTGGTGTCTTTTTCCTTACTTTTGTGGTTAGGGGTTCAAAACCTAACCTGTTTAAATTTTTACCAAAACCTAACCTTTTTTATGTTAGGTTAAAAATAACTTAAATTTTATTATTTGTTTTCTTTGTGCTCACTTATTTTCTGATGTACTGGTAGCTTTTGACTTACTTTTGTGGTTAGGGGTTCAAAACCTAATCTTTTTAATTAGTCACCAAAACCTAACCTTTTTTTAAGTTAGGTTAAAAATAACACCACTTTTATTGTTTGTTTCATTCGTGCTCACCCCTTCTCTGATGTCCTGGTGTCTTTTTCCTTACTTTTGTGGTTAGGGGTTCAAAACCTAACCTGTTTAAATTTTTACCAAAACCTAACCTTTTTTATGTTAGGTTAAAAATAACTTAAATTTTATTATTTGTTTTCTTTGTGCTCACTCATTTTCTGATGTACTGGTAGCTTTTGACTTACTTTTGTGGTTAGGGGTTCAAAACCTAATCTTTTTAATTAGTCACCAAAACCTAACCTTTCTTTAAGTTAGGTTAAAAATAACACCACTTTTATTGTTTGTTTCATTCGTGCTCACCCCTTCTCTGATGTCCTGGTGTCTTTTTCCTTACTTTTGTGGTTAGGGGTTCAAAACCTAACCTGTTTAAATTTTTACCAAAACCTAACCTTTTTTATGTTAGGTTAAAAATAACTTAAATTTTATTATTTGTTTTCTTTGTGCTCACTCATTTTCTGATGTACTGGTAGCTTTTGACTTACTTTTGTGGTTAGGGGTTCAAAACCTAATCTTTTTAATTAGTCACCAAAACCTAACCTTTTTTTAAGTTAGGTTAAAAATAACACCACTTTTATTGTTTGTTTCATTCGTACTCACCCCTTCTCTGATGTCCTGGTGTCTTTTTCCTTACTTTTGTGGTTAGGGGTTCAAAACCTAACCTTTTTTATGTTAGGTTAAAAATAACTTAAATTTTATTATTTGTTTTCTTTGTGCTCACTCATTTTCTGATGTACTGGTAGCTTTTGACTTACTTTTGTGGTTAGGGGTTCAAAACCTAATCTTTTTAATTAGTCACCAAAACCTAACCTTTCTTTAAGTTAGGTTAAAAATAACACCACTTTTATTGTTTGTTTCATTCGTGCTCACCCCTTCTCTGATGTCCTGGTGTCTTTTTCCTTACTTTTGTGGTTAGGGGTTCAAAACCTAACCTGTTTAAATTTTTACCAAAACCTAACCTTTTTTATGTTAGGTTAAAAATAACTTAAATTTTATTATTTGTTTTCTTTGTGCTCACTCATTTTCTGATGTACTGGTAGCTTTTGACTTACTTTTGTGGTTAGGGGTTCAAAACCTAATCTTTTTAATTAGTCACCAAAACCTAACCTTTTTTTAAGTTAGGTTAAAAATAACACCACTTTTATTGTTTGTTTAATTCGTGCTCACCCCTTCTCTGATGTCCTGGTGTCTTTTTCCTTACTTTTGTGGTTAGGGGTTCAAAACCTAACCTGTTTAAATTTTTACCAAAACCTAACCTTTTTTATGTTAGGTTAAAAATAACTTAAATTTTATTATTTGTTTTCTTTGTGCTCACTCATTTTCTGATGTACTGGTAGCTTTTGACTTACTTTTGTGGTTAGGGGTTCAAAACCTAATCTTTTTAATTAGTCACCAAAACCTAACCTTTTTTTAAGTTAGGTTAAAAATAACACCACTTTTATTGTTTGTTTCATTCGTGCTCACCCCTTCTCTGATGTCCTGGTGTCTTTTTCCTTACTTTTGTGGTTAGGGGTTCAAAACCTAACCTGTTTAAATTTTTACCAAAACCTAACCTTTTTTATGTTAGGTTAAAAATAACTTAAATTTTATTATTTGTTTTCTTTGTGCTCACTCATTTTCTGATGTACTGGTAGCTTTTGACTTACTTTTGTGGTTAGGGGTTCAAAACCTAATCTTTTTAATTAGTCACCAAAACCTAACCTTTTTTTAAGTTAGGTTAAAAATAACACCACTTTTATTGTTTGTTTCATTCGTGCTCACCCCTTCTCTGATGTCCTGGTGTCTTTTTCCTTATTTTTGTGGTTAGGGGTTCAAAACCTAACCTGTTTAAATTTTTACCAAAACCTAACCTTTTTTATGTTAGGTTAAAAATAACTTAAATTTTATTATTTGTTTTCTTTGTGCTCACTCATTTTCTGATGTACTGGTAGCTTTTGACTTACTTTTGTGGTTAGGGGTTCAAAACCTAATCTTTTTAATTAGTCACCAAAACCTAACCTTTTTTTAAGTTAGGTTAAAAATAACACCACTTTTATTGTTTGTTTCATTCGTGCTCACCCCTTCTCTGATGTCCTGGTGTCTTTTTCCTTACTTTTGTGGTTAGGGGTTCAAAACCTAACCTGTTTAAATTTTTACCAAAACCTAACCTTTTTTATGTTAGGTTAAAAATAACTTAAATTTTATTATTTGTTTTCTTTGTGCTCACTTATTTTCTGATGTACTGGTAGCTTTTGACTTACTTTTGTGGTTAGGGGTTCAAAACCTAATCTTTTTAATTAGTCACCAAAACCTAACCTTTTTTTAAGTTAGGTTAAAAATAACACCACTTTTATTGTTTGTTTCATTCGTGCTCACCCCTTCTCTGATGTCCTGGTGTCTTTTTCCTTACTTTTGTGGTTAGGGGTTCAAAACCTAACCTGTTTAAATTTTTACCAAAACCTAACCTTTTTTATGTTAGGTTAAAAATAACTTAAATTTTATTATTTGTTTTCTTTGTGCTCACTCATTTTCTGATGTACTGGTAGCTTTTGACTTACTTTTGTGGTTAGGGGTTCAAAACCTAATCTTTTTAATTAGTCACCAAAACCTAACCTTTTTTTAAGTTAGGTTAAAAATAACACCACTTTTATTGTTTGTTTAATTCGTGCTCACCCCTTCTCTGATGTCCTGGTGTCTTTTTCCTTACTTTTGTGGTTAGGGGTTCAAAACCTAACCTGTTTAAATTTTTACCAAAACCTAACCTTTTTTATGTTAGGTTAAAAATAACTTAAATTTTATTATTTGTTTTCTTTGTGCTCACTCATTTTCTGATGTACTGGTAGCTTTTGACTTACTTTTGTGGTTAGGGATTCAAAACCTAATCTTTTTAATTAGTCACCAAAACCTAACCTTTTTTTAAGTTAGGTTAAAAATAACACCACTTTTATTGTTTGTTTCATTCGTGCTCACCCCTTCTCTGATGTCCTGGTGTCTTTTTCCTTACTTTTGTGGTTAGGGGTTCAAAACCTAACCTGTTTAAATTTTTACCAAAACCTAACCTTTTTTATGTTAGGTTAAAAATAACTTAAATTTTATTATTTGTTTTCTTTGTGCTCACCCCTTCTCTGATGTCCTGGTGTCTTTTTCCTTACTTTTGTGGTTAGGGGTTCAAAACCTAACCTGTTTAAATTTTTACCAAAACCTAACCTTTTTTATGTTAGGTTAAAAATAACTTAAATTTTATTATTTGTTTTCTTTGTGCTCACTCATTTTCTGATGTACTGGTAGCTTTTGACTTACTTTTGTGGTTAGGGGTTCAAAACCTAATCTTTTTAATTAGTCACCAAAACCTAACCTTTTTTTAAGTTAGGTTAAAAATAACACCACTTTTATTGTTTGTTTCATTCGTGCTCACCCCTTCTCTGATGTCCTGGTGTCTTTTTCCTTACTTTTGTGGTTAGGGGTTCAAAACCTAACCTGTTTAAATTTTTACCAAAACCTAACCTTTTTTATGTTAGGTTAAAAATAACTTAAATTTTATTATTTGTTTTCTTTGTGCTCACTCATTTTCTGATGTACTGGTAGCTTTTGACTTACTTTTGTGGTTAGGGGTTCAAAACCTAATCTTTTTAATTAGTCACCAAAACCTAACCTTTTTTTAAGTTAGGTTAAAAATAACACCACTTTTATTGTTTGTTTAATTCGTGCTCACCCCTTCTCTGATGTCCTGGTGTCTTTTTCCTTACTTTTGTGGTTAGGGGTTCAAAACCTAACCTGTTTAAATTTTTACCAAAACCTAACCTTTTTTATGTTAGGTTAAAAATAACTTAAATTTTATTATTTGTTTTCTTTGTGCTCACTCATTTTCTGATGTACTGGTAGCTTTTGACTTACTTTTGTGGTTAGGGATTCAAAACCTAATCTTTTTAATTAGTCACCAAAACCTAACCTTTTTTTAAGTTAGGTTAAAAATAACACCACTTTTATTGTTTGTTTCATTCGTGCTCACCCCTTCTCTGATGTCCTGGTGTCTTTTTCCTTACTTTTGTGGTTAGGGGTTCAAAACCTAACCTGTTTAAATTTTTACCAAAACCTAACCTTTTTTATGTTAGGTTAAAAATAACTTAAATTTTATTATTTGTTTTCTTTGTGCTCACTTATTTTCTGATGTACTGGTAGCTTTTGACTTACTTTTGTGGTTAGGGGTTCAAAACCTAATCTTTTTAATTAGTCACCAAAACCTAACCTTTTTTTAAGTTAGGTTAAAAATAACACCACTTTTATTGTTTGTTTCATTCGTGCTCACCCCTTCTCTGATGTCCTGGTGTCTTTTTCCTTACTTTTGTGGTTAGGGGTTCAAAACCTAACCTGTTTAAATTTTTACCAAAACCTAACCTTTTTTATGTTAGGTTAAAAATAACTTAAATTTTATTATTTGTTTTCTTTGTGCTCACTTATTTTCTGATGTACTGGTAGCTTTTGACTTACTTTTGTGGTTAGGGGTTCAAAACCTAATCTTTTTAATTAGTCACCAAAACCTAACCTTTTTTTAAGTTAGGTTAAAAATAACACCACTTTTATTGTTTGTTTCATTCGTGCTCACCCCTTCTCTGATGTCCTGGTGTCTTTTTCCTTACTTTTGTGTTTAGGGGTTCAAAACCTAACCTGTTTAAATTTTTACCAAAACCTAACCTTTTTTATGTTAGGTTAAAAATAACTTAAATTTTATTATTTGTTTTCTTTGTGCTCACTCATTTTCTGATGTACTGGTAGCTTTTGACTTACTTTTGTGGTTAGGGGTTCAAAACCTAATCTTTTTAATTAGTCACCAAAACCTAACCTTTTTTTAAGTTAGGTTAAAAATAACACCACTTTTATTGTTTGTTTCATTCGTGCTCACCCCTTCTCTGATGTCCTGGTGTCTTTTTCCTTACTTTTGTGGTTAGGGGTTCAAAACCTAACCTGTTTAGATTTTTACCAAAACCTAACCTTTTTTATGTTAGGTTAAAAATAACTTAAATTTTATTATTTGTTTTCTTTGTGCTCACTCATTTTCTGATGTACTGGTAGCTTTTGACTTACTTTTGTGGTTAGGGGTTCAAAACCTAATCTTTTTAATTAGTCACCAAAACCTAACCTTTTTTTAAGTTAGGTTAAAAATAACACCACTTTTATTGTTTGTTTCATTCGTGCTCACCCCTTCTCTGATGTCCTGGTGTCTTTTTCCTTACTTTTGTGGTTAGGGGTTCAAAACCTAACCTGTTTAAATTTTTACCAAAACCTAACCTTTTTTATGTTAGGTTAAAAATAACTTAAATTTTATTATTTGTTTTCTTTGTGCTCACTCATTTTCTGATGTACTGGTAGCTTTTGACTTACTTTTGTGGTTAGGGGTTCAAAACCTAATCTTTTTAATTAGTCACCAAAACCTAACCTTTTTTTAAGTTAGGTTAAAAATAACACCACTTTTATTGTTTGTTTAATTCGTGCTCACCCCTTCTCTGATGTCCTGGTGTCTTTTTCCTTACTTTTGTGGTTAGGGGTTCAAAACCTAACCTGTTTAAATTTTTACCAAAACCTAACCTTTTTTATGTTAGGTTAAAAATAACTTAAATTTTATTATTTGTTTTCTTTGTGCTCACTCATTTTCTGATGTACTGGTAGCTTTTGACTTACTTTTGTGGTTAGGGGTTCAAAACCTAATCTTTTTAATTAGTCACCAAAACCTAACCTTTTTTTAAGTTAGGTTAAAAATAACACCACTTTTATTGTTTGTTTAATTCGTGCTCACCCCTTCTCTGATGTCCTGGTGTCTTTTTCCTTACTTTTGTGGTTAGGGGTTCAAAACCTAACCTGTTTAAATTTTTACCAAAACCTAACCTTTTTTATGTTAGGTTAAAAATAACTTAAATTTTATTATTTGTTTTCTTTGTGCTCACTCATTTTCTGATGTACTGGTAGCTTTTGACTTACTTTTGTGGTTAGGGATTCAAAACCTAATCTTTTTAATTAGTCACCAAAACCTAACCTTTTTTTAAGTTAGGTTAAAAATAACACCACTTTTATTGTTTGTTTCATTCGTGCTCACCCCTTCTCTGATGTCCTGGTGTCTTTTTCCTTACTTTTGTGGTTAGGGGTTCAAAACCTAACCTGTTTAAATTTTTACCAAAACCTAACCTTTTTTATGTTAGGTTAAAAATAACTTAAATTTTATTATTTGTTTTCTTTGTGCTCACTTATTTTCTGATGTACTGGTAGCTTTTGACTTACTTTTGTGGTTAGGGGTTCAAAACCTAATCTTTTTAATTAGTCACCAAAACCTAACCTTTTTTTAAGTTAGGTTAAAAATAACACCACTTTTATTGTTTGTTTCATTCGTGCTCACCCCTTCTCTGATGTCCTGGTGTCTTTTTCCTTACTTTTGTGGTTAGGGGTTCAAAACCTAACCTGTTTAAATTTTTACCAAAACCTAACCTTTTTTATGTTAGGTTAAAAATAACTTAAATTTTATTATTTGTTTTCTTTGTGCTCACTTATTTTCTGATGTACTGGTAGCTTTTGACTTACTTTTGTGGTTAGGGGTTCAAAACCTAATCTTTTTAATTAGTCACCAAAACCTAACCTTTTTTTAAGTTAGGTTAAAAATAACACCACTTTTATTGTTTGTTTCATTCGTGCTCACCCCTTCTCTGATGTCCTGGTGTCTTTTTCCTTACTTTTGTGTTTAGGGGTTCAAAACCTAACCTGTTTAAATTTTTACCAAAACCTAACCTTTTTTATGTTAGGTTAAAAATAACTTAAATTTTATTATTTGTTTTCTTTGTGCTCACTCATTTTCTGATGTACTGGTAGCTTTTGACTTACTTTTGTGGTTAGGGGTTCAAAACCTAATCTTTTTAATTAGTCACCAAAACCTAACCTTTTTTTAAGTTAGGTTAAAAATAACACCACTTTTATTGTTTGTTTCATTCGTGCTCACCCCTTCTCTGATGTCCTGGTGTCTTTTTCCTTACTTTTGTGGTTAGGGGTTCAAAACCTAACCTGTTTAAATTTTTACCAAAACCTAACCTTTTTTATGTTAGGTTAAAAATAACTTAAATTTTATTATTTGTTTTCTTTGTGCTCACTCATTTTCTGATGTACTGGTAGCTTTTGACTTACTTTTGTGGTTAGGGGTTCAAAACCTAATCTTTTTAATTAGTCACCAAAACCTAACCTTTTTTTAAGTTAGGTTAAAAATAACACCACTTTTATTGTTTGTTTCATTCGTGCTCACCCCTTCTCTGATGTCCTGGTGTCTTTTTCCTTATTTTTGTGGTTAGGGGTTCAAAACCTAACCTGTTTAAATTTTTACCAAAACCTAACCTTTTTTATGTTAGGTTAAAAATAACTTAAATTTTATTATTTGTTTTCTTTGTGCTCACTCATTTTCTGATGTACTGGTAGCTTTTGACTTACTTTTGTGGTTAGGGGTTCAAAACCTAATCTTTTTAATTAGTCACCAAAACCTAACCTTTTTTTAAGTTAGGTTAAAAATAACACCACTTTTATTGTTTGTTTCATTCGTGCTCACCCCTTCTCTGATGTCCTGGTGTCTTTTTCCTTACTTTTGTGGTTAGGGGTTCAAAACCTAACCTGTTTAAATTTTTACCAAAACCTAACCTTTTTTATGTTAGGTTAAAAATAACTTAAATTTTATTATTTGTTTTCTTTGTGCTCACTTATTTTCTGATGTACTGGTAGCTTTTGACTTACTTTTGTGGTTAGGGGTTCAAAACCTAATCTTTTTAATTAGTCACCAAAACCTAACCTTTTTTTAAGTTAGGTTAAAAATAACACCACTTTTATTGTTTGTTTCATTCGTGCTCACCCCTTCTCTGATGTCCTGGTGTCTTTTTCCTTACTTTTGTGGTTAGGGGTTCAAAACCTAACCTGTTTAAATTTTTACCAAAACCTAACCTTTTTTATGTTAGGTTAAAAATAACTTAAATTTTATTATTTGTTTTCTTTGTGCTCACTCATTTTCTGATGTACTGGTAGCTTTTGACTTACTTTTGTGGTTAGGGGTTCAAAACCTAATCTTTTTAATTAGTCACCAAAACCTAACCTTTTTTTAAGTTAGGTTAAAAATAACACCACTTTTATTGTTTGTTTAATTCGTGCTCACCCCTTCTCTGATGTCCTGGTGTCTTTTTCCTTACTTTTGTGGTTAGGGGTTCAAAACCTAACCTGTTTAAATTTTTACCAAAACCTAACCTTTTTTATGTTAGGTTAAAAATAACTTAAATTTTATTATTTGTTTTCTTTGTGCTCACTCATTTTCTGATGTACTGGTAGCTTTTGACTTACTTTTGTGGTTAGGGATTCAAAACCTAATCTTTTTAATTAGTCACCAAAACCTAACCTTTTTTTAAGTTAGGTTAAAAATAACACCACTTTTATTGTTTGTTTCATTCGTGCTCACCCCTTCTCTGATGTCCTGGTGTCTTTTTCCTTACTTTTGTGGTTAGGGGTTCAAAACCTAACCTGTTTAAATTTTTACCAAAACCTAACCTTTTTTATGTTAGGTTAAAAATAACTTAAATTTTATTATTTGTTTTCTTTGTGCTCACCCCTTCTCTGATGTCCTGGTGTCTTTTTCCTTACTTTTGTGGTTAGGGGTTCAAAACCTAACCTGTTTAAATTTTTACCAAAACCTAACCTTTTTTATGTTAGGTTAAAAATAACTTAAATTTTATTATTTGTTTTCTTTGTGCTCACTCATTTTCTGATGTACTGGTAGCTTTTGACTTACTTTTGTGGTTAGGGGTTCAAAACCTAATCTTTTTAATTAGTCACCAAAACCTAACCTTTTTTTAAGTTAGGTTAAAAATAACACCACTTTTATTGTTTGTTTCATTCGTGCTCACCCCTTCTCTGATGTCCTGGTGTCTTTTTCCTTACTTTTGTGGTTAGGGGTTCAAAACCTAACCTGTTTAAATTTTTACCAAAACCTAACCTTTTTTATGTTAGGTTAAAAATAACTTAAATTTTATTATTTGTTTTCTTTGTGCTCACTCATTTTCTGATGTACTGGTAGCTTTTGACTTACTTTTGTGGTTAGGGGTTCAAAACCTAATCTTTTTAATTAGTCACCAAAACCTAACCTTTTTTTAAGTTAGGTTAAAAATAACACCACTTTTATTGTTTGTTTAATTCGTGCTCACCCCTTCTCTGATGTCCTGGTGTCTTTTTCCTTACTTTTGTGGTTAGGGGTTCAAAACCTAACCTGTTTAAATTTTTACCAAAACCTAACCTTTTTTATGTTAGGTTAAAAATAACTTAAATTTTATTATTTGTTTTCTTTGTGCTCACTCATTTTCTGATGTACTGGTAGCTTTTGACTTACTTTTGTGGTTAGGGATTCAAAACCTAATCTTTTTAATTAGTCACCAAAACCTAACCTTTTTTTAAGTTAGGTTAAAAATAACACCACTTTTATTGTTTGTTTCATTCGTGCTCACCCCTTCTCTGATGTCCTGGTGTCTTTTTCCTTACTTTTGTGGTTAGGGGTTCAAAACCTAACCTGTTTAAATTTTTACCAAAACCTAACCTTTTTTATGTTAGGTTAAAAATAACTTAAATTTTATTATTTGTTTTCTTTGTGCTCACTTATTTTCTGATGTACTGGTAGCTTTTGACTTACTTTTGTGGTTAGGGGTTCAAAACCTAATCTTTTTAATTAGTCACCAAAACCTAACCTTTTTTTAAGTTAGGTTAAAAATAACACCACTTTTATTGTTTGTTTCATTCGTGCTCACCCCTTCTCTGATGTCCTGGTGTCTTTTTCCTTACTTTTGTGGTTAGGGGTTCAAAACCTAACCTGTTTAAATTTTTACCAAAACCTAACCTTTTTTATGTTAGGTTAAAAATAACTTAAATTTTATTATTTGTTTTCTTTGTGCTCACTTATTTTCTGATGTACTGGTAGCTTTTGACTTACTTTTGTGGTTAGGGGTTCAAAACCTAATCTTTTTAATTAGTCACCAAAACCTAACCTTTTTTTAAGTTAGGTTAAAAATAACACCACTTTTATTGTTTGTTTCATTCGTGCTCACCCCTTCTCTGATGTCCTGGTGTCTTTTTCCTTACTTTTGTGTTTAGGGGTTCAAAACCTAACCTGTTTAAATTTTTACCAAAACCTAACCTTTTTTATGTTAGGTTAAAAATAACTTAAATTTTATTATTTGTTTTCTTTGTGCTCACTCATTTTCTGATGTACTGGTAGCTTTTGACTTACTTTTGTGGTTAGGGGTTCAAAACCTAATCTTTTTAATTAGTCACCAAAACCTAACCTTTTTTTAAGTTAGGTTAAAAATAACACCACTTTTATTGTTTGTTTCATTCGTGCTCACCCCTTCTCTGATGTCCTGGTGTCTTTTTCCTTACTTTTGTGGTTAGGGGTTCAAAACCTAACCTGTTTAGATTTTTACCAAAACCTAACCTTTTTTATGTTAGGTTAAAAATAACTTAAATTTTATTATTTGTTTTCTTTGTGCTCACTCATTTTCTGATGTACTGGTAGCTTTTGACTTACTTTTGTGGTTAGGGGTTCAAAACCTAATCTTTTTAATTAGTCACCAAAACCTAACCTTTTTTTAAGTTAGGTTAAAAATAACACCACTTTTATTGTTTGTTTCATTCGTGCTCACCCCTTCTCTGATGTCCTGGTGTCTTTTTCCTTACTTTTGTGGTTAGGGGTTCAAAACCTAACCTGTTTAAATTTTTACCAAAACCTAACCTTTTTTATGTTAGGTTAAAAATAACTTAAATTTTATTATTTGTTTTCTTTGTGCTCACTCATTTTCTGATGTACTGGTAGCTTTTGACTTACTTTTGTGGTTAGGGGTTCAAAACCTAATCTTTTTAATTAGTCACCAAAACCTAACCTTTTTTTAAGTTAGGTTAAAAATAACACCACTTTTATTGTTTGTTTAATTCGTGCTCACCCCTTCTCTGATGTCCTGGTGTCTTTTTCCTTACTTTTGTGGTTAGGGGTTCAAAACCTAACCTGTTTAAATTTTTACCAAAACCTAACCTTTTTTATGTTAGGTTAAAAATAACTTAAATTTTATTATTTGTTTTCTTTGTGCTCACTCATTTTCTGATGTACTGGTAGCTTTTGACTTACTTTTGTGGTTAGGGGTTCAAAACCTAATCTTTTTAATTAGTCACCAAAACCTAACCTTTTTTTAAGTTAGGTTAAAAATAACACCACTTTTATTGTTTGTTTAATTCGTGCTCACCCCTTCTCTGATGTCCTGGTGTCTTTTTCCTTACTTTTGTGGTTAGGGGTTCAAAACCTAACCTGTTTAAATTTTTACCAAAACCTAACCTTTTTTATGTTAGGTTAAAAATAACTTAAATTTTATTATTTGTTTTCTTTGTGCTCACTCATTTTCTGATGTACTGGTAGCTTTTGACTTACTTTTGTGGTTAGGGATTCAAAACCTAATCTTTTTAATTAGTCACCAAAACCTAACCTTTTTTTAAGTTAGGTTAAAAATAACACCACTTTTATTGTTTGTTTCATTCGTGCTCACCCCTTCTCTGATGTCCTGGTGTCTTTTTCCTTACTTTTGTGGTTAGGGGTTCAAAACCTAACCTGTTTAAATTTTTACCAAAACCTAACCTTTTTTATGTTAGGTTAAAAATAACTTAAATTTTATTATTTGTTTTCTTTGTGCTCACTTATTTTCTGATGTACTGGTAGCTTTTGACTTACTTTTGTGGTTAGGGGTTCAAAACCTAATCTTTTTAATTAGTCACCAAAACCTAACCTTTTTTTAAGTTAGGTTAAAAATAACACCACTTTTATTGTTTGTTTCATTCGTGCTCACCCCTTCTCTGATGTCCTGGTGTCTTTTTCCTTACTTTTGTGGTTAGGGGTTCAAAACCTAACCTGTTTAAATTTTTACCAAAACCTAACCTTTTTTATGTTAGGTTAAAAATAACTTAAATTTTATTATTTGTTTTCTTTGTGCTCACTTATTTTCTGATGTACTGGTAGCTTTTGACTTACTTTTGTGGTTAGGGGTTCAAAACCTAATCTTTTTAATTAGTCACCAAAACCTAACCTTTTTTTAAGTTAGGTTAAAAATAACACCACTTTTATTGTTTGTTTCATTCGTGCTCACCCCTTCTCTGATGTCCTGGTGTCTTTTTCCTTACTTTTGTGTTTAGGGGTTCAAAACCTAACCTGTTTAAATTTTTACCAAAACCTAACCTTTTTTATGTTAGGTTAAAAATAACTTAAATTTTATTATTTGTTTTCTTTGTGCTCACTCATTTTCTGATGTACTGGTAGCTTTTGACTTACTTTTGTGGTTAGGGGTTCAAAACCTAATCTTTTTAATTAGTCACCAAAACCTAACCTTTTTTTAAGTTAGGTTAAAAATAACACCACTTTTATTGTTTGTTTCATTCGTGCTCACCCCTTCTCTGATGTCCTGGTGTCTTTTTCCTTACTTTTGTGGTTAGGGGTTCAAAACCTAACCTGTTTAGATTTTTACCAAAACCTAACCTTTTTTATGTTAGGTTAAAAATAACTTAAATTTTATTATTTGTTTTCTTTGTGCTCACTCATTTTCTGATGTACTGGTAGCTTTTGACTTACTTTTGTGGTTAGGGGTTCAAAACCTAATCTTTTTAATTAGTCACCAAAACCTAACCTTTTTTTAAGTTAGGTTAAAAATAACACCACTTTTATTGTTTGTTTCATTCGTGCTCACCCCTTCTCTGATGTCCTGGTGTCTTTTTCCTTACTTTTGTGGTTAGGGGTTCAAAACCTAACCTGTTTAAATTTTTACCAAAACCTAACCTTTTTTATGTTAGGTTAAAAATAACTTAAATTTTATTATTTGTTTTCTTTGTGCTCACTCATTTTCTGATGTACTGGTAGCTTTTGACTTACTTTTGTGGTTAGGGGTTCAAAACCTAATCTTTTTAATTAGTCACCAAAACCTAACCTTTTTTTAAGTTAGGTTAAAAATAACACCACTTTTATTGTTTGTTTAATTCGTGCTCACCCCTTCTCTGATGTCCTGGTGTCTTTTTCCTTACTTTTGTGGTTAGGGGTTCAAAACCTAACCTGTTTAAATTTTTACCAAAACCTAACCTTTTTTATGTTAGGTTAAAAATAACTTAAATTTTATTATTTGTTTTCTTTGTGCTCACTCATTTTCTGATGTACTGGTAGCTTTTGACTTACTTTTGTGGTTAGGGATTCAAAACCTAATCTTTTTAATTAGTCACCAAAACCTAACCTTTTTTTAAGTTAGGTTAAAAATAACACCACTTTTATTGTTTGTTTCATTCGTGCTCACCCCTTCTCTGATGTCCTGGTGTCTTTTTCCTTACTTTTGTGGTTAGGGGTTCAAAACCTAACCTGTTTAAATTTTTACCAAAACCTAACCTTTTTTATGTTAGGTTAAAAATAACTTAAATTTTATTATTTGTTTTCTTTGTGCTCACCCCTTCTCTGATGTCCTGGTGTCTTTTTCCTTACTTTTGTGGTTAGGGGTTCAAAACCTAACCTGTTTAAATTTTTACCAAAACCTAACCTTTTTTATGTTAGGTTAAAAATAACTTAAATTTTATTATTTGTTTTCTTTGTGCTCACTCATTTTCTGATGTACTGGTAGCTTTTGACTTACTTTTGTGGTTAGGGGTTCAAAACCTAATCTTTTTAATTAGTCACCAAAACCTAACCTTTTTTTAAGTTAGGTTAAAAATAACACCACTTTTATTGTTTGTTTCATTCGTGCTCACCCCTTCTCTGATGTCCTGGTGTCTTTTTCCTTACTTTTGTGGTTAGGGGTTCAAAACCTAACCTGTTTAAATTTTTACCAAAACCTAACCTTTTTTATGTTAGGTTAAAAATAACTTAAATTTTATTATTTGTTTTCTTTGTGCTCACTCATTTTCTGATGTACTGGTAGCTTTTGACTTACTTTTGTGGTTAGGGGTTCAAAACCTAATCTTTTTAATTAGTCACCAAAACCTAACCTTTTTTTAAGTTAGGTTAAAAATAACACCACTTTTATTGTTTGTTTAATTCGTGCTCACCCCTTCTCTGATGTCCTGGTGTCTTTTTCCTTACTTTTGTGGTTAGGGGTTCAAAACCTAACCTGTTTAAATTTTTACCAAAACCTAACCTTTTTTATGTTAGGTTAAAAATAACTTAAATTTTATTATTTGTTTTCTTTGTGCTCACTCATTTTCTGATGTACTGGTAGCTTTTGACTTACTTTTGTGGTTAGGGATTCAAAACCTAATCTTTTTAATTAGTCACCAAAACCTAACCTTTTTTTAAGTTAGGTTAAAAATAACACCACTTTTATTGTTTGTTTCATTCGTGCTCACCCCTTCTCTGATGTCCTGGTGTCTTTTTCCTTACTTTTGTGGTTAGGGGTTCAAAACCTAACCTGTTTAAATTTTTACCAAAACCTAACCTTTTTTATGTTAGGTTAAAAATAACTTAAATTTTATTATTTGTTTTCTTTGTGCTCACTTATTTTCTGATGTACTGGTAGCTTTTGACTTACTTTTGTGGTTAGGGGTTCAAAACCTAATCTTTTTAATTAGTCACCAAAACCTAACCTTTTTTTAAGTTAGGTTAAAAATAACACCACTTTTATTGTTTGTTTCATTCGTGCTCACCCCTTCTCTGATGTCCTGGTGTCTTTTTCCTTACTTTTGTGGTTAGGGGTTCAAAACCTAACCTGTTTAAATTTTTACCAAAACCTAACCTTTTTTATGTTAGGTTAAAAATAACTTAAATTTTATTATTTGTTTTCTTTGTGCTCACTTATTTTCTGATGTACTGGTAGCTTTTGACTTACTTTTGTGGTTAGGGGTTCAAAACCTAATCTTTTTAATTAGTCACCAAAACCTAACCTTTTTTTAAGTTAGGTTAAAAATAACACCACTTTTATTGTTTGTTTCATTCGTGCTCACCCCTTCTCTGATGTCCTGGTGTCTTTTTCCTTACTTTTGTGGTTAGGGGTTCAAAACCTAACCTGTTTAAATTTTTACCAAAACCTAACCTTTTTTATGTTAGGTTAAAAATAACTTAAATTTTATTATTTGTTTTCTTTGTGCTCACTCATTTTCTGATGTACTGGTAGCTTTTGACTTACTTTTGTGGTTAGGGGTTCAAAACCTAATCTTTTTAATTAGTCACCAAAACCTAACCTTTTTTTAAGTTAGGTTAAAAATAACACCACTTTTATTGTTTGTTTCATTCGTGCTCACCCCTTCTCTGATGTCCTGGTGTCTTTTTCCTTACTTTTGTGGTTAGGGGTTCAAAACCTAACCTGTTTAAATTTTTACCAAAACCTAACCTTTTTTATGTTAGGTTAAAAATAACTTAAATTTTATTATTTGTTTTCTTTGTGCTCACTCATTTTCTGATGTACTGGTAGCTTTTGACTTACTTTTGTGGTTAGGGGTTCAAAACCTAATCTTTTTAATTAGTCACCAAAACCTAACCTTTTTTTAAGTTAGGTTAAAAATAACACCACTTTTATTGTTTGTTTCATTCGTGCTCACCCCTTCTCTGATGTCCTGGTGTCTTTTTCCTTATTTTTGTGGTTAGGGGTTCAAAACCTAACCTGTTTAAATTTTTACCAAAACCTAACCTTTTTTATGTTAGGTTAAAAATAACTTAAATTTTATTATTTGTTTTCTTTGTGCTCACTCATTTTCTGATGTACTGGTAGCTTTTGACTTACTTTTGTGGTTAGGGGTTCAAAACCTAATCTTTTTAATTAGTCACCAAAACCTAACCTTTTTTTAAGTTAGGTTAAAAATAACACCACTTTTATTGTTTGTTTCATTCGTGCTCACCCCTTCTCTGATGTCCTGGTGTCTTTTTCCTTACTTTTGTGGTTAGGGGTTCAAAACCTAACCTGTTTAAATTTTTACCAAAACCTAACCTTTTTTATGTTAGGTTAAAAATAACTTAAATTTTATTATTTGTTTTCTTTGTGCTCACTTATTTTCTGATGTACTGGTAGCTTTTGACTTACTTTTGTGGTTAGGGGTTCAAAACCTAATCTTTTTAATTAGTCACCAAAACCTAACCTTTTTTTAAGTTAGGTTAAAAATAACACCACTTTTATTGTTTGTTTCATTCGTGCTCACCCCTTCTCTGATGTCCTGGTGTCTTTTTCCTTACTTTTGTGGTTAGGGGTTCAAAACCTAACCTGTTTAAATTTTTACCAAAACCTAACCTTTTTTATGTTAGGTTAAAAATAACTTAAATTTTATTATTTGTTTTCTTTGTGCTCACTCATTTTCTGATGTACTGGTAGCTTTTGACTTACTTTTGTGGTTAGGGGTTCAAAACCTAATCTTTTTAATTAGTCACCAAAACCTAACCTTTCTTTAAGTTAGGTTAAAAATAACACCACTTTTATTGTTTGTTTCATTCGTGCTCACCCCTTCTCTGATGTCCTGGTGTCTTTTTCCTTACTTTTGTGGTTAGGGGTTCAAAACCTAACCTGTTTAAATTTTTACCAAAACCTAACCTTTTTTATGTTAGGTTAAAAATAACTTAAATTTTATTATTTGTTTTCTTTGTGCTCACTCATTTTCTGATGTACTGGTAGCTTTTGACTTACTTTTGTGGTTAGGGGTTCAAAACCTAATCTTTTTAATTAGTCACCAAAACCTAACCTTTTTTTAAGTTAGGTTAAAAATAACACCACTTTTATTGTTTGTTTCATTCGTACTCTTCCCTTCTCTGATGTCCTGGTGTCTTTTTCCTTACTTTTGTGGTTAGGGGTTCAAAACCTAACCTTTTTTATGTTAGGTTAAAAATAACTTAAATTTTATTATTTGTTTTCTTTGTGCTCACTTATTTTCTGATGTACTGGTAGCTTTTGACTTACTTTTGTGGTTAGGGGTTCAAAACCTAATCTTTTTAATTAGTCACCAAAACCTAACCTTTTTTTAAGTTAGGTTAAAAATAACACCACTTTTATTGTTTGTTTCATTCGTGCTCACCCCTTCTTTGATGTCCTGGTGTCTTTTTCCTTACTTTTGTGGTTAGGGGTTCAAAACCTAACCTGTTTAAATTTTTACCAAAACCTAACCTTTTTTATGTTAGGTTAAAAATAACTTAAATTTTATTATTTGTTTTCTTTGTGCTCACTCATTTTCTGATGTACTGGTAGCTTTTGACTTACTTTTGTAGTTAGGGGTTCAAAACCTAATCTTTTTAATTAGTCACCAAAACCTTACCTTTTTTTAAGTTAGGTTAAAAATAACACCACTTTTATTGTTTGTTTCATTCGTGCTCACCCCTTCTCTGATGTCCTGGTGTCTTTTTCCTTACTTTTGTGGTTAGGGGTTCAAAACCTAACCTGTTTAAATTTTTACCAAAACCTAACCTTTTTTATGTTAGGTTAAAAATAACTTAAATTTTATTATTTGTTTTCTTTGTGCTCACTCATTTTCTGATGTACTGGTAGCTTTTGACTTACTTTTGTGGTTAGGGGTTCAAAACCTAATCTTTTTAATTAGTCACCAAAACCTAACCTTTTTTTAAGTTAGGTTAAAAATAACACCACTTTTATTGTTTGTTTCATTCGTGCTCACCCCTTCTCTGATGTCCTGGTGTCTTTTTCCTTACTTTTGTGGTTAGGGGTTCAAAACCTAACCTGTTTAAATTTTTACCAAAACCTAACCTTTTTTATGTTAGGTTAAAAATAACTTAAATTTTATTATTTGTTTTCTTTGTGCTCACTCATTTTCTGATGTACTGGTAGCTTTTGACTTACTTTTGTGGTTAGGGGTTCAAAACCTAATCTTTTTAATTAGTCACCAAAACCTAACCTTTTTTTAAGTTAGGTTAAAAATAACACCACTTTTATTGTTTGTTTAATTCGTGCTCACCCCTTCTCTGATGTCCTGGTGTCTTTTTCCTTACTTTTGTGGTTAGGGGTTCAAAACCTAACCTGTTTAAATTTTTACCAAAACCTAACCTTTTTTATGTTAGGTTAAAAATAACTTAAATTTTATTATTTGTTTTCTTTGTGCTCACTCATTTTCTGATGTACTGGTAGCTTTTGACTTACTTTTGTGGTTAGGGGTTCAAAACCTAATCTTTTTAATTAGTCACCAAAACCTAACCTTTTTTTAAGTTAGGTTAAAAATAACACCACTTTTATTGTTTGTTTCATTCGTGCTCACCCCTTCTCTGATGTCCTGGTGTCTTTTTCCTTACTTTTGTGGTTAGGGGTTCAAAACCTAACCTGTTTAAATTTTTACCAAAACCTAACCTTTTTTATGTTAGGTTAAAAATAACTTAAATTTTATTATTTGTTTTCTTTGTGCTCACTCATTTTCTGATGTACTGGTAGCTTTTGACTTACTTTTGTGGTTAGGGGTTCAAAACCTAATCTTTTTAATTAGTCACCAAAACCTAACCTTTTTTTAAGTTAGGTTAAAAATAACACCACTTTTATTGTTTGTTTCATTCGTGCTCACCCCTTCTCTGATGTCCTGGTGTCTTTTTCCTTATTTTTGTGGTTAGGGGTTCAAAACCTAACCTGTTTAAATTTTTACCAAAACCTAACCTTTTTTATGTTAGGTTAAAAATAACTTAAATTTTATTATTTGTTTTCTTTGTGCTCACTCATTTTCTGATGTACTGGTAGCTTTTGACTTACTTTTGTGGTTAGGGGTTCAAAACCTAATCTTTTTAATTAGTCACCAAAACCTAACCTTTTTTTAAGTTAGGTTAAAAATAACACCACTTTTATTGTTTGTTTCATTCGTGCTCACCCCTTCTCTGATGTCCTGGTGTCTTTTTCCTTACTTTTGTGGTTAGGGGTTCAAAACCTAACCTGTTTAAATTTTTACCAAAACCTAACCTTTTTTATGTTAGGTTAAAAATAACTTAAATTTTATTATTTGTTTTCTTTGTGCTCACTTATTTTCTGATGTACTGGTAGCTTTTGACTTACTTTTGTGGTTAGGGGTTCAAAACCTAATCTTTTTAATTAGTCACCAAAACCTAACCTTTTTTTAAGTTAGGTTAAAAATAACACCACTTTTATTGTTTGTTTCATTCGTGCTCACCCCTTCTCTGATGTCCTGGTGTCTTTTTCCTTACTTTTGTGGTTAGGGGTTCAAAACCTAACCTGTTTAAATTTTTACCAAAACCTAACCTTTTTTATGTTAGGTTAAAAATAACTTAAATTTTATTATTTGTTTTCTTTGTGCTCACTCATTTTCTGATGTACTGGTAGCTTTTGACTTACTTTTGTGGTTAGGGGTTCAAAACCTAATCTTTTTAATTAGTCACCAAAACCTAACCTTTTTTTAAGTTAGGTTAAAAATAACACCACTTTTATTGTTTGTTTAATTCGTGCTCACCCCTTCTCTGATGTCCTGGTGTCTTTTTCCTTACTTTTGTGGTTAGGGGTTCAAAACCTAACCTGTTTAAATTTTTACCAAAACCTAACCTTTTTTATGTTAGGTTAAAAATAACTTAAATTTTATTATTTGTTTTCTTTGTGCTCACTCATTTTCTGATGTACTGGTAGCTTTTGACTTACTTTTGTGGTTAGGGGTTCAAAACCTAATCTTTTTAATTAGTCACCAAAACCTAACCTTTTTTTAAGTTAGGTTAAAAATAACACCACTTTTATTGTTTGTTTAATTCGTGCTCACCCCTTCTCTGATGTCCTGGTGTCTTTTTCCTTACTTTTGTGGTTAGGGGTTCAAAACCTAACCTGTTTAAATTTTTACCAAAACCTAACCTTTTTTATGTTAGGTTAAAAATAACTTAAATTTTATTATTTGTTTTCTTTGTGCTCACTCATTTTCTGATGTACTGGTAGCTTTTGACTTACTTTTGTGGTTAGGGATTCAAAACCTAATCTTTTTAATTAGTCACCAAAACCTAACCTTTTTTTAAGTTAGGTTAAAAATAACACCACTTTTATTGTTTGTTTCATTCGTGCTCACCCCTTCTCTGATGTCCTGGTGTCTTTTTCCTTACTTTTGTGGTTAGGGGTTCAAAACCTAACCTGTTTAAATTTTTACCAAAACCTAACCTTTTTTATGTTAGGTTAAAAATAACTTAAATTTTATTATTTGTTTTCTTTGTGCTCACTCATTTTCTGATGTACTGGTAGCTTTTGACTTACTTTTGTGGTTAGGGGTTCAAAACCTAATCTTTTTAATTAGTCACCAAAACCTAACCTTTTTTTAAGTTAGGTTAAAAATAACACCACTTTTATTGTTTGTTTAATTCGTGCTCACCCCTTCTCTGATGTCCTGGTGTCTTTTTCCTTACTTTTGTGGTTAGGGGTTCAAAACCTAACCTGTTTAAATTTTTACCAAAACCTAACCTTTTTTATGTTAGGTTAAAAATAACTTAAATTTTATTATTTGTTTTCTTTGTGCTCACTCATTTTCTGATGTACTGGTAGCTTTTGACTTACTTTTGTGGTTAGGGATTCAAAACCTAATCTTTTTAATTAGTCACCAAAACCTAACCTTTTTTTAAGTTAGGTTAAAAATAACACCACTTTTATTGTTTGTTTCATTCGTGCTCACCCCTTCTCTGATGTCCTGGTGTCTTTTTCCTTACTTTTGTGGTTAGGGGTTCAAAACCTAACCTGTTTAAATTTTTACCAAAACCTAACCTTTTTTATGTTAGGTTAAAAATAACTTAAATTTTATTATTTGTTTTCTTTGTGCTCACTCATTTTCTGATGTACTGGTAGCTTTTGACTTACTTTTGTAGTTAGGGGTTCAAAACCTAATCTTTTTAATTAGTCACCAAAACCTTACCTTTTTTTAAGTTAGGTTAAAAATAACACCACTTTTATTGTTTGTTTCATTCGTGCTCACCCCTTCTCTGATGTCCTGGTGTCTTTTTCCTTACTTTTGTGGTTAGGGGTTCAAAACCTAACCTGTTTAAATTTTTACCAAAACCTAACCTTTTTTATGTTAGGTTAAAAATAACTTAAATTTTATTATTTGTTTTCTTTGTGCTCACTCATTTTCTGATGTACTGGTAGCTTTTGACTTACTTTTGTGGTTAGGGGTTCAAAACCTAATCTTTTTAATTAGTCACCAAAACCTAACCTTTTTTTAAGTTAGGTTAAAAATAACACCACTTTTATTGTTTGTTTCATTCGTGCTCACCCCTTCTCTGATGTCCTGGTGTCTTTTTCCTTACTTTTGTGGTTAGGGGTTCAAAACCTAACCTGTTTAAATTTTTACCAAAACCTAACCTTTTTTATGTTAGGTTAAAAATAACTTAAATTTTATTATTTGTTTTCTTTGTGCTCACTCATTTTCTGATGTACTGGTAGCTTTTGACTTACTTTTGTGGTTAGGGGTTCAAAACCTAATCTTTTTAATTAGTCACCAAAACCTAACCTTTTTTTAAGTTAGGTTAAAAATAACACCACTTTTATTGTTTGTTTAATTCGTGCTCACCCCTTCTCTGATGTCCTGGTGTCTTTTTCCTTACTTTTGTGGTTAGGGGTTCAAAACCTAACCTGTTTAAATTTTTACCAAAACCTAACCTTTTTTATGTTAGGTTAAAAATAACTTAAATTTTATTATTTGTTTTCTTTGTGCTCACTCATTTTCTGATGTACTGGTAGCTTTTGACTTACTTTTGTGGTTAGGGGTTCAAAACCTAATCTTTTTAATTAGTCACCAAAACCTAACCTTTTTTTAAGTTAGGTTAAAAATAACACCACTTTTATTGTTTGTTTCATTCGTGCTCACCCCTTCTCTGATGTCCTGGTGTCTTTTTCCTTACTTTTGTGGTTAGGGGTTCAAAACCTAACCTGTTTAAATTTTTACCAAAACCTAACCTTTTTTATGTTAGGTTAAAAATAACTTAAATTTTATTATTTGTTTTCTTTGTGCTCACTCATTTTCTGATGTACTGGTAGCTTTTGACTTACTTTTGTGGTTAGGGGTTCAAAACCTAATCTTTTTAATTAGTCACCAAAACCTAACCTTTTTTTAAGTTAGGTTAAAAATAACACCACTTTTATTGTTTGTTTCATTCGTGCTCACCCCTTCTCTGATGTCCTGGTGTCTTTTTCCTTATTTTTGTGGTTAGGGGTTCAAAACCTAACCTGTTTAAATTTTTACCAAAACCTAACCTTTTTTATGTTAGGTTAAAAATAACTTAAATTTTATTATTTGTTTTCTTTGTGCTCACTCATTTTCTGATGTACTGGTAGCTTTTGACTTACTTTTGTGGTTAGGGGTTCAAAACCTAATCTTTTTAATTAGTCACCAAAACCTAACCTTTTTTTAAGTTAGGTTAAAAATAACACCACTTTTATTGTTTGTTTCATTCGTGCTCACCCCTTCTCTGATGTCCTGGTGTCTTTTTCCTTACTTTTGTGGTTAGGGGTTCAAAACCTAACCTGTTTAAATTTTTACCAAAACCTAACCTTTTTTATGTTAGGTTAAAAATAACTTAAATTTTATTATTTGTTTTCTTTGTGCTCACTTATTTTCTGATGTACTGGTAGCTTTTGACTTACTTTTGTGGTTAGGGGTTCAAAACCTAATCTTTTTAATTAGTCACCAAAACCTAACCTTTTTTTAAGTTAGGTTAAAAATAACACCACTTTTATTGTTTGTTTCATTCGTGCTCACCCCTTCTCTGATGTCCTGGTGTCTTTTTCCTTACTTTTGTGGTTAGGGGTTCAAAACCTAACCTGTTTAAATTTTTACCAAAACCTAACCTTTTTTATGTTAGGTTAAAAATAACTTAAATTTTATTATTTGTTTTCTTTGTGCTCACTCATTTTCTGATGTACTGGTAGCTTTTGACTTACTTTTGTGGTTAGGGGTTCAAAACCTAATCTTTTTAATTAGTCACCAAAACCTAACCTTTTTTTAAGTTAGGTTAAAAATAACACCACTTTTATTGTTTGTTTAATTCGTGCTCACCCCTTCTCTGATGTCCTGGTGTCTTTTTCCTTACTTTTGTGGTTAGGGGTTCAAAACCTAACCTGTTTAAATTTTTACCAAAACCTAACCTTTTTTATGTTAGGTTAAAAATAACTTAAATTTTATTATTTGTTTTCTTTGTGCTCACTCATTTTCTGATGTACTGGTAGCTTTTGACTTACTTTTGTGGTTAGGGATTCAAAACCTAATCTTTTTAATTAGTCACCAAAACCTAACCTTTTTTTAAGTTAGGTTAAAAATAACACCACTTTTATTGTTTGTTTCATTCGTGCTCACCCCTTCTCTGATGTCCTGGTGTCTTTTTCCTTACTTTTGTGGTTAGGGGTTCAAAACCTAACCTGTTTAAATTTTTACCAAAACCTAACCTTTTTTATGTTAGGTTAAAAATAACTTAAATTTTATTATTTGTTTTCTTTGTGCTCACACATTTTCTGATGTACTGGTAGCTTTTGACTTACTTTTGTTGTTAACTTAACCTTTTCAATTTTTACCAAAACCTTACCTTTTTATGTTAATAAATTTGTTATTTCTTATTCTGGTTTTGCGTTATTTCGTAGCCTGACCATGATAGTTATGATATTACCTAACCGTAGACACTAAGCATAGCATGAACGTTCCACAAAAATGAAAATTTTGCCCGCCCGCCCACCCACCCGTTCTCTTCTAGGCAGGTGGACAAGTCATATGAGACGATATATTTTGGATGGCCATTTGCTGTATCTTTTTACTTTTTATTATTTTTTGGAATAACTCATATTCAACAATTAATTATAAATAAAATATTTTCTCACCCAAAATATTTTATCAAACTTATACATTTGTTTGTTTATGTCGTCGGTTGACGTTTCAACAAGATACCAACAATTTTTATGAAATAAAAATAACAATCAACGACTCATTTTCTGCTTCGATTTAAATTCTATAAAATTCCTGAGTAGAGTCAACTAATTTAAGGCTATACCACCCAAGTACTTGTTATAAAATATCATTTATAGATATATACGCGACAAGTAATAAATATATAAAAACTTATATCAGGAGTAACAGAAAGCGGTCTTTAATTTCTACCACAAATAGATATACTGCTACAGATTTCTCGTTGCGTTGCGTAACTACGTACTTTCATGAATCACTCGCATCAGTTTGCTATAAGAAATAAGCATGGCTTAAATAATGATTTCAAAAAAGAGCAGGTGTATAATAATAATGAATTTGTTTTAGTTTATGATGCACCTTTTGCTTCAAAAGAACTACTGTTGTACACATACGCTGATTATTGCGACGTTTTAAGAATATTTTTAAAAGAACTAAGCGATTTTTTACTATGTTGCAGGCAAATGAAAAACTGTTCTTCGTAAAATATGGTGTACTTGAGTCTCTTGCCGATTACAAAGATAATTATTGATGGGCGCGTCTTGCTTGCAGCGATGTTTGAATAAGACTGGAGCGTGACCGGCGGCCAGTGTTGCCAACGCGCTGACAACGGCGCGGGATGTTCTTGTGTGAACAATCTCCGCCCTCCTGGAAGGCTGCTACTCCTCTTCTAGCAGGAGATAGATCCGGTAGATAGCTCGCCGTACTGTTCCCTGTGACGTTAGGATGTCGATCACTCGGGTGGCACCATCGGACCCCGTGTACACGGCGCTGATGCGACCGAGAGGCCACTTCAATGGTGGGTATCGCTCGTCTCTGATGAGAACTAGTTGACCGGGCTTCAGATCCGGTTGCCTGGACTGCCACTTCGTGCGCTGTTGAAGTTCACAAATGTACTCCTGGCTCCATCTTGCCCAGAAGTGCTGTCTGGCCTGCTCGATTCGGGCGTATCTGTGGAGATGGCCCGGTTTAGCTTCTTGTAAATCGGGTGTTGGCAATGACGTCAGAGGTCTCCCTACGAGGAAGTGCCCAGGAGTCAAAGGAACGAGGTCTTTAGGATCAGATGATAATGGAACTAGGGGTCTGGAACTTAATGTAGCTTCTATCTGAGTAAAAAGAGTTGTTAACTCTTCAAAAGTTAAATGTGTATTCCCTAGAACCCTTTTCATATGAAATTTTGCCGACCTCACAGCTGATTCATGAAGCCCGCTAAAGTGAGGTGTCTGGACAGGTGTAAACTTGAATATAATACCCTCATTTGCAAGGTCTGACATAGAATCGGAACAATGTTCGACAAGTCTAGCAATCTCTCGACTGGCTCCAACAAAATTAGTGCTATGATCACAAAATATTTCGCGATGTTTTTCTCTTCGTGCCATAAACCGACGCAAGGCCAATATAAAGGCTTCGGTTGACAAATAACTTACAAGTTCAAGGTGTACAGCCTTCGTTTTGTAACAAACGAACACACATAAATAGCATTTTATCAACCTTGCGCCTCTACCTTTCTTGTTAACAATTAGAAAAGGCCTTGCGAAGTCCGTGTGTGTCACTTCCAACCAAACCCAGGATTGACACGCTGAGGTGGTAGGTTGCCCATTATTTGTTTAGCAGTTGCTCCTTTCATTCGTTTGCAAACTACACATTTGTTAACTATTTTCTTTGCAACTATTCTGCCACTTAGGGGCCAATACTGTTCTCTAACGACTGAAAGTAGCAACTGTGGACCCGCATGCATAAGCTTGGTATGGAAATATTGAAATAATAATGTAGAATAGTGATGTTTTCCATCAATTACAATGGGATGTTTCTTGTCAAGTAAATAGTCCGAATTATCAATTCTGCCTCCCACACGAATCAAACCAGTTTCATCCATTACTGGAGACAATTTGTATAATTAAGGTAAGTTTTTGTAATTATTATTTTTTGATTTGATAAACATTCAATTTGTGCTAATCTTGCTAATTTTAGTTCTGATGTTTTTAACTCATCAGCATTTAAGTCATTGTAATTCCTGTCATCAACGTTTTTAGACTTGCAATTATGAATGAATCGACAGACATTAGCCATGATGCGTCTAATTTTTAGAAAACACTGAATGTTTTTCAAATTCTATTACAGAATTCTTAGTATTAGCTAAATCGCACGTTACAACATAAGTGCGTATGTCAGGTAAGCTCGTTTGTGTATCTCCGCCCTGCCAGGTAGGCCATTGTTCCACGGAAAGTCTGAGGAATGCAGGTCCTTCCCACCACATAGACAAAGACTGAACCTCGTAAGGATACACACCTCGTGAAGCGAGATACATCCAACTAGCATTACAACACAATTCATTTACCTCGGCAATACGGTGAGACACAAACGTACTTAACTTGTTTGAAGGTAAGCTCAACCAACCCAGGACAATTTTAGAATCGCACCAAAAATGTTTTTCGTAAATTGAACAACGCAATGTTTTACATACTTTATCACATAAGCGGGAAGCGAGCAGAGCCCCACATAGTTCGAGCCTGGGTATAGTTGTCGCCTTGAGTGGCGCTACCTTTGATTTGGCGCATAAAAGGACAAGGATAAACTTTCAAGGATAAACTTAAGAAATTTAACGTTGTTGATCTCGAAACTAGACGCAAATACCATGACATGATCTATCTATTTAAAATAATTCATTCACATGTAGATTCCCCTAACCTTCTTTCTAATATCAAACACGTCCCTAGACAACACATACACACATGCGGCGTATGCTTTCAGAGAAGCGTCAGAAAACACATGCAGTTCGATTACAATAGGATTTGCACACATTGCATGACGAGGTATTGTCAATTTCTTCAAACAATCCAAATTAGCTATGAATTTTTGCCACATTTCACTGATTGTATGAGGAATCTTGTCATCCCATCCAATATTTTGTGTCCATAGTGACTGAAGAATGATTTTACATGTAATTGTGCAAACAGACAGCAATCCGAGTGGATCAAAAATGCTTGATGAAATTGACAGTATGGTTCGCTTTGTATAAATTTCAATATCATTGCTATTTGGACATTTAGATACAGACATGAGAATACAATCGATATTAGGATCCCATTCTATCCCCAAAATGTTCGAGGCTGTGGATAACTTAAATTTTTCTTATTCTTTTCCACTATTTGTCTCATTTGAAATGAAATTTATAAGTTCCATCGAATTACTTTTGATTTTTCGCAAGTTAAATCCTGCTGTATTTAACCTTTCAGTGACTTGTTCATAAATTTACTTCAAACTTGATTCATCAGAGTGCCCAGTGTTCAAATCATCAACATAAAAGTCATGTAGGTAATATTACTTGCTGAATGAGACATCTAGTGCTTAAAAACGGAGCCTCATCGGCTCGTCGTCATCGTACCGTAGGTTACAGTGTTCAATTGCAGGTACCTCATTGGCTCATGCATGTTTTCTCGCCACAATATAATTTGTAAATGCCTCTGACTAGGATGTATTCGAATTTGACGGTACATTTTTTCTATATCTCCAGTAAGTGTGTAGTTATGTTCTCCGAATCTAGCGAGAATAGAAAAAATGTCGTCCTGTACCGTTGGACCCACCATCATGATGTCATTGAGTGACAGACCAGATATGTCTTGGCAGAAGCATCAAACACAACTCTACATTTGGTAGACTCACTTTGTTCTTTAAGAACAGGGTGATGAGGTAAAAATACAGCCTTGTCTGGTCTCTCAATCTCTGAACCTTCGTGCGCGAGTCCGACTCGCACTTGGCCGATTTTTGTATACGGTAGAGAAAAATGTTGGGAAATCGAATAAAATTGATGAGAGAATTTATTTATTTGTACAACCAAGACTACATATACGCCTAATTCCATTACATGCAATATGCATGCAAAACTTAAGGTAGGTTAAAATGGAATAAGTAGGTAAATGAAATGTCGAATCTTATAAACTACACTGTTGTACCTTATGACATTAATAAAATAAAAATAAATATTTAAGACATGCCTCACTGGGCCACACAGAGCCATCTAGTCCCAAATTAAGCTACTATTAAGTACCCTGTCGTATGGGGTACTAGACAACCGATAAACTTACTTATATACTTTTTTTTTGTAAATATATACTTATAATATATAGAAAACACCCAGACCAGTACAAACAGACATGTTCATGCACACAAATATTTGTACTGTGCGGGGATCGAACCCGCGACCCATGGCTCAGAAGCAGCGTTTACTACCGCTGATCCAAATGGTCGTCCAAACTAACCAATAACTATATTAAGCAGTACAAAAATACTTCCAAAACTGGGCATGGACCCGTATCTCAGGCAGAATAAGGTAACAGGTGTGTTGCAACAACACGAAGCAGCTGACTGGTGGATTAAATCAATATAGACTGGTAAACCATTTGACAAGCTTCTATTTAGTAGGTAATATGATAGAACTCACTGCTTTTGAGGGCCTTGCAAAGTTTGTTTAGTGAAACTGCCTATCTAACGCATCCAAATTATCTTTTTTTTTTAATTTCCTCCATATTTAAAAAAAGACACTTTTAAAACATGACAATAAAACGAAACTTTGTCTATCGATCATGAAGGGAGAATGACATAGGACTGTCTTTTCCAGAGCTCTACACCGATGCTGTTACTACACCGTCTAGTTCCGTCGTCCACCGTCCGATCTAGGTCTTTTATCCAAACGTAGTATGCAAGCAAATTGTCTTTGTGAAATCGCATTTACAACGCTTATGGATCGAGAAATGAATTTATCAACTTGGTCGGAAATTAAGAATGTGTTTTTTTACACAGGACCACTTCTTCCAGGGCTCTAGGCAGTGTTGATCATATTCGAATAAAGCCTTGCAAGCTGCTTTGAATGGTTTTGTTGTACTACAGCATTTGACAGTTTTAAATCTTCAAATTATATTAGACTTCAAATTTCATGTAAATGCAAACAGATGTGGTGCGAGCTCGCTTGGACCACGGTACGCTGAAAGAACCAACACCGGATCCCTTCAAACAATAGCATAATTCAGCCTCTTTCATCCAACTATTGTATCAGCGTAACGGACCCCGGTATGCCGACAACGACGTACCGGCTCCCACTAAGTACCCAACACCACCTCGCCCGTGATGGGCACCCCCGGCACTGTAGCCAAAGAAAGTGGAGGAAATGGGGTTTAGTCATGACGAAAATTTTGTAACAGATCAAATTGCACGCGCGCGAAGCCGCGGGTATCAGCTAGTCATCAATAAGCGAAACATACACATCATGAAACTCCAACCACTTATTTGAATCACCATTGAATGTAGGTAATTTTAACAGGCAATTTAACATTATTAACCATTGAGTTTGCAAAATGAGAATAATTTAGAGTTTCTGTAATTGGATTCCCGGAACAAAAACAATTTTTCTCAATGAATTCTTGAGCTTCGGCAATAACTGAATAAAATATGTTTTCTGTCTCATATCTTTCAGTTAAAATAGATTCTGAAGGAGTTTCACTTTTGTGTTCTTTAATTTCAAGATTAGATTGCACTGCATCATATTTTGTAAATAATTCTCTGAGACTTGACAATCTATTCGCTAACTCCTTGACCTGCTGTACATTTAATTTGTCAATGCCCTTTAACAGTTGCAAATGATTTTTTAAATTAGTTAATCTACCCTTAATAGAACCTCTTTTAATTCTAAGTTCTTTGATATCAGTGTCAGACATTGCAAAATACTATGTTATCACTTTAAAAATGAAATTGAAACACAACAGTTGAAGTGTGAAAAAATAGCAAACACTTTAAATACCCTATGTCCAAGCAAACCTCATGAACCAGCCTTGAAGCAGCGAAGCTAGCCTTGGTGCCGTTCCCGTGAAGCGGGGCGAAGCATGCACCAGGGTACCAAGCCTGCCGTAGCCGAAGCCCTGGGCGTGGTCCGTAATGAATCCCGAAGCCGATGGGCGCGAGCGCGCGCGCCGGTTCTGGAATGTTCGGCCGGGTTGACAAGCACAAAAAGCTTTAGGTTTGTTTATTAGGGTAAAATTAGTTACACTTAGTAGTAAATAGGTAGATATTTGTTAGATGTGTAGCTTTATGGAATGCCTTTCGAATTGAAACACGTTGTAACGTGTTCAACGTGTTGATGAAAAAAATATGAAAATTGAAAAATATACTTGAAATGCCAAAAGATTGCGCATAATAAAGCTACACGGATTTGGAAATGAAACTTAGAAATGCTTTTTTAAAATTGTAACAACTGGATGAAACAAATTATGAAAATTGAAAAATATGCATGAAATGCAAACTGATTGCACAGAAAAAAGCTACATGGATCTGGAATTTGAATATAGGATAGGAACGAGCACTTCCCTCGAGTTTGACTCGCTCCGATCGCCAGCCTCCGCTGTTTTTCTACAATGATGATGCCGTCTGTGTTGACGCCATTTTGTTTCGAGTTTCTTGTTTTTCTTCAGAATTCGTTGTCCTTTGCAGATCTTCTTAATAACAAGATCGCCAAAATATGTTTACGATGTTGCAGGCAAATGAAAAACTGTTCTTCGTAAAATATGGTGTACTTGAGTCTCTTGCCGATTACAAAGATGATTATTGATGGGCGTGTCTTGCTTGTAGCGATGTTTGAATAAGACTGGAGCGCGACCGGCGGCCAGTGTTGCCAACGCGCTGACAACGGCGCGGGATGTTCTTGTGTGAACAGCGATTAAAACCCAAGTAATAAAAAAAAATTGTAAACAAACTTTAGTGTTTATCTTTAAGTTTGTAATAATTTCACAATACTAGTTCTGTGACATTTTACTTATATTTCTCTTTTTAAGAAAACCTACTGCATTTTATGACTACGTTAGAATATAGAATATTCGGTATTGTCTGAATATTATAAATAACTAAATAAATGTTCTCTCAACCAATATAACATCTATAGTTCACTGGTAGTATTATATTATTATATTGCTTTTAAGCGTAATAAAGTATTACTTTGATCAACATAAAACAGCTGTATCTAGCCATTTGTAAATATGAAAACAAATGTTTTGCGTGAAAACGCAAGGTGAGCACATCAATCAGAAAATCAACGAAGGCTGGCTATAGCGATGACTAATAATCTCTTTCTGAGATACAAGGATCACACAGATTGTTAATAATTCATTTATTTTAAAACACTTCTTTTATCATATTTTTTTAATTATAATTTATTACAAAACATTGTAGAACATGGAAATTTCAATGGGTTTAGGCCTATTTTTTTCTTAATTACATTTATTTTATGATGCAATAGAGAGCATTCTGGTAAGCTGAATGTGGCAGGCGGACTAGTGGTCATGGAGTCTAGATCCTGGCGTTGATCCAGGCGGAGAAGGAGGTGACGCGCGTGAAGGCGGCGGGGAAGCCCAGCCCGCAGGCCGCCTCCGTGCCAAATGACGTTATGCCGATCTGTAAAATAAACCATGCAAGTTCACTTTACACGCTGTGATTCTGAGGATATGATAAACTATGCAAAAAAACTCTACAGTAACCTGTATTTTTTTTCAATCTTGTAAAAATATCGTTGTTACCGTTAATAGATAGATCTCGAGTTTTGAAGATTACTCGTATTGTACTATTGATCAAAGTGTTATTTAGGTCATGTTTTATTTAATGGACTTGTAAATAAGTTTTGTAATTAACTATATCATAAAAGAAAACTAAAACCCGACTACTAAAAACACGCTCTAAAAAGAACGAAACAATTCTCCGCTGAAATATTTAAAGGCGACCACGGCTATCCTTTTTATTTAACTGTTTTTGGAGTTATGTGAATTTGTGTTAGGTAAAGAGGCTTCCAACGACACTTCATTTCAATTATTCCGTCCTTAGACATACGGATTACACATCGAACAAGGAAATCCCTCGGGTAGACACTAAGCGGTTTGCTGCTATCTGAAAGTGAAATAAGCCAAAATGCTTTTGCAAATGATTATCACTTAAGTACACTGTGCTTGGGGCCGAAGGGCAATTAAATACTTATAATAACTGTGCATTTTAACCCCCAGACAAACGAAGCTCACGTTATGCAACCATTATGTATAACATCTTGGAAGATTTTTTTTAAATAGTCTTAGAAACTGTTGATTCAGACGTAACATTCACTGCAGCCGGGTCGTGTGCGTCACAGTGCGATTCAAAAATATTGAATTAATCTTTAATATATATAAATTACGTGTCACGTTGTTTGTCCGCGATGGACTTCGAAACTTGCTTTTAATCAAATTTGCACACCGTGTGCTGTTTGATCCAACTTGAAAGATAGGATAGCTCACATTTCAATTTATAGTCGTAATATAATTTTATTGCAAATTATTTGTTTCTTGACTCTTAAAGACTTGTAAGGTAAACGCCATGTTTGGTGACAATGACATTTAAGACGTCAAAATTAAATTAAATTATTCTGACGATACGAAGTTCGCCGGGTCCACTAGTATTGTACATTTTCCTAAAATGTTAATTTTATTGATAAAAAAAACACCGCCCAGATGTAATACGTAATGGTAACATAGGCTTCGTCTGTTAGGCCGTTGTAAGTGCTAACCAAGGTGCGCGCGTCCCCGGAGCCGGTGACGAGCGGGCCGCCGGAGTCGCCGCCGCACACGCTCATGCCGCCGGTGCTGGCGGTGCACAGCGTGGTGGTGGGCACCAGCGTCGCCGCCCACACGTTGCGGCAGGCGATGTTCGAGATCACTTGCAGCATCACTTGCCTCTTGTCCATCAGATGCTCGACCGATGGGTCTGAACACATAAAATATACTTATATATTGTTTATCTGTGAAAGTTGGATGTGCGTTGCGTGATATCCAAAATGCTTGCAACATAACAATCGAATGCATCTGACATAAACTACTGTCACACGGATTGAGAAAGGGATGCATAAATGGTTTGGGCATGTAGAGAGGATGAATGAGAGAAGAATGACTAGACAGATCTACAAGACGAGTGTGAAAGGGAACGTTGGAAGAGGAAGGCCTATACGAACTTATCACGATCAAATCGGGGATGTTCTGAAGAAAGGTCAGGTCAAGAGTACTCTAAACCGACGAGCATGCATGAAGAGATTGATGAATGTGAAAGAAGCGAAAGATGTATGCCAGGATCGTAGTAAGTGGAAGGCCTTGGTCTCTGCCTACCCTGTTGGGAAGGAGGCGTGATAATATGTATGTATGTATGTATAAACAAAGTAAAAAGTTAATTATTTATATCTTTATGACTTCTAATTTGGGGTGTGAAGGCGAACCATGAAAGCCATTATTGACTTGCATCGCGAATCACCACATGACGTAGAGTGTTCTTGAGTAACATAAATATTGATACTATCGCAAAACCATCTAATCTATAAATATATTATTATGTTCTGTAATTTTATTTATTTTTATTATGTCGTACATGTCTGTATTAGGTGTACATACTTATTTTGGCAAGTTACTTGTTTTATGGTAAAAAAAAAATGCCCATAGAATTATGTATGAATATGCTAACCTAAATCTAAGTATTTGAATGAGTTAAAATCTGTACTAACCGTTGGACGTGCGCCCGTAGCCGACGGCCACTGCCCACACGTTCTCGTACTGACTTGTGCCAGTAGGCACCAGGATGCGGTTGATATAATCTACGAATAAGAACATTAATTTGTGTTACTTCATAAGTAGTCAGAAATATGAAAATAACCGATATCCTTTACGAGTTTTAGACACTATAATGACTATAAATAAATAAATGTGGACAACATCAGATACATTGTTCTGATTCCGAAGTAAGGAACTATTTAAAGCACTTCTGTTATGGGAATCACAAACAACGAAGGTACCACAAACACCCAGACCAGAGAAAATGTGAAAAAACACTTTTGGGTAAATTAAATCCTCAAGGAACCTTCGGGGCATGCGGCACCTTGAAAACCGGTGTGCACGTAGGTAGTGAACTATGAATGAAGCGAATCATTACATAAAGTGCAGCCTACACGATTCGTCACTGCGCTTGTGGCTGCGATCATGGATTTCTCAGCCGCAACGTCGACCGCAGTTGCCAGCCACAGCTTTTCGTTTAGTAACCATGCTAGATCCATCAGCGTCAATAGAGAATACCAATAATCGTGCGTTCATTGCTGTTACAGCTGTAACCAAAGCTGTTATGACATTAGCACAAAGAGAATCGCGCTGCGGCAGTATACTGACTGTTGTATTCGACCCTGGGGTGCGTGATGATGGCGATGTCACTCGCGTAGGTGACGGGGTTGAAGTTGGCGTGCATCTCCACGTCGCTGGTGATGAGGCGCGTGCCGCCGCTGGTGAGCGAGTCGGCGCCGTACACCACGGTGAAGTGCCGCGCCTGCCGTAAGGGATATTTACTGAACGTCAATATATGGCATTTATTCGATGTTTTCCGTGCAATATAACGGATTGATTCGATGTTTTGATAAATATTTGTTGAATCCGATATATTTTTTAAAGAATTAATATAAAATATTTGCTTTTTTTTGTCGAATCTATTAAAAAACTAAATTATTTTAACACTACTAGGTACTAATTTCAAATTCAATTCTTGGTATCAAACAAAATATTTATATTATTTCGTCGTTTGCATTTCGCTTGCAAATCTAGGTATCTCAGTCATCTCACCACTATCCTAGTAATACAATTATATTTAATTTAAGTAACACAAATAAAAAATAATATTATTTATAACATTACTAGTTTAGCTATGATACTCTGGTCTCTGATTCTACTCGTACATTTACACATACAAAATCAAGGACTACAGCTTGGTGCGTTTCACTGGAAAAAGGGAATATTTTCTAGCGATATATTGATAACCATCGCTACTAGGATCAATCGAATCAATCGTCTTCAATCGAACGTACTCGTAAATATATTTCAACTAGTCCCCCGTACCTGCGAGCGGCCGTCCCACCAGCAGTGCGCCGCCGTGACCGCCTTCGTGTGGCTCAGCATGGAGCACCCGCACATGGACATGCGCCCGTCCGTCAGGTGGATCAACAGGCCCCCCTGCAAAAGTACATTCATTGGTTGTTGATGAAACATGATTTAAACTTTGCTCAGATCTTCTGTTATCATGGCGTTTGCAACATTGCCGAATTATTAGACATTCATAAAAATCAAGGTACATGGTGTAAACCCCGAATCAATTAACTCTAGTTCATTAGTTGATTAAAAGAGAACATTTTAAAGTAAAGTAACACCCTATAATCATCTCACTGCAGAGCAAAAGCCTCCATCATGGAATTCAAGTTACCACAGCAATGATAGGTTACTTGAATTTAATGATGATGGGTTCAACGGCAAAAATAAAAGTAAGTCGAGTCCCACCTGAGGCAGTCCAATTATTATTCAAGAAATTGTATTTTGAAAGCATACTAGCAATTTATACGAGTATGCATAAAAAACAGTTTTAGAAATCTAAATATATAAAAATGAAAACTGATTTAATGACTGACTGACTGACTGACTGACAGACATATCAACGCACAGCCCAAACTACTGGGATTTAAAATCTGAAAATTTTCTACGTGCTTCCTTTTATAGTGTAGGTGAGCACTAAGAAAGGAATTTTGGAAATTCCGCCTCTAAGGGGGTAAAAAGGGCCCCATAAGTTTGTATGAAACTCCGTCAGTTTTGAAGCTAAGTCAACGAAAATTGGTATCCAGCTACCTGATTAGAAATTAAGAATGACGTCTTTCAGGATTTTTGAAAATTTAATCTTTAAGGGGATAAAAAATGGGGGCAAAGTTTGTTCGGTTCCGCGTCATATCCATACTCTTTACATATTTGTACTCTCTGACTTTACTTAGTTTGTTATGACATTCAATGTGTCAATCAGAAAATAAATAGGTAATTTCTTACAAACAGAATGGTATTATTTTAGAATTTAATAATTGGCGCCGAAATGGATGAATTAACTGAATTAAAACGTGTAGAACTATAATTAAAGGCTGCATTACAAAATTCGGCAGCCAGATACAAAACCTACGAGAAATTTCTGATTATGAATTAAAATCAGTGAGTGATCAGCTGGTGAAGTGACAAATGAACAAATTTACCAAGAATAATTTGGAAGAGATACGACTACAAATAATATTACTGATGACCCACAGTTGGAAACTGAGATTGAAGAAAAAAATAACCTTCAGGGTATTACAACACAGCTTAAACTAAAACTGCAGAGTTTGAATTCGATAGTACGAAACAATTCCATGTATGCAGAAGGTACTGAGGAGCAAAGGTCGGTCACAAACAAATCTTAGGACATCTAAATTGAACTCAGTACCATTAGACAAGGACGAAACATTCAAAAACATCATTAAACGGTTGGATACGTACTTAAAACTGAACAGATGTGATGATATCGATACAAGGAAATACACGTCAATCATACATCTTTGAGCCCAGAATTACATCAGAAAACGTATTATATTATATTTTTGTGCTCCACGGGATCCTTGTGAGTTAGAATTTGAAGAGTTGGATAAAATTCAGTTAGTAAATTATCAACAACTCAAAATTGGATAGATTACTAGAAGATTTAACAATGGTGTTTGACGGAACTCCTGTTTGAATATCAAACTACAAAGCTCAATTAGTGCTTCAAGAAAATGTGACACCAATTTTCATCTAGCCGCGACGTATTCCATATGCCCTGAAGGACAAAGTTGACGAAGAAATAAGGAGGCTATGTAACGAAAAGACAAAACTTGAAAATTCCTATTGGATGTGTCCGATACTTGTATGAGTAGTGCGAAATAAATCATCAAAGCGAGTGGTCGTTTTGCATTCACATCCGTGCCCCTCATACAAAATTGAACCTTAACGTACTGTACATAATGGCCATTACGAGCCGGATAAGTTGTGGGCACGGCTAGACTATTCGGCTGCGCGAATACAATAGGAAGCCGCATTCCTTAGATAAGACGGGACCCTTCTTGCATTGATTGAACAGTTGTTTACGAACTTGTAAATTATACGTTAGGAATAAAATAACTTAGTTACAATTGACGTGTTTAAGTGTTATAAGGTGAACATTAACGTGAAAAATGACTGTACCGACTGCGGAACAATCTAAGTTTTTATCTACTTTAGAAGATGTGGCCGGAATACTACATAAAGCTCAAACAAACATCAAGAAATGTCCAAAAACAAGATTAACAGAAGGTTATGTGAAAACTAGATTGAAGTCTGTCGAAGATGATTGGAACATATTCAAACATGCGCATAATAACCTCACTATGATCACACCGCGCGATCAACGGGGGACATTTCCATATTTTCTAAATGAAGTGTATTATGAAGTTGAAGACCTGTATCATTGCATACGAGCGGATTTGACTGATCTTTTGTCAAAATTGGTAAATCAACAGCGGTTAAGTGATGCTGCAAACATGTCAACATCTAGTACGCAATGTGATCAACAACCGTTCGCCAAGCTACCTATAATACAGTTACCTACATTTACGGGAAAATATGAAGATTGGCCTACATATCAAGATCTGTTCCTAGCACTTGTACACAACACGTCAATAAGCGATGTACAAAAACTACATTATTTAAAAACTAGTGTCTCTGGTGAAGCTGAAATGTTATTACGAAATATACAAACAACGGGAAGTAACTACACACAAGCATGGGATATCCTGAGAGGACGTTTCGGCAATAGAAGAATGATAGTTAGTTCGATATTAAAGAGACTGTTTGCACAGAAGAAAGTTATTCATCAGTCGGCAAGTCAAATCAAAACCTTGCTTGATACTACTGCGGAATGTATAACTAGTCTAAATAATTTACAAATAAATACCGATTCTTGGGATCCAGTAATAGTATTTCTGGTGGGACAGAAGTTGGATACAGAGTCGCTAAAAGACTGGGAACAACAAGCACATAAAGATAACTTCGATGAACTATCTACATGGCCTGAAATGAAGAAATTTCTCGAGTCAAAATTCCGCACATTAGAACTCGTAGCTCCGATCACAACAGCCACTACAAAAGATAAATCGTCAACACAAAGATCGTTTCATATTACGTCACAAGGTAGTGAATATGATGAGATTCAGTCAGCACATTCGAGTATCAATTCACAACAAACATGTACCTATTGCAACGAGGTCGGCCACTACATCTTCAGCTGTAAAGAATTTGCTAAACAACCAGTAGACAAAAGACACGAATTTGTTAAGAAGAAAAACTTATGCTTCAACTGTTTAGTCCCCAATCACAACGTGTACAAATGTAGATCGAAAACATCGTGCAGAGTCTGTCAAAGAAGACATCACTCGCTATTACACCAAACTAAAGACACAAATCAAGAAGATAACTCACAACCAGAACAGAATATTACAACTGCACACTTCTCCAATGAACAACCTGGTCATAAAGTGTTATTAGCAACAGCACAAGTCGTGGTAACTGCGAGTAATGGTAACATACACCGGCTTCGTGCTTTAATCGACCAAGGTTCAGAGGCTTCATTTGTTTCTGCAAGAGTTGTTGAACTGTTGGGCCTGAAAAGGACTAGTATCAACGGTGCGGTCTCTGGAGTAGGAGAAGGAACAAAGATACCAATCAAACACTTAGTTGACCTGTCAATCAAGTCTCAATACAATGAAAAGGAAACCATACAAGTGAAGGCTTATGTTTTAAAGGCAATATCTACAAGCCTTCCCTCGAAGAACATTGTGATTGACCGGCCAGAGCTCCAAACACTACAATTAGCTGACCCTAGCTACCATACGCCTGGTAAAATTGACATGTTGCTTGGCGCAGACATCTTTTGCAAGATTATTGAAGAAGGGCTAGTTAAAATGTCATATGGGATTGTGGCTCAGAAGACAAGTTTAGGGTGGATACTCTCAGGTCAACAGCACAACAATAAAAATTATCACAATTTAATATCACTACATATTACAAGCATGGTCACAGAAGATAATGATTTACTAAGAAGGTTCTGGGAAATAGAAACAGATTTGTACAAAAAGAAGAAAATACTAACAAAAGAAGAGGAGAAATGTGAAGAGATATACAAACAAACAACTCGAAGAGAAGATACTGGAAGATACGTCGTACAACTACCGCTAAAACAAAGCATTGAAGAAACAGTAAAATTATGTGGAGATACGAAACAACAAGCAACAAATAGATTCAAGAGCTTAGAAAAGAAATTTCAAACCAACAAACAGTTTAAAGAAGATTATGCGAAGGTCATGAATGAATACAAAGAGATGGGTCATATGAAGAAATCTGAAACAAAAGATGACAAACACTCAATTTATCTTCCTCATCATGCAGTAGTACGCGAAGACAAGGAGACTAGTAAAGTCAGAGTAGTTTATGATGCGTCTGCACAAGGTTCTAATGGACATTCTTTAAATAACACCATGATGGTAGGACCTGTGCTACAACCTGATTTACGAAGCCTTATCATAGCGTGGCGCAAGAATAAAATATGCATAGTTGGAGACATTGAGAAGATGTATCGCATGATAAACATGACAGAAGAACACACAAGTTTACAACGCATACTTTGGCGAGATGACCCTGAAATAGAACTTGAATGTTATGATTTAACAACAGTAACTTTTGGCACGGCAGCAGCTCCATTTTTGGCCGTGAGAACTTTACATCAACTTGCTGATGATGAAGCACAACAATATCCAGAATCTGCAGCTTTAATCAAAACATCTTTTTATATGGATGATCTAATGGCTGGAAATGAAACCATAGAAGGAACAATACAAATGTGTGAACAAATTAAAACTATACTAAACAAGGGGGGATTTAACATGCAAAAATGGTCAAGTAATTCTGATGAAGTTTTAAAACATATACAAGGAGAAAGATGTACACAAGATAAAATAGAAATAAAGCTTGATAAAATTATAAAGATTCTCGGCCTGACATGGGATAGAAAAGATGATACATTCAAAGTCACAGTCGACTTACCTAAGATGAGAGATCCTATAACGAAGAGGTCCATACTGTCTGATGTTGCTCGTCTGTTTGACCCGTTCGGATGGTTATCACCAGTCGTAATCGCTGCTAAAGTTCTGATCCAAAGATTATGGTTATGTAGTCTGGGCTGGGATGATGAGTTGCCATCTGAATTGAGTGAAGAATGGATTGCATATAGGCAAGAGTTAGTACATTTACAAGGCATTGCAATACCAAGATGGTTTAAAACTACTACTATGAATCGCAAAGAAATACAACTACACGGCTTTGCAGATGCGTCTACTCAGGCGTACGCAGCTGTTGCTTACCTTAGAGTTATTGAAGCTGATGAAGTACACGTGATGATGATTGCCTCCCGTACTAAGGTTGCTCCTCTGAAACAAATATCTATACCCAAATTAGAACTATGCGCTGCTGCAATGCTAGCTGAACTCATCAATGATTTAATGGAAATCCTGAAAGTCACAAAAGATCAAATTTACTTATGGACTGATTCAATGGTTGTGTTGGCGTGGCTACAATCTCAACCCAATCGCTGGCGAACATTTGTAGCCAACAGAGTAGCAGACATTATTCGTGTACTAGATAACAGCCAATGGAGACACGTTCAGTCCGCCGATAACCCTGCAGACATCGCTACAAGAGGCGTTAAAGCATGTGATCTGGCAGCTCTAGAGAGTTGGTGGGCTGGACCACAATGGCTAAAGCAAGACAATCTAGATTTTCAAAGAAAGGTCATTCAACCTACTGAATTAGAATTGAAGAGTTCATTTCACAACACATTAGAAGAGAAACAAGAGAAACCAATTTGGGAAAGATTTTCAACAATGTTAAGAATGAAAAGAGTTCTGGCATATTGCAGAAGAATGATGAAACCGAAAGAGACAGAACACAGAGAGAAAAATCTATCATCTAATGAAATGGAAAGAGTTGTAGAAAATTGCATACAATACTATCAAAATTTAATTTATAGAAAAGAAGTTGAAGAGTTAACAAAAGATGGAAAGGTTAATAAAAGAAGCTCCCTGATCACGCTTTCACCGTTCTTAGATGAGAAGGGCTTGATAAGAGTGGGAGGAAGATTACAAAATGCTTCTTTAGCGGAAAGTACTAAACATCCTATAATTATACCTAACAACCAACATATCACAAAATTACTAGTGGGAGAAGCTCACATGAAAACGTTGCACGGCGGTATACAATTGATGATGGCGTACTTGAGAAGCAAGTACTGGATTATTGGTCTAAAATCAGCTGTTAGGAAATGTATACATACCTGTAAAACCTGCATCATAGATAAAGCTAAAGTAAAACATCAATTCATGGGACAATTACCTGGTGTAAGAGTCAACCCACATCGAGCATTTATAAACAGTGGTGTTGATTATGCCGGACCTGTATTAATCAGAACATCTAAAGGACGAGGTCACCATGCTACAAAGGGATATATATGCTTATTTGTCTGTATGGCTACGCGTGCTATCCACCTAGAGGCTGTGACAGATCTTACTTCTCAAGCGTTTATGGCAGCATTTAAAAGATTTGTGGCGCGCAGAGGCCAATGCATGCATTTGTGGAGTGATAATGGCACAAACTTTGTGGGCGCTGCCAAAGAATTAAAACAGCTTTTCCAGAAGGGAAAGAATAACTTGGCAGCAGAAGTAGCAGAGCTCTTAGCCAATGATGGCACCACATGGCACTTTATACCACCAAAAATGCCAACCTGTGGTGGTTTATGGGAAAGTGGGGTCCAATCAGCTAAAAGGCACCTCATTAGAGTGAACAAGGACACAAAGCTGACCTACGAAGAGATGATCACTCTTTTGGCTCAGATCGAGGCCTGCCTTAACTCTCGACCACTTTGCCAAATTGATAACAGTACTACAGAAACAGCACTAACTCCGGGCCATTTCCTTGTGGGCGAGTCTCTAATAAATGTACCTGATGTAAATTATGAACACCAAAATACCAATTTATTAACCAGATGGCAAATGGTTCAGAAGATGACTCAAGAGTTTTGGCGTCGTTGGAAGGCAGAATACCTCCACACATTACAACAGAGATATAAATGGCAAGTCCCTATTTCATCACCAACTGTGGGAGATATAGTGGTCATTAAGGATGAAGATACACCACCTACAAAATGGTTACTTGGTAAAATCAAATATTTGCATCCTGGAACAGATAACCTTGTAAGAGTCGTCACAGTACAGTGCAAGGGTAACCAAGAACTGAAGAGACCACTATCCAAGTTAATACCGCTGCCTAAAGACGTTGATTACGAGTGAGCTATGGTGGGCGGTTTTGTTGTGTGAATAATTGTTATTTACAGTAAAAATTCAAGTAAATTTAATTGCAGTGAAGTGTGTGATATGTTTGTGCTATGTACGTACTCGTAAGTGTGAATTACATTGTGTTGAGTGAGTGAAATACATTGTGTTGAATAAGTGAAATACATAAGAAAACTGTTTTTGGAAATATGTAAGTTACAGTCCATTGCATGAATCCTATTGTGAATTTAACTTAAAAACTATTGTTTTTGGTGGGCGGTATGTCCGATACTTGTATGAGTAGTGCGAAATAAATCATCAAAGCGAGTGGTCGTTTTGCATTCACATCCGTGCCCCTCATACAAAATTGAACCTTAACGTACTGTACAGGATGTCTTATCTATAATTATGTATATTGGTACATATTCAGAAAATAAATATCGGTACTTACTATAAGAATGGTATTATTTAGAACTTAATCATTTTTAGGGTTCCGTACCCAAAGGGTAAAAGCGGAACCATATTACTAAGACTTCGCTGTCTGTCCGTCTGTCCGTCTGCCTGTCACCAGGCTGTATCCCAAGAGCCGCGATAGCTAGACAGTTGAAACTTTCACAAATTATGTATTTTTGCTACCGCAATAACAACAAATACTAAAAACAAAATAAAACAAATATTGAAGAGACAAAAAAATCGCGTTTGTTGTATGGGAATACAAGTCCTTTTTTGTTCGATATTAATAATGGCAACAGGTAGGCACATGAAATATTCACAAAACACTCAGTAATATTTCTAACTTTAATAATAAATAATTAAATTAATATTTAAGGGAGGTTCCCACACAAAAAAATCAATTATTGGCCGATTTTTGTTTATACGGTAGAGACAAATGTTGGGAAATCGAAAAAAGTGTATAGAATTACACTGTTGTACCTTATGACATTATCAACTATATTAAGAAGTACAAAAATAATTCCTAAACTGGGCATAGACCCGTATCTCAGGCAGGAAAAGGTAACAGGTGTGTTGCAACAACACTAAGCAGCTGACTGGTGGATTAAATCAATATAGCCTGGTAGACCATTTGACAAGCTTCCATTAAGAAGATAATTTGATAAACTTCTATTTAGTAACGATTGATTTTTTCTAGGACGCACCGCTTTTGTGGGCCTGGCAAAGTTTGTTTAATGAAACTGCCTTTCTAACGCATCCAAATTATCTTTTTATTAAATATCCTCCATATTTAAAAAAATACACTTTTAAAACATGAAAATAAAACGTTGAAAAAAATCACCTCACTTCATAATTCCGTGTTGTTTAACTTAGGAATAGCTACCACCACGCACCCACTAATGACCAAGCAGCAGTAATTAATGATGATTTGCTGACATCATTTGAATCTGAAGAAATATAAAAATTTATAGACACAGTGGTCAGTACAGTCGAATCAGTTCTCTATCCTGTCAAGTTTCTGAACACTTTTTATCCTACTAATCATTCTCTACCATTCATGCCTCGAACCCACATCCCACATGAAAGTTTTGTGAAACTATGTCAGCTTTTTGGTATAAATTTTGTTATGTTGTTTATAAGGATTTTTTTATAATTAAATATTGAGGGGGTGAAAAACGGTTGAAAATTTTGTGGTTAATTATTTGTTTTTAACATCATATTGAGGTACTTGAAACTTCGTTTATCGATCATGAAGGGAGAATGACATAGGACTGGCTTTTTCAGAGCTCTACACCGATGCTGGTACTACACCGGTCTTCTATCCAAAAGTTGTATGCAAGCAAATTCTCTTTGTAAAATCGCCTTTTTAACGCTTATGGATCGAGAAAAATGGTAACCTACTTGGTTGGAAATTAAGAATGTGTTTTTTTACACAGGGCGACTTCTTCCAGGGCTCTACGCCAGTGTTGATCATATTCGAATAAAGCTTTGCAAGCTGCTTTGAATGGTTTATTGTACTACAGCGTTGACAGTTTTGAAAGTTTCAAATGATATTGTACTTCATATTTCATGTAAATGCAAACAGATGTGGTGCGAGCTCGCTTGGACCACGGTTCGCTAGGAGAACTAACACCGGATCCCTAAATAGTTTAAATCGGCCCCTTTCATTCAACTATTGTATCAACGGGCCCCGGTAAGTCGGCAACGACGTATCGGCTCCCACTAAGTGCCCACCACCACCTCGCCCGAGATGGGCACCTTCGGCACCGTAGGCAAAGGAAGTGGAGGAAAAGAGTGAAGGAGAGGGGGGGGGGAGTCGTGACGAAAACTTTGTAACAGATCAAAACCCACGCGTGCGAAGCCGCGGGCATCAGCTAGTATGAAATAAATGTTATTAATTATTTATTTGCAAGAATACAATCATGGGTGGTTTGATTTAGACAGTCTATTTAGTCTGCGGACAGTCGTACATATATAAAATATTAGAGGAATTCCTTAACACTTTGTTGGTTTATTGTACCGCTTTGTGGCCTAGTAGATGCATGAGTAAATTTGGAAAAATATTTCAGCTGTTGATCATCAAAGCAACAAATGTCTTTAATCTTCTTCTAAATATATAAAAATGAAAACTGATTTAATGACTGACTGACTGACTGACTGACAGACATATCAACGCACAGCCCAAACTACTGGGATTTAAAATCTGAAAATTTTCTACGTGCTTCCTTTTATAGTGTAGGTGAGCACTAAGAAAGGAATTTTGGAAATTCCGCCTCTAAGGGGGTAAAAAGGGCCCCATAAGTTTGTATGAAACTCCGTCAGTTTTGAAGCTAAGTCAACGAAAATTGGTATCCAGCTACCTGATTAGAAATTAAGAATGACGTCTTTCAAGATTTTTGAAAATTTAATCTTTAAGGGGATAAAAAATGGGGGCAAAGTTTGTTCGGTTCCGCGTCATATCCATACTCTTTACATATTTGTACTCTCTGACTTTACTTAGTTTGTTATGACATTCAATGTGTCAATCAGAAAATAAATAGGTAATTTCTTACAAACAGAATGGTATTATTTTAGAATTTAATAATTGGCGCCGAAATGGATGAATTAACTGAATTAAAACGTGTAGAACTATAATTAAAGGCTGCATTACAAAATTCGGCAGCCAGATACAAAACCTACGAGAAATTTCTGATTATGAATTAAAATCAGTGAGTGATCAGCTGGTGAAGTGACAAATGAACAAATTTACCAAGAATAATTTGGAAGAGATACGACTACAAATAATATTACTGATGACCCACAGTTGGAAACTGAGATTGAAGAAAAAAATAACCTTCAGGGTATTACAACACAGCTTAAACTAAAACTGCAGAGTTTGAATTCGATAGTACGAAACAATTCCATGTATGCAGAAGGTACTGAGGAGCAAACGTCGGTCACAAACAAATCTTAGGACATCTAAATTGAACTCAGTACCATTAGACAAGGACGAAACATTCAAAAACATCATTAAACGGTTGGATACGTACTTAAAACTGAACAGATGTGATGATATCGATACAAGGAAATACACGTCAATCATACATCTTTGAGCCCAGAATTACATCAGAAAACGTATTATATTATATTTTTGTGCTCCACGGGATCCTTGTGAGTTAGAATTTGAAGAGTTGGATAAAATTCAGTTAGTAAATTATCAACAACTCAAAATTGGATAGATTACTAGAAGATTTAACAATGGTGTTTGACGGAACTCCTGTTTGAATATCAAACTACAAAGCTCAATTAGTGCTTCAAGAAAATGTGACACCAATTTTCATCTAGCCGCGACGTATTCCATATGCCCTGAAGGACAAAGTTGACGAAGAAATAAGGAGGCTATGTAACGAAAAGACAAAACTTGAAAATTCCTATTGGATGTCTTATCTATAATTATGTATATTGGTACATATTCAGAAAATAAATATCGGTACTTACTATAAGAATGGTATTATTTAGAACTTAATCATTTTTAGGGTTCCGTACCCAAAGGGTAAAAGCGGAACCATATTACTAAGACTTCGCTGTCTGTCCGTCTGTCCGTCTGCCTGTCACCAGGCTGTATCTCAAGAGCCGCGATAGCTAGACAGTTGAAACTTTCACAAATTATGTATTTTTGCTACCGCAATAACAACAAATACTAAAAACAAAATAAAACAAATATTGAAGAGACAAAAAAATCGCGTTTGTTGTATGGGAATACAAGTCCTGTTTTGTTCGATATTAATAATGGCAACAGGTAGGCACATGAAATATTCACAAAACACTCAGTAATATTTCTAACTTTAATAATAAATAATTAAATTAATATTTAAGGGAGGTTCCCACACAAAAAAATCAATTATTGGCCGATTTTTGTTTATACGGTAGAGACAAATGTTGGGAAATCGAAAAAAGTGTATAGAATTACACTGTTGTACCTTATGACATTATCAACTATATTAAGAAGTACAAAAATAATTCCTAAACTGGGCATAGACCCGTATCTCAGGCAGGAAAAGGTAACAGGTGTGTTGCAACAACACTAAGCAGCTGACTGGTGGATTAAATCAATATAGCCTGGTAGACCATTTGACAAGCTTCCATTAAGAAGATAATTTGATAAACTTCTATTTAGTAACGATTGATTTTTTCTAGGACGCACCGCTTTTGTGGGCCTGGCAAAGTTTGTTTAATGAAACTGCCTTTCTAACGCATCCAAATTATCTTTTTATTAAATATCCTCCATATTTAAAAAAATACACTTTTAAAACATGAAAATAAAACGTTGAAAAAAATCACCTCACTTCATAATTCCGTGTTGTTTAACTTAGGAATAGCTACCACCACGCACCCACTAATGACCAAGCAGCAGTAATTAATGATGATTTGCTGACATCATTTGAATCTGAAGAAATATAAAAATTTATAGACACAGTGGTCAGTACAGTCGAATCAGTTCTCTATCCTGTCAAGTTTCTGAACACTTTTTATCCTACTAATCATTCTCTACCATTCATGCCTCGAACCCACATCCCACATGAAAGTTTTGTGAAACTATGTCAGCTTTTTGGTATAAATTTTGTTATGTTGTTTATAAGGATTTTTTTATAATTAAATATTGAGGGGGTGAAAAACGGTTGAAAATTTTGTGGTTAATTATTTGTTTTTAACATCATATTGAGGTACTTGAAACTTCGTTTATCGATCATGAAGGGAGAATGACATAGGACTGGCTTTTTCAGAGCTCTACACCGATGCTGGTACTACACCGGTCTTCTATCCAAAAGTTGTATGCAAGCAAATTCTCTTTGTAAAATCGCCTTTTTAACGCTTATGGATCGAGAAAAATGGTAACCTACTTGGTTGGAAATTAAGAATGTGTTTTTTTACACAGGGCGACTTCTTCCAGGGCTCTACGCCAGTGTTGATCATATTCGAATAAAGCTTTGCAAGCTGCTTTGAATGGTTTATTGTACTACAGCGTTGACAGTTTTGAAAGTTTCAAATGATATTGTACTTCATATTTCATGTAAATGCAAACAGATGTGGTGCGAGCTCGCTTGGACCACGGTTCGCTAGGAGAACTAACACCGGATCCCTAAATAGTTTAAATCGGCCCCTTTCATTCAACTATTGTATCAACGGGCCCCGGTAAGTCGGCAACGACGTATCGGCTCCCACTAAGTGCCCACCACCACCTCGCCCGAGATGGGCACCTTCGGCACCGTAGGCAAAGGAAGTGGAGGAAAAGAGTGAAGGAGAGGGGGGGGGGGAGTCGTGACGAAAACTTTGTAACAGATCAAAACCCACGCGTGCGAAGCCGCGGGCATCAGCTAGTATATGATACTTGAAGAACATTTAGGTAAACAAAATGATTTGGTTAGCAAAGCCATGCATACCAGGTAAGGGTGAGTTCCCCTCGGCACCTGGAGGCCGAGTGCGATCCTCCCCGCCTCGTTCTTCTGGATGCGCTGGAACGCGGGCACGCCCTCCGCGTCGTGGTAGGGCCGCAGCGGGGCATGCGCGTGCGCCGCGGCAAACAGCGCTACCAAGAAAAACGACTGGAGAACTGACATCGTTAGTAACTATGATATCCATATGTTGCAAAACAGTTTATTTATATACTGAAGAGGTAAATACCCGTTTATATCTTATCCGGATATTTTATAATCAGATCCGATTACAAATTATGGTACTTATAGTTCATTTTAAATATAATCATTAAGTTTTAGGGATCTATTTTAGAACAGTTTCTTTTAAATTGCAATTGTGCAGACAACGGCAGGTCAACCTACCCAAAAAGTTAAAGGTCATTGAATTGATTTTCAACTTTAATTCCAACAAGTAGCGATCAATATTAATCCCTCGATCGTGAGTTATTCCAGACACAATTGAAATCAATTGTTATCGTGGCACCCGAGTGCCTCCTGGGGGTTGAGAGCTTTATTGAGAAAATTTGACGTTTTGTGGTAGGTTGACGTGCTGTTGTCTGTAACTACGATAGTGAAGCTAATTCAATGTGTTAAATTAACAGGAATCACAATTCCGTTAAACAAAATCATAACAATATCAAATCACAATAGACATCGCAAGTTATCTGAGATTTTTTTTATCTTAAAAATAAGAGCTGCTCTGTGTGTCAGACAGTAGCAGAAATTAATCGTTAAAAATCAAAAATATTACTTAATCATTATTTCGATTGATATTATTAATAGTTCGGTAAATACCCGACCTTATCTGATATAGTTAAGATCATGTTAATAATAGTATATTCTTTATAAAAATCTGATAAAATCATATTGTTGTACTGATAAGTTTAAAAAGAATAATTATTTCTAAAGCAAGTGCGAGTCAAATTTGTAGGTAAATTATAAGTAGTTTAGGATTCAAGTCACGCATTCTTTTCCGAAGTTTTTAATGACTCAATAGGAAGTGTATAGTTTCCCGATTTTTTCCAATATTTGTGGTGTAAGACGGTATTATCTACTTACTAAATTTCCTAGTTCTTTGTCAGCGGGAATTTCCTTATACATATAATTTGATTCATTTGACAGTGTGGCACTAAACTGTTTCTAGCGACATAAACGGCTACGAACAGCTTACAGCTTTAAAGGACTGTAGACCTGGTTTTTGTTTCAACTCTAAACCTCTATATACGTTCCGACAAACGATTATGACGGACAGACAGACGAATGATTAATTCTCAAATTCATTTAAATTCCTTAATCTCAAACGGTGTTAAATGAAAAATTTGCCATCGCAACAAGATTTTTATTTTTAACTGTCTATAAAATATGGATATTATTCGCATAAATGCTACTGCACAAAAAAAGCTTTGATTTCGATGGAAGAAATTTACATTCATTTGTAACGAGCTTTCAGACTGACTACTGAGGCTGATACCGATTACTAAAATTCTCAATTTACACCAAACGGGACCTGAATCCACTGTAACCTGTGTCGTCAATACGAATTAAAGCAGCACTATGCCAATCGGACCTACGAGTATAACAATGCATTTCTTTGTTGTTTTGTATTGTAGTTCTTATAAAATATAAACTCAAGGAAGAAAAGCGAAAGTTTAAAAAGTCAAAAATAAGGCTTATTATTGAGCCATAAAACACGATTCAGTAACACTCATAATAACAGTTTAACTAAACATTTTAATTAAAAAAAAACTACACCCAAATCGGTTCATTCGTTTAAAGATTCAGACACTTATAACTCTCTTTGCGTCAGAGGTTAAAAATAAAATCATGGCATCGTCAATAATTATATTTTATTTTATTTTATTTATTCGGGATAAAAAACAGTTACAATATGTGTTTAAATATTAGTGTTAGCAACTTATGTCAAGTTAATATTGCAGCCCACAACTTTATCCACAGGTTACATATAAAGATATAAACTATACATATACTAGGGGCGTTACTGTACCATTCAACAAAACTCACTGAATAATATTTAAAACACGTATTCCAGAGTTGGTCCTCACAAATTTAAACATCCTAATTATGTGGTGATACATTGATATAACTATACACTCTTTTAAAAATAGATAAAAGTGCCTATTAGGTTATGTATTTTATATACGTTTGTAGGTTTTCTACATTCCAGGTAATACTATAGGCGTCAAAATGTATATTTAAATTACGAGTAGTCCAAATAAATAATAGTAACCGTTCTAGTGTTTGTGGCTTAAGCTCCTATAGAAAGATCCAGTGTAAAATAAATAAAAACACGGCCGTATGGAACGCTCGTTAATTGGAGCTTTTAGAGCTTCGCCCGTCGCTGCTCGCACCTTCACGTTTGCCAAAGATCGCATGGTTCACACGGAGATGGAGGGGCCTGGAGCACTCTTACATCACGAAGTCCGAATATACAAATCTATCTCTCTCTTTCAGATACTCGAAGACATTGGTATGACTGAGAGAGAAAAATGGACTCGAATTTAAAGACATAGTGTTGCAGAGTAAGGCCTCTACTTCAAGCCTGCCGTAATTAACTTTTTTTTGCGAACGGTTTATCCGAAAAGTATGGAAATGAAAATATTCTAAATGCTGAAATAAAATTGTAGCTTTTATCCGCGTCTTCGTTTAATGTCTCCCAAGTTTTATTTTTTAATATTTTAATATTTAAGACATGCCACACTGGGCCACACAGAGCCATCTAGTCCCAAATTAAGCTACTATTAAGTACCTTGTCGTATGGGGTACTAGACAACCGATAAACTTACTTATATACTTTTTTTTTGTAAATACATACTTATAATACATAGAAAGCACCCAGACCAGTACAAACACACATGTTCATGCACACAAATATTTGTACTGTGCGGGGATCGAACCCGCGACCATGGCTCAGAAGCAGCGTTTACTGCCGCTGATCCAAATGGTCGTCTAATTATGCCGTTTAATTACCGACCGACCAAAATTAGGCCCTTCTTCTCTTGCGAACTTTAGGTAAGTCGTGAATGCTTATTTTATTCCTGTCGGCGTGTTGGGTAATAAGCTGTATCTATTTTCCGATTACTTTGATTCATCACTTCAGCAAAAAAAGTACAAACTTGCACGTCTTTAAGGAATCAGCTTTATAATATCGTGAAAATGGGGATAGTTCATGTTTACATCTAAGATTTTAGGAAACCACGAAGTGGAAAAACAACACAATGTGGGTATGATATAAAATTTATTTGTTACACAAATACAGTATAATCTAAAACTTACGAGATAGTTAACAAAGTTGAGTAGATTGAAGCTACGTCTTCGAAAGCGTTTACAAAAGCTGTGTAACTTTACATTTAATTTTATGTTGGAAATCCAAATCAGTCGTGGTTATGATAGTAACATTACAAAACAAAGTTTAAACATCAAAACAGCTGACTTAGTGGTTGATTGGAGTTTGTGCTTAGAGCCTGCTGTTGATCCAGGTGGTGTAGGAGGTGACGCGCGTGTGCGCGGCCGGGAAGCCGAAGCTGCAGCCGGCGTCCGCGCCGAAAGACACTATGCCGATCTGTGAAACGACCACCATGATTACAAAACGCATAAAACACGTAATGATTACTTGCTCAGTGCATAAAACTACAAATAATAAATGAAATTATAAATTTCATACTGTTAATTTTTGGTCAGTGCACCTATATAGTTTTAAGTAGTGGTCAAAATTTGTGGTAGGCATCTTAAATATTTTACGACAATAGTTACTTAATTTTCTCTTCAAAATTTCGCTTTATGTTAAAAATCGGTTTTAGTAGATCCACGTGTTTATCAGTAAAATAATCCTCCAACAGAGTTCAACCTAAATCACTCACAAACAACATAAAAGGCTGCGCTGCGCGTGAGCAGTAATAAAATGTAAGCATAGTGCACTAACCAATAGATAATTTGTAATGTGTTAGTCTACATTTTACATTTGTAAAATAAAGGGCTCCATCATTGAATTCAAGTTACCACAGCAATGATGGGTACAGGCATAATCACCACGCTTGCTTAATGCGGTTTGGTGATCACAAACCCGAGCAATGTTTGGAAACTCGAAAATGTGTTTGCTTGACCCGAGAATTGAGGTCAGAACTCTTCGATCTTGGCCCGGTATTTAAACCAACGTTCGTCATTTCACAAATTGATTGACCCAAAATAAATGGTTGTCTCAACTGACCAGCGTAGGGTCCCCGTTGGGGTTGATGACGAGCGGGCCGCCGGAGTCGCCGGCGCACACGCTCATGCCGCCGACGCTGCTGGTGCACAGCGTGGTGGTCACGATCATGCTGGTCGCCCACGTCAGCCGGCAGTTCGCGTTCGACATCACGTGCAGCGTCACCTGCCGCTTGTCCATCGGCTCGGGTTCCGTAAACTCTACAAGTGCCACATTATTTGAGTTATGGGTGCTACAATTCAGTTAATAACCTTAGAACGATAGTAATGATCTTAAAGGAATTTAGTTAGACTAGTCATTTTTCTGATAAAGTATTTAACCCTCGATACCAGATCATTGAGGGTCTGCAACTTTATAAGAAAAAGAACTTATTGTAAGTCATTCGTATATATGTTAGTGCTTTACCTGCGTTAATGTTATTACAATATTACATGTTATTTAATGGACTATGAAGCCTACGGATACATTAGGGGAACTGTACCGTTGCAGACTTTTTTTAAAAATATAATTTGAAGATACCGTAAAAATTGAAGAAACGCTGTTATCTGTTCATAGCAACAAGTACACGAAGAAAAGGTAGTTTAAAGCAGCTAAATTAAAGTGGTCATGCTATGGGAATTTTATACTTGAGAGTACGATAGGAGGCTGAAAAGTAATCTAAATGAATATATTTTTAAAAGGATAACTAAATATATTTCTTAAAACACAGCGTAGATTAATATCAGTTTAAAAAAATAATTTTTTTTAAAGGGTGCAGATTTTTGAGGGATAATAAATTGAAAGATGCTGTAAATAACCAGACTCCCGACACAAAAAATGTTTTAACGATATGGTGGCAGTAATTAACAAATGTCAGAAATTTTGTTGAATTTGCAGGAGATTACAAAAGAGAAATAAAAAAAACATCCATCTATGCTCTTTTGTACATTTAGATTGTTATCTTTTCTGGAGCCTGATGCTCTGTGTTGATGTATGTGTTTGATACATAGATATCATGTTTCTATGGTATGTTGGTTTAGCGACTGACCGTTGGAGCTGCGCCCGTAGCCGACGGCGACGGCCCATGTGTCCGCGTACTGCGCGGTGCCCGAGGCCAGCAGCACCGGCCGGATGTACTCTGCAAGAGACACAGCAGTGTCAGCGAGAACTACTTCACAAACACCCTACCAGAACTCTATTCCTACGGTCGGTGCCTCACTGCTGAGGATCACAATCCTGACATAAGGAAAGTCAGTAAGTGGAGTCAGAACTCCTTATGGCACCTCTCCATTTCTCCTTTATCGGTTGCTTTGTGTGATGTTCATCTTGGCAGATATTTGGTCACACCATCTTGTTGGTCTTGCTCCTCTATGCTGTCTGAAGTCCACCTTTCTCATCATCACAAGTCTTTCTAAAATGCCAGGATATCTCTGCGAGCTATATGGTCGAAGTATGTCAGCACTCGTTCGTGTTATTTAAGAACTGCAGCTTTTGTCCGAATGCAGACTGTGTGCACTTTTGTATTTTCTGATAAACCAACAACAATTATTTACACAGAGATATTTTTAAAAGGAGTTAAAAATAATATAGAGCTTTGCTAATGAATATGAACTACATAATATGTTTACCGAAAACATATCCCAGAATCTAATTGATACGAATTAAATATTTTTTTAAATATCTAATAAACAACTTTTTCTACGGGGCTAAAAGCGGATAAATACTTGTACGAAGTACAGCGATTTACGTCGGAGCGCGCGCGGTCAGCATTTACGTACTGACCCAAATATTTAGTTTTAGTGTTGCAATTAGTTATAAGACAGTTCAAGATCGATCACCAACCACGTCGCGTGTGCTCTAACCATTTACCACCCATCACCAATTTACCAATATATTCCTAGTGCACTCAAAACCGACTTTTACCATTTTTACCATTTCTACCATTTCATTTGTTGGACTTACACCCAACAAATTGGTCCTTCGAGCCTTCGGAGAGGTGGGACCTGTCGCGTTGTGAAACTTATATTTGACGTGTCAGTGACTATCTTTCTTCGTAACCAGCACTTTGAGATACTGTTCAACACCAAACCAACCAGTTCAGTGATACAGTGACCAATCAGGATTGGGACTACTATTTTTCTATCACCATTAACCACGAGTCACCTATAACCAGACCACCAATAACCAGAATCTAACCAAGTAAGATCTTTCCATTTTTATTACTTACCATTACCAAGATGAGTGCCGCAGCCGATCTTTTTGCCGCTCAAAGGGAGATCATGGAAAATATGAATAAGCTTTTCATTAACTTTAAAAAAGAATCTAAAGAACGTAAAACTTCGGATAGCATTAAACGTCGCCTACAGTCGTTAGAAGCCTTATGGAAAGATTTTTCCTTTAACCATAACAAATTACTGAGTATGTGTGACGAAACTGAAGAAAATCAGTATTTCGGAGACGACTCTTACATTAAAACTAAGACTTTTTATGACGATGTTAAAAAGCATTTGTTAAGCAGTCTTGAAAATATACAGTCAGCATCGCCAAACCCGCGACCACCAGTATCGGCGCAATCACCAATCGCACAACCAAGCACATCAGCGCACAGCATACCACCATCAGAACCCTTACCCAAAAAAGTTTTACCATTACCACGATTTGTTTTTCATGATGTCGATACACCTAGTAAAATCGAAGAGATGATGAAGAAACAACAAAGCAACTTTAAAGCTTTAGCTCGTACTATTTCTCACATCAACCTCAATGTTTTGACTGAAAAATGGGAGTTTCAAGATGTTTTAAAGACCATAGAATCACGGTGGGCTGCAATCGACTCGCTACACTGGGAAATTGACAGCAATTTGGACGTAATAGACAGCAAATATGATGAATTATTTAACAGTTATGAGAACGAATACTATGATATAAAAAAATGTATTAACAACAAAATGTGGGACGCAAACCACAGAAATAATTCAACACCACAAATAGAAATACCAATTTTTAGTGGCAACTACCAACAATGGAGTTCGTTCAAAGACCTGTTTCTAGAGTCCATTCATAAAAATAGATCGATGTCTCAAGCCCAGAAAATGCAGTTTTTAAAAGGCAAGCTGCGTGGGGAGGCTGAAAAACTTATCCAACGTCTTCACATTAGCTCTGAAAATTACCAAACTTGCTGGGATATACTTAACCAAAGATATAATAATAAGAAATTAATTTTCAATTCCCACATGAATATACTTATGTCTTTACCAATAATGCATCAACAAACAGCAGTAAACATAAAAAAGCTCCACGACACCACGAATGAATGTCTGAACGCCATAAAAAACCTGGGTGTAGATATTTCCACCTGGGACCCGATGATCGTATACCTCATCGCACAAAAGCTGGACGCCGAGACGTACAGCGACTACATTGACTCATTAGCCGAACCACGAGATTTACCCTACCTGCAAGATTTTCTATCTTATTTGGAAGGAAAATTTATTGCATTAGAAACCGCTCGCCGTAAAACTGAGACAACCAAATATGCGCAAACAACACAAAACCAACAAAACCATTATTTTAACCAAAAGTTTATAACCAACAATCCGTATAAGAAACCAAGAGATGCTGTGTTGAGACAAACCAGTAACACTAATCGATCATATAATAATTATAAATATGTCGAAAATAAACCATTTATTAACCATTCTACTACCAAGACATACCAACAAACCAGTCTAAAATGTATAATTTGTCCTGAAAATCATGCTTTGTTTCAATGTAATAAATTTCGTGAGTTCAATAACCAAGAAAAACGGAAACTAATTGCGCAATTTAACATATGCAAAAATTGCCTAATTAACCATAACGGTGAAGAGTGCACATCGTCAAAAACTTGTCGTCATTGCTTCGAAAAGCATAATTCGCTGTTGCACAATACCTACGTGAACACGAGCTCTATTACCAACCAGGCTCACCAGTCAAGATGTGTGTCACACGTGACGAATGACCAGCAGTCAATGACCGACATTTTATTAGCAACCGCTCAAGTTAACGTGTTAGGAGCTGACGGAACCTACAAAACTATGAGAGCCCTAATTGACCAAGGATCTCAAACGTCGATTATCTCGGAAAACGCAGCACAACAACTTAACATCCCTCGCCAAAGATGTAAAGGGGCTATCTTTGGTATCGGAGCAAAGGAAAGTATTTGTAAAGGAATTATGACTATAACCATATCGTCATTACATAACGACTTTACGATGAATATTGATGTTTTTATAATGAAAAACCTTATTAAAAAGTTACCAAATCAATCTTTCACCAAACCATCGTGGTCATACCTTGCCAATATTCAACTCGCAGACCCTGAGTTTAACCAAAGCCGCCCCATCGACCTGTTACTGGGAGCAGATGTTTATTCTGAAATTATGTTACACGGAATTATTTAAGAAGACCAGTCACAACCTATAGCACAACAAACGCAATTAGGATGGATTTTGTGTGGCAATGTGAAGTCATTCTACTGTAACGTAATTTTAAACAACTATGACGATATAAAGAAATTTTGGGAAATAGAAGATTTGACCAACGGACAAGATAACCAAACTAGTGAAGATTTATATTGCTTGCAACAGTACCAATCAGAAACTAAACGTCAACCAGATGGTCGTTATATCGTTCGATTACCTATGAAACCAAACGCAGAAGAAAAATTAGGCGAGTCAAAGTCAAAAGCTATAGCTCAGTTTTACCAATTAGAAAAAAGATTTCGTAAAGATAACCAGGTAGCGATCGATTACAAACAATTTATGCATGAATACCTAAACCTTAGTCACATGAAAATAAGCCTTAATACCCATGCAATTGAATGTTTTTTACCTCATCACTGCGTGTTGCGGGCCGACTCCACTACGTCTGCAATACGAGTCGTGTTCAACGGGTCAGCAAAAACATCTACTGGTCATAGTGTAAATGACCTTATGTACAGTGGACCGAATTTACAACATGACCTCTTATCGATAATTATTAAATGGAGGCAATACAAAATAGGTTACGTTGCAGACGCAGAGAAAATGTACCGCCAGATATTTGTGAATGAAAATAACCAACACTATCAGAAAATTATATGGAGAGATTCTCCGAATGAACCTCTTCGACAGTATCAACTAACCACAGTGACGTACGGAACCAAAGCGGCACCATTTTTAGCATTGATGACCATGAAACAGCTAGCAAAAGATGAAGCCCATAGATATCCAGATGCCGCCAAGGCCTTGGAGAATAATCTGTACATGGATGATTTATTGCATGGCCAGCACAACTTCGAAGCCGCAAGAAAAATGAAGGTCCAACTAATTGAACTGTTTAAAGCTGGTGGATTTAACCTTCGTAAATGGAAATCAAACGAACCAAATTTAGTAGAAAATCTACCAAATGAAAAAGATGTCCCATTTGAATTTAAACAACAGGAGTCAACAAAAACTCTTGGATTAAAATGGGTGCCACTAAATGACCAATTCAGTTTTGATATAAAGATCTTACCATCACCAAACTTACATATAACCAAAAGGGAGCTTCTCTCAGAAATATCGAAAGTTTTCGACCCTCTAGGGTGGTTTTCCCCAGTAACCACTAAACTGAAACTTTTATTTCAGTCAATTTGGCAACTAGATCTCAACTGGGACGATATTTTACCTGAAAATATTAATAATGAATGGAATCAGAGTAAAATAGACCTACAACACATTAATAAAACACAAATACCAAGATGGTTAAAATGCAAGGAAAATGACAATATTGAGTTACACGGGTTTTGCGATGCGTCCACCAAGGCCTACGCATGTGTAATCTACTGCAAGTCGAACAATTCAGTGGTAATTGTTGCAGCAAAGGCACGTCTTGTACCAGTGAAAAAAGATGTAACATTACCAAGACTAGAGTTATGTGCTGCTCAATTGATGACCAAATTAATGAAGACAGTGCAATCTTGTCTCTCTGATCACAATATTAAAACGTTTGGATGGTCAGACTCCACGGCGGTATTAGGATGGATAAAGGGTGACCCGAGCCGATGGAAACCATTTGTAGCTAACAGAGTTAACCAAATCGTTCAAATAACACCACGCGACCAATGGGGCTATGTTAAATCGGAGGAAAATCCTGCCGATTGCGCAAGTCGAGGTATAACAGCTACACAACTTATTAATCATCCAATTTGGTGGAATGGCCCTGAATGGCTTTCTACATTTAAAGAAGGGTCGATCACAAAGAATCCAGTGTACATTACTAACGAAGAAACCAAAAAACAGTACCAAACCAATTTAATAATCAAACCATATGAAAATGACGTCATCGGCAACTTGATAGCTAACCATAGCGATTACACACGAGCGTGTCGAGTCCTCGCGTGGATGCGACGTGCCTTCTCACGTGACCAAAACAAACCACACTATCTCAGTATTAATGAACTACAACGCGCTAATGACATATTAGTAAAACACGTACAACAAACTGAATTTTGTGAAGAAATTACCAATCTTAAACAACAGATTAAGTTAAATTCAAAAAGTCGTTTATTACCATTACACCCATACTTAGACTCCAACGGCGTTTTACGAGTCGGCGGTAGGATAAGGCACGCCAATATAAGCGAAGAAATGAAACACCCGATCATATTACCACACGATAACCATCTGACTGATATAATTATAGACCATACACATAAAATGAACTTCCATGGAGGACCGCGTCTCACATTAGCATGGTTAAGAAGGAAATTCTGGATAATAGGTGGAAATAATGCTGTGAAAAAGCGCTTACGTCAATGTGTGAAGTGCCGTCGAGCTAAATTTGAGAACCAAAGCCAGTTAATGGGAGACTTACCAGCTGCCCGGACTAACCAGACCAGACCTTTTCACCATACAGGAGTCGACTTTACGGGATATGTAGAAGTAAAGAGCAATAAAGGCCGCGGAATAAAATGTAGTAAGGGATATATATCTGTTTTTGTCTGCCTGGCCACAAAAGCAGTGCATCTGGAGCTGGTGTCTGACCTTACATCATCAGCATTTATAGCTGCACTTCGTAGAATGGCTGCACGACGAGGAGCCCCACGACACATGTACAGTGATAATGGAACTAATTTCGTGGGGGCCAACAATACCATACAGCGAGAATATTTTAATTTGAAGCAAACCATAGACGAAAATTTACACCAACAGCTGGCAGAAATGCAAATAGAGTGGCATTATAACGCGCCGTCAAATCCAAGCGCAGGAGGACTTTGGGAAGCAACTGTAAAAAGTCTGAAAACCAATCTTCATAGAGTACTAGGTGACCAAAAACTGACCTATGAAGAGTTTACGACTCTATTGACGCAGTTAGAAGGCTGCTTGAACACAAGACCATTGTGTGCAATTTCAGAAGATCCTGATGATTTAGATTTTTTAACACCATCGCACTTCCTAGCCAGTGGACCAATTCTAACTATAATAGAGACAGAGAGAAACAATCGCACCAGATGGCAACTAGTCCAGAAAATTTACCATGACATTTGGAAACGATGGCAGTCTGAATATTTGACCCAATTAACCACACGATCGAAATGGCGCCACGCTCAAAATAATGTCAAAATAAACGACATTGTAATCATACAAGACGTACACGTATCACCAGGAAAGTGGGCCCTTGGGCGAGTATTAGAGGTTCATCCTGGCAGTGACGGTCTTGTCAGGGTAGTCACATTAAAAACCAAGGGAGGTATTTTAAAAAGACCGATTACCAAACTTTCAACCCTACCAATTCACCAAGAGAAAAACCAACCAAAAACACCAGAATTAAAACAACCAAGTACGAGTTTGTCAAATAAAGTGATCGATGAAGTTAAACCACTTGAACGGCCTCCACGTCCTAGAATAAGCAAATTAAAGACTATTAATTTCATAACTATGGCATTAATGTTTGTTATGTTACTAATATCACCATCACAATGTAACTACCAAACATTAAATCTTAGTAATAACCAAACCATATACTTTGATAAAATTAGTAACATGAGATTGATCAGAGACGAATGGAAACTTGTAGTATTTTATGATATAAATGCTTATTGGGAAGGCGCAACATTAGCCAAAAAATACATAAACCATCTTGAAAACTTGTGTCAGAAAATACAAATAACGTCACACTGTCGACTTGTTTTGTTACATTTACACCATTGCCAATCTGAGTTGGAACATTACAACGAACTTTTAATGAACCATGGACAATTACCAGAAAGCCATCACCGTCGCCGTCGAGGTCTCATAAATGCTGTTGGTTCGATATCCCATAGTTTGTTTGGTATACTTGATGACGAGTTCGCGCAGCAATACCAAAATGATTTGAAGAAGCTTAAAAGTAACCAGAAATATTTTAACCAATTACTTAAAAACCAAACATCGATTATTGAGTCAGAGTATAATGTTATCAAGAGAATAGAACAAACTATCGAACAACAACATAAAACGTTTAACAAACATCTGAATGAATTAGACAAATTAACCAATAATATGCAGAAACAAATTCAGGAAAATTCATTAGCCAATGAGTTTGCCTTATCATCAATCACAGCTAACGGCATACTTATGAATTTAAAGGACATACAGCAAATGTTATTAGACACCATCACTGACATTTTTCACGGTAAACTTAACATACATCTATTGCAACCAGAACAATTAACCAAAGAACTGCATATCATTTCAGGCCATATTTCTAAGGAGTTATCACTACCAATCGATGACATTCAGACAGATTTGATAAAAATTTACCACTTATTAACAGTTAAAGCCAGGTTTACTGAAAGAAATCTGATTTTTGAAATGAAAATCCCATTAGTAGGCAGAGATACATTTGAAATCTATAAACTGATACCAATTCCTATAAAAATCGACGATAAGATGCAGAAAATAATAGCTGTGTCAGACTTATTAGCCATTAATATTCAAAAAGATCTACAAATACCATTAACTGATTTACAACTACAACAATGTATCCATAGTGACGGAGATATTTTATTATGTAACCACCACATACCAATATCTATTAGCAAAACAAACCAGAGTTACTGTGTTACAGAAAATGGTCCGTCGAGTTGTCATACAGAAAGCATCAAATGCAAAAACACTTGGGTACAATTACATAAAGTAAACAATTACTTATACTCATGTTGCGGTCAATGCTTCATACACGTCATATGTGACTCTCAAATTACCGTCGAGCGATTAGAGAAGGCCGGATTACTTGTACTGTCTAACGGCTGCGTCATCAAGGACGAGGGGATTACCTTGCTGTCACACAAAGAATCGACAAACGATATAAAGTTGAAACCAGATATCCTACATATAGAAATACCAACTATTAACAATATTGTAAATATTCCGATGCCGCAATCTATTTATGAAGCCGACACCACCCCAATATCCATTGAATTAGAATTAAAAACAATCAGAGATAAGATAGATCAAGTGAAGAATAGTACCAGATCTGAGATGGAGGAAGATACATCCCTCGACAATCACGATATTCACCATTATATCGCAATCTACTTATTGGCGGGTGCTGGAATTGTAGTATGCTTGTCGTTCGTCGTTCGGAGAATCCGCGCGCGGGTCCAGTGGCGTGCGCCACCGGTGCCGCAGCCGCGCCGGCGCCCCCGGGCTCGCAGCATAACACCGCACCAAGAGGATCATAGTGAACGCAACCAGTGTTATAGTGTTAGTGACCAAGTTGATAGAGTAAACAATCATACAAGTGCTAGTGCAAGTGATAGAGTATATGCTAGAGTGAATAAAGTGACAATACCAAACTCTTTTAACTTTAGTGTAGTAGACTAGAGACTGTAGTAAATGAAGTTTTTAAGTTTTGTTGGTTACCATTAGTTTGTTAGTTAATTGCACCAAATTATTGTCTTATCACCTTGTATCATTATGCACTTTCATTAACCATTTCCTCCCCGGGAATATGTACGAAGTACAGCGATTTACGTCGGAGCGCGCGCGGTCAGCATTTACGTACTGACCCAAATATTTAGTTTTAGTGTTGCAATTAGTTATAAGACAGTTCAAGATCGATCACCAACCACGTCGCGTGTGCTCTAACCATTTACCACCCATCACCAATTTACCAATATATTCCTAGTGCACTCAAAACCGACTTTTACCATTTTTACCATTTCTACCATTTCATTTGTTGGACTTACACCCAACAATACTGTTAATATATAGCTTTACTTACGAGTGTATTGAACGCTGGAGTGCGTGATGATGGCGAGGTCGTTGACGTAGGTGACAGGGTTGAAGCTGCCGTGGATCTCGACGCTGCTGGTGCTGATGCGCGTGCCGCCGTAGAAGAGGCGCGCGGAGCCGTACACCACGGTGAAGAGGCGCGCCTGCGTACGCCCGTCCCACCAGCAGTGCGCCGCCGTCACCGCCTTCGTGTGGCTCAGCATCGACGACCCGCACATAGATGTTCTGCCATCCACCAGCGTGATCACGAGCCCGCCCTACAGTACAGAATACAATCACCGTATCACTAAAGCTTTGAAAAAGCTATCCTGCGTCAATTTAATTCAAAAATGTCTTTTTGCAGCTCCCAAATAATTGTTACTACGAGTATTACTAAAAACTTGAAAAATCACTTGTTTTAAACCATACAAAGTCCATTATTGGTCTAAGTATAGAATACGAAATGACGATAAGTAAATTTTTATACATTAGGTTTTTATTTATTAATTATTTACTGCACTCTGATAAGTAACGGTCTATATACATTCAACTGCAGGGAAAAGACCTCCACCATTGAATTTAAGTTACCAAAGCAATTATGAGCACCCTAAAGGCGTACTCAATGTTAAGCCAAGTCTCTATGCCAATGCATGCCATCGGTTCCTCTGACCCTTACCAAGTACGGGTGCGCACCGATGTTGACCGGGAAGCCTCCGACGATCCTGCTGTGGGTGAGCTCCGTCTCCTGTTGTAAGACGCGAGCAGCCTGCGGCACGCCGGCGGCCTCGTGGTAGTCCCACAGAGGCTGGGCGTCCTCTGCCCACGCCCCACACGCCACCACCAGCACGAGCATCAACGACTTCATAGCTGCGATTAGAAATAACAACAGATACACAAGTTTTGCACATTTGTTTATTTATATCATAATTAGGTGAATACCCGATGTTATCTATAGCGGAATATTTATTTAGTAACTGATAAAGTTTATTATATTATCTGCACATTATAATTTCGATCTGATTAAGGTTCTTTTTTCGCATTTATCTATTTATCTATCTATTATTTTCGATAGAGTTGAAGATCATAAACTTGAAAAAAGCTAAAATTAATAGTCGTAACACAGTGTTTTTACTCTGTAAGGGATTACCTAGTAGATGATAGATAGTATTTTTAATGAGGACGATTAGGTTTAGACGAATTTTAATATTATTTAGAAAGAAAGAAGACTAGATGACAATAGAACCTAAAACTAATAGCACCAAAATGGTCTCCGCTCAGTATGAGGCGATACCGCAATGATTTACTTATCTGTTTATTATTTTTGTTTTAATTTTTAATTTATTGAGTGAATTCTAATAAATTATTATAATTATTGTAAATTTTGGAATTATTGATTGTTGCTAATGTACCTACTTTCTTAAGTTTTAATACTTATTTTATAAAACGTTCATCGCAATAGTTATTTGCTATGAAGTATTTAAATTAAAGATAATTGAAAATTAAATTTGTGTAACTGCATAATACAAAGACTTCTGCTTGTAACCTTAGTTTCTAACGTCACATTTTTAACTAATTTTATCTAGTTAATATAATACATATAATTAAAAAAGTAAAGTAAAGTAACAACCCATTTTCGCTTACTGCTAAGCACGGGTCTCTCTCCTTTTTAAGGAGAGGGCTTAAGGCCTTAGTACCACCACGCTGGCCTAGTGCGGGTTGGTGGACGGCGGGGGCGACGCTGTGGCAACATCACCCCGCCGTTGGACGTTTCTCAAGCCGCCCGAAGGCCTCCAACAGGGCTTAACGACTGTTATCTCATGATGCCCTCCGAAGCACGGAAGCGCTCAAGGTATGATGCCACAAACGGTCACCCATCCAATTAGTGACCGCTCCCATCATATATAAGTACGTCGTTTAAATGAACAGTCAGTTGATACAAGTTGTACGAAATGTATGTACATGTTTATCACATAATTTTAATAATCACTGATAATCTTTCAAATAAAAAAATATTTTGATTGGACGCCTATTCTGCAAATTTTATTTATCAAATTTTGTGGTAACAGTCATTCCGTTTTATCACAATGAGTCAGTTTTGGTTTGGAGCTCCTGCTGAACTATCACATCAGGGTTTGTTTTGCTCGCTCGACTATTGCAACATTTTGTTAGTTGATTTACCTAACTTAATTTAGAGAAAATTTACTAATCAAACCCATACGATCAGTTTTGACTAACATTAGTCAAGTTTGCTACTCCCACATTAGCTTGTATAATGTATAGCCATTGGAAACGCTGCTTTTCGAATCCATATTTTTTTATAAATCATCTGATAAAGATATAAAGGCCCATGATAATGTGACTATGACATTATTACAACAATGTGAATTCGTTTACTTTTCAGTTCAGATGTTTAACAGTTAAACAAAAAATCTTAATGAAAACTAGTTGTTGTGCGTGTTAGTTAGGACACGAGCAGAGCAAAGTTCCGTAGCAGCAAATCTCAAATGCCAAATTACTTGATTTTGTAGTTTCATAATTTCTCATCGCTCGAATTGACCTAACGACTTTGTCTAATTAATTTTCAAGTCTTTGAGATTAAACACGGCCACGGACAGACAGACATGGCGATAGACAAGTATCCCATATAGAGTTTCTTGTCTTTGATTTACGGATACGTAGTTAGTTACCTCTTCATTACAACCGCCGTTAGTCGTTACAGGTCGTACAATATGCAAATAGGCATACAGAGATGCGTTCCTTGACCGAGAATGAAAAGTTCAAACCCAGGGGCCGAACACAGAGCCAACAAGAGGAGTATCAGAAACAAGTGATAGATAACCGGCATCCATTGTTAACGAAGACGGCAAATTTAGTGACATTAGACGGGTTATGTCTGCCTTTTATTTCAGACAGATCCAAAGTGACCATTCAGAGAGGCAACACTTAATCGATGCCTGAATAAAATAATGCTTATATAGAAACGATACCGATTAGGATTTAGATATAAAAGTGGAAAAAATGCACATATTCAACAGAAAAGCATTGAGGGACGTAAGACAGCCCGGCTGTAAAACAATAGATACGAGTACATAAATAAAAGCTAACTCAAATACCTAAACCATAATATATGTTTATGTGGTTGATTTATAAACTGTTATCAGACTAATCGATTATCTGTATATCAAAGTCATTACTATGCACGATAAAAAGTCGAGACAATAATAGAATCTTTATCAAATTAATCCATAGTAGTCATTATGTCTATCTACGTGGATCAAAGTTTTTAGAAATAATATAATATATAAATTAGAAACTCATTGGATAACTGTAGATAATATAATTAGAATAAGGCCACCCTTTTTCTTTTCATACCTGTCGTAAGAGGCCACTCAAGGGACCGCCAGAAGAAGGCGGGTAGCAGCCTGTTCTCTTCACGATTGACCATAATGCGAGCGCCAACCTGCCTTATGTTAGAGACGCTTATGTCCAGCAGTGGGCAAGCTAACAAATAGATAGTAATTAAGTCAGTGTTAGATTAGTTTTTACAAATTGGCTCACAAGTGCTAGTAACGATTGTCGAAATGGATGTCAGTAAAGGAAATTTTCCCTGACTGATTTATTGACTAGCTATATATATATGTATACATATATATAAAGATATATAAATAAAATAGTAATCATATGTGATAGGGGTGAGACTTCTAACCCGTTAAGGCTGAGTACTTCGAGCAACGCGGCCTTCCGTCCCGTAAGGGAGTAGCCATACGAAGCGTTTCCCCTCTGTCAAAAGTATAAGCCCAATTGGGCATTAGCGTTTATAAAAACTAGTTGCGCTCAGATTTCTTCATAGACCGAGTCCAGTCGCGCAAGTGAACGCTGCCGTATTAAAAATGCTGAATTGCTCAGTTTTCTGTTGTAAAAAGAGGTCTGCAACATCAAGTTTACATAATGATGGTGTTACATTTCACATATAAGTAAATTTGTATCGTATTATTGCCATTTAATTACATTTAAACACTAAATTCGCATATTTTATTCTTGAATAGTTGTTGGATTTGTTCGACAACATCAGGTCCGCTCGCCCGTGCAAATTTCAGATCGGTCGCGCGATAAATCTGATTTTTTGCCGCTGGGCAACATAGTGCTGTTATTACTTTCACATGACATAATGTTTGTCGATAAAGGGTGGTGGTTATCGACGACGACGTTATATAATATACAGGGTGTAAAAAAAGGCTTAACGAAGCCTTAAGCCTCGCATTAGGATTATCAAACCAAAACGCATGTAACAAAAATAATCGCTGGGAAACGAATTTTTTTTTGAGGCATTAAAAAAAATCAAGTATTTATTGCCCGCAATGTATAGCGCGCACGAAGTGCTAGACGAGGTGTTGTGTACGTATGGGCTACGCGGGGCGGGGCGGGGGCAAACGCGAACCGCCTCGCTTTGCCCCTATCGCATGTACATCGTCTTCGGTTGTAACTTGTAGGCAGGCACAACCTACTAAAATTGCACAGAACACAAATCGCTAAACAAAAGTACCTACTTACCTACTCTTCATCCGTGTCGTCCAGATCAGGCCTCTCCAAATGAACCAGCTGTGGCTCAAACTGTCGACCTCCCATCTCCAAACAAACACGCGCCCGATACCGCGTGTTCTGATGCACTCTCTCGAGAATGCCTCCTCGCACCGACCGCTGTTTAAGGTCTTCAAACACGTCAATGATTTTTTGACGCATTTCGTCACTCGATGTGCATGGCCGGTCAAAAACTCTGTCTTTCACGTAGCCCCACACAAAAAAGTCGAGCGGTGTTAAATCTGGTGACCTGGCTGGCCATGCGTGAGGCCCATACCTCAGATCCAGTGGTCACCAAACAACTCCGTCAGGCGTTCACGTACTGGCCTAACGATGTGAGGTGGTGCACCATCGTGCTGGAACCACGTCTCTCGCAGCTGGGCTAGTGGCATGTCGTCCAGAGCCTCCGTCGTTCCATAAAGACGCAAAGAATGCATCGGATGCATTGCCATGAGCCATCCCATAGCAGAACACCATGTTCACAAACTCACGAGCTAAACTGATGTCAAGGCATTTCTAAAACACTTCACTGTTACGGAAGTCACTGAAAAGATAACTGAACAACAACAAAAAGCACGCGAAAACAGAAAATTGCGATTTGCTAGCGCATTCGATGACGTAAGAAACCGAACTAAATAAATTTCAAGTATGATTTTTGCTTTTGATTTCGCCGACGACGACAAACGCCGGCCTTGCGGCCGGCGCTCGCTGTTTCCTATTGGCTCGCGCGCGCGCTGCATCGCTTGCGACGCGGGGAAAGCCCCCGCTCCCCGCGAATCCGCGCTAGCTGCTCTAAGATTTTTAACCGACTTATAATGATTGCTATTTTCTTTGCTAAGTATTTTGATCAAAGGGACATGAATGAATTGTTTGTTTAGTAGGCAATCATACCATACTCAGTACATTTTAGTCAAATGGCAGTACTAATACAGCCTTACAGCTTTATTTTTGTTTTGGTAGGTACATTTAAATTAAACAAAGTATTCGCAAAAATTTGCAATTCTTGATTTTTTGTATCTCAAAGAAGTCATTTGGCTGCTTGTAGTAAATAGTAATTAGAATGGAAAAGAAATTCAAAGAACATTAATGTTGTTTTTAGTTGAGTTTAATTTTACGAAAGAAGAAACCTTATTGCAATTGTACGGTTTAAATGAAGAGCGAATGCAAAATTGTTGATAAAAGTAGGTACACAGATAGCATAGCAATTGAAATGATATGAAACTTTATTTTATTATCGGATTAGATCTTAATGCCTAGCTATAAATTAACTAAACCAATCATTTAGATGGAATGTTGCTAAATCCTTTAATGCAGGCGTTTTCATCAACAGGACATGAATCTTACGTATTATCCATTTTTCAGTAACTTATTAACCGATGGAACTGTAAAGTACTACTCGTATGAAACGAAAAAAAATTTTAAGTCATGATGTGGTACTACGCTACGCCTTATTTTGATGTTAGTTTAATCGACCAAATTATCCGAAAATAAAGCCAGTAAAGTGTATTTTGTTAAACTGTAGTGGGTGTAGGTGGTACGAGGCATGTCTTAATCTTCTAATGGTTAAAGTGTAGGCTTTTGATCCTAAGGTTCGATGTTCGAATCCTAGGCTGGCAACGCAAAGTCAGAAAATCACCTACCTACTTAATGTATCAATAAGTGATGATTATGTAAATGTATGAGTATGTTGTAGCTTTTGTGTGAAATGTACTCACAATGCTGTGTAGTAAATAAATAATGAATCTACCTAAAGTTAGATTCATTAAGATGTCAACTTATTTACTAGCGAGCAACTTTTAACTCCCTTCCGAAATTGTTCGGTTGTTTAGTAGCGTTAGAATGATTGCTATCTGTTTTGGTAAGGATTTCGATCAAAGGGACATAAATGAATTGTTAAGGCATACCATGTTCAGTACATTTTATCATTTGTAAGTATTATTGTAGTACTGAAAAAAAAAGAATTCAGTCAAATGACAGTACTAATGCAGACATACGGATTTACTTTTGTTTGGTACGTTTAAAATGAACAAACTATTCGCTACAATTATGTGAATTTTTGTATCTCAGAGAAGTTATTTTCTTGCTGACTGTAGTAATTAGAATGGTGAAAAAAAGTACTAAGAACCTTAATGTTGTTTTTAGTTATGAGCTTAATTTTACGAAAGGAGAAACCTCATTGATATGCGCGTAGGTTTGCGCTCGGAAATGTTGCTAAACCTTTTTAGCTAGGCGTACAGGACTTAAAATTTCCGTATCCCATTTACGTAAGTAAGAGAAAAAAGGTAAACATAAGAGTTATGGTAAGCTCGTTGTGAGAGTAAAATAATTTGATAGCTTGTTTTCATTCGTGTAATCGACCGAATTATTCAAATTAAACTAGCAGCTTACAAATTGTACGGTTTTAATGAAGGTCGAATGAAAAATTGTTGATCCAAGTAGGTTACATAGATAGCATAGCAATTGAATTGATATGAAACTTTATTTTTGTTTTTGGATACGAGCTTAGTTATAAATTAACCAAACCAATCATTTGGATGGAATGTTGCCAAATCCTTTTATGCATCTGCATGCAGCCTGCGCGTTTTCATCAACAGGACTTGAATCATACGCATTCAGTAACTTATCAACCATTGGAACTGTAAAGTACTCATTACTCGTATGAAACGAAAAAAAAACTTAAGTCATGATGTGGTACCTACTACGCAACGGCAAAAGCCTTATTTTGATGTTAATTTAATCGACCAAATTATCCGAAAATAAAGCCAATAAACTGTAATTTGTGAAACTTGAGTAGGTGTAGGTGGTAAGAAACTACGAGGCATTTCTTAATGTTTCTAATGGTTAAAGTGTAGGCTTTTGATCCTAAGGTTCGACGTTCGAAACCTAGGCTGGCAACGCAAACAGAGTCAGAAAAATACGTACCTACTTAATCTATCAATAACTGGTGATTAGTTATTTTGTTAGTTCATTAAAATCAGGATCAAGTGGTAAAGTCAGCAAGCTGTTCATTTAACTTTTCGAAGAACGATACAACAGCACAGCTACCAGCTGATCGTGCGGGGTGCGGGCATTGAACGAACGTTCATCGACCTCAACGCAAGCGTTACACAGCGAGTGCGCGCACACAATGAAGGACATTCGTGGTTGTGTGCGTGCGCGCGGTTTATTGCGGGTTGCTCTCTTTAAAGCGATTTTTATGAAAAAGTTGCGAACATTTTCAACATGTTTCTAAAGAAAAAAGTTTTGTTACAACAAACAAAAGATTTTCATGCAAAGATCTTGAAAAAAAAACTTTCACTTTGACCCTAATTATCTCAGGAACTATTCATTTCCCAGGAATGGTTTCCTGAAAAAAATTATCGTACAAATGAGTAGAATATGTGGTATTCGGCTTCGTTAAGCCTTTTTTTACACCCTGTATTTAATCTCATTAGACAAATAATTGTTGATATGGTTTTATGTGTGATGTAAAATCTCTTTTCTGTTATTAAGTTTGAAACTCTTTAATAGTAATAACATAATAGTAATATTTTTTTTTTATTTGATTTAATCATTCTAGTTAGTAGTTTTTAGGGTTCCGTACCCAAATGGTAAAAACGGGACCCTATTACTAAGACTTCGCTGTCTGTCCGTCTGTCCGTCTGTCCGTCGCTCTGTCACCAGGCTGTATCTCAAGAGCCGCGATAGCTAGACAGTTGAAATTTTTACAAATTATGTATTTCTGTTACCGCAATTACAATAAATACTAAAAACAAAATGAAATAAATATTTAAGGGGGCCTCCCATACAACACACCAGGGGCCTAATTCTGCTAATTTATAAATGGCTCAATAGCATCGCAATCGTATATTTTGACATTACTTCCATATTAAATGTGTCAAAATATACAGTTGCGATGCTATTGAGCCATTTGTAAATTAGCAGAATTGGGGGCCCGTTTTTTTGGCCTTTTTGGTACGGAACCCTTCGTGCGCGAGTCCGAATCGCACTTGGCCGGTTTTTATTATGTATTGTGTGCAACTTGTTTCTTTTCCTTTGTCATTGAAATATATAGAAATGATTTTAATGTAATCATTTAAACTCGGTTTTTTTATTATTATTTTATAATTAAATTTACTTGCAAGATCAATCATGGAAAAATATATTGACACCAGAATTTCTTATTTATTGAAAAAAATTGCATCCGCCAAATTTAATTTACACAAAATTAATTTTCAAATTTTCACGCAGATACGTAATTTACTATTCTCAAATTCATTATTAATCCATAATTAGCGGATCCGGCAGAGTTCGCCCCTCCCACTCCTAAACCCATACCTCCAATCCCTCCAGTCCTTCCTATCCCTCTAATATTTTTAAATGTCGTGTCACGGTTTATATGGTGTCACTCCTCTAAACAGCTCATTTGTACCGTTAGCGGTATAAAATTTAGTCTTCGTCCTAGTTTCGTACCCATCAAATCTAATACAAAAAATCAACATCAAAATCGATCGTTATTTGAATAACAAAAGTTGTTGTTAAAATCCTACTAATAAATAAATGTTTCACTTTGTTACTTTTATTCCGTCTTCAGAAAAAAAATATCGATATTGCTACATGAACAGTTAAGACCAACTCTATTTACGTTGAAAACGGGACAATGTGTGAGTTGTAACTTATCCGTACACGAATTGTTGCTGAATTGTTTAATTTTTTGTGTGTGAGTGTCGTCACTACAGTGTTGTTTTTGTATGTGAGTATGCGAACCTGCGTGTGCACATTTCCCCCCGCAAGAAATGCCAGAACTTTTTGTATAGAATAGAATCGCTATGCCTACTCCCTTCCGGGACGGAAGGCAGCGTTGCTCGAAGGCTGAGTACTACATCTAATTTTATCGACAAAAAAAAAAATATGGGGGTTGAACCCCCTTCCCCTAAAAGTTATGGCTATTTTAATATTTTTTTAATGTACTACGGCGCGCTTGATACTTTATGTGATATCAAAGGTTGTATGCGTCGTAGAAACAAAAAAAAAACGACAAACGATAGCTAATAACCTTGGCTAACTAATTCATTACTTTTTTCATATGTTTGATAATGTTTTGGTGAGAAAAAAAAGTCATTTCTGAATTATTTTGACCGAAAAAATCGCTATTTTTCAATATTTTCACGAATTACTCAAAACTATGTCCTATAAAATTATTAATAATTTGCGCTCATTTAAAAGTATTTGAGTTATTCTTTCTAACGATACCAAAAACATCACCATAACATTACAAATTCAAGTATTAAGAACCATTAACCATTAACCATATCATAACAAAAGCAGGTAACAAAACGAGGTATGCGAGCGGGTAAGAAAACTTACAACGTAATGTAACAGACAAGGATAGAAGATGACACCACATGCTGTGACGTGTGCGAGAGGGTAAAAAAACGTACAATGTAATGTAACAGACAAGGAAAAAAGATAAATACACCACGTGCGGTAAAGCGGTTCTTGTCACCATTGTCGGGTATTATTTAGTCGTTACAAATCTGTGACTGCTAACACACCTTGTTAAATTTCTTCTCGCGCTTTTCGTGGACAAGTTTCGCTATGGCTAATCGTCGTAATTATGACGAATATGTTGCGGATATTCATTTCGTATATGGTTTTTGCAATGGCAATGCCAGTGCAGCAGTGCGCGAGTACCGTAGAAGGTTTTCAAACCGACCCACACCAAGTTATCATACGTTTATTGATATTCACGCAAGATTGGCAAATTATGGTATAAGAAGACTAGCTCCAGAACGTGTTCGCGATCTACCAGTGGCAGCGGAAGAGGACGTGTTAGATCTCATACACAGAGATCCTAGATTAAGTTTGAGACGCCTTTCAAGGATGACGGGCCTGGGGTACTGGACTATTTCAAAAATATTACACCGAGAAGGATTACATCCTTTCCACTTCCGGAGAGCACAGGAAATAACAGGCCAAGATAATTACGCGCGGTGTGTTTTTTCCTCTTGGATAAATCTCAGAGTGCGTCGCAATCCCGATTTCCTTGCTAAGATTATGTGGACAGACGAAGCAAAATTCACAAGGGGAGGAATTACAAATTTTAGAAACCAACATTTATGGATGGCTGAAAATCCTCATGGTGTACGAACATCGACATTCCAACACGAGTTTTCAATAAATGTATGGGCTGCCATGATTGACGATATTTTAATAGGGCCCATTGAATTGCCAGAGAAATTAAATGGGCCTAGATTTCTGCATTTTCTGCAAAATGAATTTAACGAAGAACTCATGAGTTTGCCACTAAGCTATCGGCGCCACATGTGGCTACAATTAGACGGTGCTCCTGCTCATTTTGCCTTGAGTGTTCGCCAATATCTAAACGAAGTATTCCCGAGATGGATTGGACGCGGCGGAACAGTTGCTTGGCCTCCACGTTCGCCCGATTTGACGCCTTGTGACTATCATCTTTGGGGACGGTTGAAGCAAAAAGTTTATTTCGTCGAGGTAAACACGAGAGAAGAGCTCCGGGAAAGAATTAGGATCGCCACCGACGAACTTCGATCTGATCCCGCGCTATTAAGACGAACCACGCGACAAATGGCTATAAGAGCCACCGCCTGTTTACAAAACAGAGGAGAACACTTCGAACAGTTAATCAATTAATTTTAAGCATTGAAATGTTTTGTTTGATTGTATTTTTCAGTAGGTTTGATTTTAAATAAATGTAAAGTACATATGAGTATTACTGGTTTCATTTACAAATAATGTCAAGTATGAGTATTGAGCTTACACAGGGGAAACTGCTTAGAATTGATGATGTTATGGTGATGTTTTTGGTATCGTTAGAAAGAATAACTCAAATACTTTTAAATGAGCGCAAATTATTAATAATTTTATGGGACATAGTTTTGAGTAATTCGTGAAAATATTGAAAAATAGCGATTTTTTCGGTCAAAATAATTCAGAAATGACTTTTTTTCTCACCAAAATATTATCAAACATATGAAAAAAGTAATGAATTAGTTAGCCAAGGTTATTAGCTACCGTTTGTCGTTTTTTTTTTGTTTCTACGACGCATACAACCTTTGATATCACATAAAGTATCAAGCGCGCCGTAGTACATTAAAAAAAATATTAAAATAGCCATAATTTTTAGGGGAAGGGGGTTCAACCCCCCATATTATTTTTTTTGTCGATAAAATTAGATGTAGTACTTAGCCTTAACGGGTTAGAAGTCCCACCCCTATCACATTGTATAAGATATATATTATAATCATATACAATTTTGAGTATGATCAATTATTAGATTTAAGTATATTTATTTGTATTATGTTTGATACGCAATTGTTAATTTGCACCACGTCACCCCTACTTCTTTCTTGGTTCTGTCTGATTTATAGTTCTGACTATCAGTCTAACAAGGCAGGTGAATTAGTTAGCACATTCAACACAATATCTACCTAAAGGTACATACATTAAGAGTAATAGAATACGTCTTATATCTTGTCAAGAGCAATATAATGAATGACGTCTGAATGTTTAAGCCGTCCAAAAAATTACGATCGTTATAAAGCAACTAATATTTATGACACTGGTCTCTTACTATTTGTAACATCTTTCTGTATACATTATGGTTTTGCAATAAATTACTGAGTATTGAATTCCACTATATTATTGAAGTTAAATTATACAGAACCACAGACACAGAATACCATCATTCACAACATCAATTACCAATTGATCCTGGATCAATCAACACTGCATCGATAAGTAATTATTTTATTTGTTAATAAAGACAATCATTATGGAAAATCCTTAACCAAAGATTAATTAAGTATTAGCTTTGATAGGTGACGTGGACACACTGGTGGATAAGATTAAATATGGCGGCTATATAATAAGTACCGAAGGGCACGAGTGAACCCTGTCCGATGACCGACGTGAGAATGCAGTCGTCTGTAGTGTTGTTGGTGGCTCTGGCGGTGGCGGCGAGCGCTTTTGAACAGCCGATGCTGTACTACCACTCGGCGGCCGGTATCGCGGAGGCGGCGCGCATCCAGCAGTACGAGAACGCGCTGGACTTCGATGGCACAAGTAGGATCACGGGTGGCCAGTCCGTCAACGCAGGCGCTCATCCGCATTTGGTAAGTGCATGCTTCTACTAACATATCTGCTACAAACAGGATAGCACCACTCCGTCTTTTTCTTTATGAGAGAGCAAGTCTTCAGCAGCGCCTTCTCTCCACCATTGGCTAAACTACGATCACCAAGCAAGGCCATTTTTATACCCTACTTATGGAGTAGCAGTGGACTGATAAAGGCTGATGATGATGACAATAATGAGAGACTTACTAAAAGTTTATTTTATTACTATCACCATTTTCGAACAAAAATGAGGTTTATATCTTTAAAATGTGTTGATGTGCAGGCATTTATATGTCTCCTTAAATCATAAAGAGATATTGTCCTCACCTTTTACTTTGTAGTGCAAAAAAAAGGTGAACTAGCTTGAGATCTGAACTACTAAGTTAATCTAGCTAGAGTATACTAAAAGTATACGAATTTAATTTTAAAGCCGCTCCAGTTTTAAAGTCAACTCCAGTTATTGCACAGTGAATGATTAAAAGTAGCTGCTGCTTGTTACTCGTTTCTGTCCTAAAGAAATTGACGATGATAATTATGCATTCAAGATGATAAGAGATGATGATAGGGCGCTCCTTCATTGTTTTGATGTCAAAGTTAGTAATATTATAACATTTGTTATTGCGGAAATCAAAATCAACGAAGGTACCACAAATGAGTATTTGTGCACCAGAATTAATAGAAAAATGGTAGTCCATATCCATCCGTCTGTCCGATCCGGGACCTCAGAACTCAACAACAGATGTCGTCAAAGTTAATTAAGCACCTTTGCGGCTATTGTAGTGCTAAAGTTATAACTTTGCCCGTTTCCAGGGAGGGCTGGTGATCACGCTGACCACCGGCCAGCAGTCGGTGTGCGGCTCGTCGCTGCTGAGCAACTCGCGCGCCATCACGGCGGCGCACTGCTGGTGGGACGGCCAGAACCAGGCGCGCCAGTTCACCTCCGTCTACGGCTCCAACCGCCTCTTCAGCGGCGGCTTCCGCATCAACAGCAACAACATCCAGATGCACCAGAACTACAACTTCAGAACTCTGCACAATGATATCGCCATTATAACTCATTCGTGGGTCGCGTTCGGAAGTGAGTACTTTTTCCGGATCAAAGACGATGTTAAGTAGGCGTTTCACATTTCAAACAAGAGACAATTTGTAACGTAACCGTTGTATTCATGGATATAAATAACGCCTGATTACTAATTTGACCAAAAGAAAAATAGAAAAATAATAGCGTTGCTAACTACTTGTCCAGTCACTTTTTATTTTAATCTCGGATTATATTTTGTTGATGTACCGGAAATACACTTTGTTTTACTTAATACAGCTATGATATACCTAAATACCGCTGATAGACGCACGGAAAGAGATAGATTTATAAATAGAGAGATAGATATAGAGACTTAGAAATTGGGCCCCCTTAGCTAGCACTCTTTCAATCCT
>OX438864.1:141865-401533 GCA_949315895.1 Anania crocealis
TAATGTTATTAATACCTCTATCAACTGAAGGAGAGCTCACAAACCTCAAATAGCTTAACATCTTCCCGGATTAAATCATCTTACAGTCAAGAAAAACGGAAACAAATGTCAGTGGGTCCGTATAAGAACACCAATATCACAATCACACAACTTTAAACTGACATCACCTCGTTTTTCCACTCGACGAAAAAATAAGAAGAAGAAGAAACTTAACCACCGATCCCTTTCGACCAAGTAGACCGAAAGGATTCTCAAAGTTGGTTCCATTAAAATTCGAAGAACTATTTCAGCCCGAAGGATATAAAAAAGTAGTGTCAGCTCAACCTTTATGAAAATAATAAAAATAACTCATCATTATCATTCACACTCCCTTTTCCCAGATCATTTGGGGTCGGCGTAGTATGTTTTCCCCTTCCATAAAATCCTGTCAGTCGCCATAGAGTCCTGTACTCCCTCCTCAATCATATGGTTATATACTTTATTTGATATTTTAGCAACTTCATTGCACTTATGATATCAGTATATAAACTTGAAAAACTTTGTCTCAGGCGGGACTCGAACAAAAGATGCGGGTTCGAGTCCCGCCTGAGACAAAATTTTTCAGGTTTATATACTGACATATGGTTATACTTTCTGACACAATCCATCCATCTCTGTTTAGGTCGACCTCTATCTGTACATCCATCAAACAGTCATATTAATCAGTGATTAATAATCACTCTTCCGTCTTATTCATTAAAGTCGAGGTTTAAGAAAACAAGTTTTTCCACGTATACACGCATTTATTCGTTATTTCATTGACAGCATTGTGCCCGTACTTTACATAAAAACATCTGTATTTTACATGTCTCAGTTCAATTAAACAATGTATGACCTTTGCAGACGTGGGCATCGGCCAGAACCAGGACAAGAGGCAAGTGAACATGCCGGTGATCACGAACGCGGCGTGCACCACGACGTTCGGGCCCGTCTCCGTGATCGCGTCCACGCTGTGCACGAGCGGCGCCGGCGGCCGCAGCACCTGCCCGGGCGACTCCGGCGGCCCACTCTCCGTGGGCTCGGGCAACAACCGCATCCTGGTCAGTCTTCAACACAATTAGACTCAGAAAAAAAATTGATACACAATGAGTGTCATTGACATTGAAATTTTATTTTGTTGTAGGTAGGTAATTATTAGCTTTTAAGACTTGACACTCGAATTTTTTTGTGCTTTAGGTAAAATCAGTAAATAAGTAAAATCCGTTTTTTTTCTGCAAATAGGCCCCTGGAGGCGCTTTTACACGTTCCAATATTTTAACCTACCACTGCTTCGGGACAATTGTGGGTTAGCCCACTGCTGCTTCTTCTCGGCATTAGTGCCGAGAAGAAGCAGCGCAAGGAACTCGGTCACTATTGTCAGCCCCTTTTTAAATAAATATGTTTACATAAGATATAATCAAGTGCGAGCTAGGAGAATTTAAAGCTACACGTTCCTATCATCCACGGAATTTTAATTACAAAAAATATGTCTCATACAAGACTAAAACCCGCATATCCACGCTCGGTATACATGGATATGCGGGCGTTCTAGTCTAGTCCCGATTATGATTGCAATTAAGTTGTTAAAATATCATATAACGTATTTTGTGCTTTGTGTTTGGTATTGAGTCAAGTAAATGTTTATTTCCTTCTTATACATTAATATAATTTCCATGTGTCGGTTTTAGATCGGCGTGACGTCGTTCGTGGCGAATTCGGGCTGCGCGCGCAACTTCCCCACCGGCTTCGCGCGAGTCACCTCTTTCGACTCCTGGATCCGACAGAGAATATAAACACTTTAACATATGTTCGTAAAAAAAATACACATCATTGACACGTTCAAGACAAATGAGTCAACAAATTAATTCTCAAAAAACAATATTGCCCGGGAGTCCGGCTTAAAGCAAGTGGATCTTACATGCTGCCTTCTTTAATAAAATATTAAAAGATAAGTTTATTATTTTTATTTTATGAAACTGTTCAACCCTATTTAACTTTCCTAAGGTGCTTCAGCCCTATTTTTGTAATAATATTCCACTGTAAGTGTTACATTATATTGCCATATTATTTGTATAAGTTACCGAATGAGTTTTAACAGATTCAAATGGCAGTAAACTCTCGAAAGAACTGTACGGATAGTCAAAGACCTCCCCGGCGGCTTAGTGATAGAGCCTTTAGTGTGGGGTGTGGTGATCCCGTAAGTTAAATGTCTGATAAGAGATCGAACCTTTTGATAGACAATAATTTGAGATCAGCTAACTATTGTACGAGTATTAGCAGATTACATTAGTAGTGCAGACTTATTCGCTGATGTCTGTACACAGACGGTCGCACAAAACATCGTCATTTTAACCTTATACAAATAGAAAAATACAATTCCTTGAGAATATAATTGACTGCCTCATCTGGGACTTAAAGCCACAATCTTCCACTTACCGGGTGACTCTCAAACCATAGCTCAATAGCTATCAAGACTCAATTGACGAATTTATTGATGGCTAGCGGTGTTTTATCATTGTTTTTGGTTATGAACATAATCCGAGAGAAATATTGTAGCAAATATTTTACAATCAGTTAAGATGTAACCTCCATGACACAGAAGAGTGCCGTATGAAATAATATTAATAAATAAATAAATAATAAATTGATTTAAGACATGCCTCACTGGGCCACACAGAGCCATCTAGTCCCAAATTAAGCTACTATTAAGTACCCTGTCGTATGGGGTACTAGACAACCGATAAACTTACTTATATATATACTTTTTTTTGTTAATACATACTTATAATAATACATAGAAAACACCCAGACCAGTACAAACAGACATGTTCATGCACACAAATATTTGTACTGCGGGGATCGAACCTGCGACCCATGGCTCAGAAGCAGCGTTTACTATCGCTGATCCAAATGGTTGTATAAATTAAAAATATTATTTCTAAAAATATTGTGTCTAGTTATGAATCAAATATAGTAAGTAATGTTAGGAGAATGAAAACATGTATAATGAAACTATGATAACAAATGATGACAAACATTCTAATTCACAAAAGGTCATCAGGAAATAATAGACAAAAAACTACACTAGATTACGTTTGGAAGGATTAAGAAATTAGAGCAAGATCTTTAAACGAAATCCTGATCGGATAAGATATTATTATGTAAATTTACCTCCGAAGCGGCTATAAAATAGCTAGAGATGGGCGGCTGTCATCTCTCGCCACTCAGCGTCGCAAGGATGATATTGAGCGTTTTCGTGTTAGTGCTAGCGGTGACGGTGGCGGCGGCGGAGGTGCAGGAACAGCCGCTGCGGTTCTACCACGAGGCGGCGGGCGTCCCGGCGGCGGCGCGCATCCGGCGGCGCGAGCGCGCGCTCGAAGCAAACAGGATCGCCGGCGGAGAGGCCGTCGACGCAGGCGCTCACCCTCATTTGGCAAGTTCATACCAGTTGACTACCAGTTGACTTTCGTTTGTGAAATGGTTAAAATGTTTTTACTATATTTCTGACTTGATGTATTCATCATTGAACGGTGCGCCTGCGGTAGGGATAAAACATAAAACATAGAACTCACATTTATTATGTTATTCAATCTGAGATCATTTTTTTCTTTATTCGGATTTTTTAGCAAATAATCTAGTCAGTAGATTAAGGTTTTATTATTCGGTCCCAGGTTCGATCCCTGGGTCAGACAACAAAAAGTTTCGAATTTTTGAACATTTCTCGGGTTTGTGATCAGCAACCCGCATTTGGCAAGCGTGGTGATTTTGCCAGTACCCATCATTCCTGTGGTAACTTGAATTCAATTATGGAGTCCTTGTCCCTGTAGTGAAATGATTATAGGCTGTTACTTTTACTCTACAAGTCTCATCATATTCTCCTGTATGCAATTTTTTTTTGTTTTCTAATTGGTGTGACTTTTATCTCACCAATTTTCAGATAATTTCAGTAAATTTTGCATAATAATTCATACCATTTTTGCAAAGGACTTTTTGCAATCCTGTTTCATTGAAAACTCATGAATGCTTGTCTCATCTAAAGTAACCTAAGTATTTTTCATGAAATCATTAATTACCCGTAAGATAAACATCTTATTTTTTGTCCATAAGTATTATAAAAATAGTTCCATTTTTTAATTTCGTAATTGTTTTTTCAATCTTGTAATGTAAGTGGCCAGCTCCAGAAACTTTTAATATCCCCACGTATGTGTGCACTTACTACACGGCACTCAATCACCTTATTCTTTACGAATATGTGTATCGGCACCTCAGGGCGGGTTGCTAATAACCCTGCGGGACGGCCGGCAGTCTGTGTGCGGGTGCTCCATGCTGAGCCCCTCGCGCGCGCTGACGGCGGCGCACTGCTGGTGGGACGGGCGGCACCGCGGCGCAGAACTACTCGTGGTGTACGGCTCACGGCGCCTCTACAGCGGAGGCACGCGCCTCGCCACCAACAGAGTGGAAATGCACCAGGACTGGAACTTCCTCACCCTGCGGAACGATGTTGCCATCATTAGCCATAAATTTGTGCGTTACACCGGTAGGTCAGCCATTATGGACTGGAGGAATAAAAATTACGAGGAAGGGGAGCGGCTTCCAGACCCGAGCCAACTCAGAAATTAATAATAATAGGGAGGGGGTTATCGTACTTATTAAGACACATTAAGCCATTGGTTTTTGTTGTAAATAATTTTGTTAATAGGCGACTTGGAACCTCTTGCCCCAGAATATATTTAAAGGGTTTAAATTTTTTCTCAAACTCTCTAAAAAAGCGAGTGACCACCGCAATTAGTTTAAATAAAAATAAATAAATCATTTTACTATATCAATATAATACTTGTAAATAAATTATTTGTAATAGATTAAATTATGATTCGGCAATAAAAATATTCTATTCTATTCTATTCTATTCTACTTATTAAACTATGATAAGTATTATATTGATAAGTAAAATTTAAACATTGTTGATAAATACGCGATAGGGAGGTGTTCAGTCAAAGACGGGTTATTGCGTACTGCCGTTTATTTCTACATGACACATTTAAATATGTAGGTGGCCACAGAGCATACCCAACATTCCTTCCCCAATAGATTGGAATTACACCTACTCTTATACATAATGATCATGTTTAAACGTTTAGACAAAAGAATGGTTTATAATCTACTCGGGGTACAGGGCGTAACAACCTTCCTGCTATTCTAGCACGTTCTTCTTGCGGTGTTTCGGGGTCGGGCGGGATACGGTCTGGTACCCTCGTTACCCCAGTCTCCCCTTCTAGTTCGTTGGCCTCGAAGAACTCTTCCTCCTCAACCGGTGCGCGCTCTGGTGATTGACGATGCTCCTCAGTTGCTAAGTTGCTTTCAACGGTCCCATTTTGTGAACTGTTTTGAGCCGAGTCAGAGGTAGAAAAGTCATCTAATTCGATTGCACAATCACGCATCAATGGTTGTTGTTGCTTCTGGTCTGTACCCCTGTATAACCTTAACTGGTTTTTATGTTTTTTACATGTAACTGACGTAACTAAATCCCTAACTAAATAAGTAACATTTCCAATTTTTTTAACAATAACTCCTTTTTCCCAAGGGTGTAACTTATTATTATATTTTTTAAAAAGGACAGTGTCTTTTTCACTGAACTGTTGCCTGTTTTTTCCACCGTAAGATTTACTCTGTAAGTACTGTTTATAACGAACTTTATTAGTGAGAACTTCCGATGACGGCGGAGCAGTCAGGGGGTTAATCAAGTCTAAGCGAGAACGAAGTTTGCGGCCGAAAACTAGCTGGGCAGGCGAAAAACCAGTTGTTGAATGAATCGAATTTCTGTAATGAAAAAGATACTTAAGTAATTTGTTGTTTATTTCGTTCGTTCGTTGATTACCTTCAAGAATGCAAGACTTAATACCCCGTTTTATTATTTTTACATAGCTTTCCGCCTGTCCATTACTAGCCGGGTGATAAGCCGGTGACGTCACATGCGAAATACCGTTAGAAGTGCAAAACAAATTAAATTCATTCGAAGTAAACGCTGTGCCATTATCACTAACAAGCGTCCGTGGCAGTCCGAATCGTGATACAAACTCGAGTAACTTATTAACTACAGCACTTGATGAAGTACTCTTCATATCGTGAGCCTCAACCCATTTAGTATGTGCGTCAACGATCACTAGGTAGGTATAGTTATTGATAGGGCCGAGGAAGTCTAAGTGTATTCTATCAAATGGTTGTTTAGGGTGCGGCCAAACCGTGAGCGGCGCTCGACCTGGTGACGGCTGAAGTTGGATGCATACCTTGCAACTGCCTATAAGTCTTTCAATAGCCTCATCTATGCCTGGAAACCACAACCTACTCCGAGCCTCAGCTTTGCTTTTTACCACCCCCAAGTGAGAACTATGTAATTCTAATAAAATTCTATGTGTTAATGCGTTTGGAATGACTACTTTATGCCCACGCATTACAATTCCATTTTCAAAAGAAAGCTGTGTTCTACACAAATAGTATGGTTTCAAAATAGGGTCGCTTATCTTAGGAGGCCAGCCTTTAGATATAAATTTTATTACTTTACGTAGCACCACGTCTTTGCTCGTAAATTCACGCATCTCGTGAAGCGTTACCGGTAAGGTGCCGTCTGTAACAAAGTAAACATATGATGCGCGATCGTCGATGTCGTCATCGGGGGAGCCGGACCGCCGCCCTGGCGCGCGCGCATCCGTCTCCGAGGGTTCCGGCAGACTGGCGCGCGACAGGTAATCGGCGCTGTTATCAATGCTGCGCACGTATTCTATAGTGTAATTATATCCACTTAAAAACATTGCATAACGCTGCAATCTGTTAGCCGATACTTCAGGAATACCGCGTTGAGGGCCAAATATTGACAGAAGTGGTTTATGATCTGTACGAAGAACAAAGGGTACTGACCTGCCGTACAGATATTGATGAAATCGTCGCACTCCAAATATAATGGCTGTGGCCTCTTTTTGTATCTGCGAGTACTTTTTTTCTGCCGAATTTAACGTACGCGACGCAAAAGACACGGGCCTCTCTGTTCCATTGTCTTCTACTTGCGACAAAATTGCACCCAACCCGTACGGAGATGCATCAACCGTTAAAATAACCTTTGCCCTGGGATTGAAATGAGCTAGAACTCGGTCTGAAGCGAGACTATTCTTAATTAAATTAAAGGCGTCGTTATGCTCCTTGCCCCATTCCCATCTAACTCCTTTTTGCAATAGATTATAGAGTGGACTTAAAATTGATGATGCATTTGGGACGAAACTACGGTAATAATTAACCAGACCCAGAAACGATTGGAGTTTATTAACATTGGAGGGAATAGGGGCCTCTAGAATAGCTTTAACTTTTTGTGGCGATTTGTGTAGTCCATGTTTGTCTATAGTATAGCCGAGATATTCTACTTGGTCCTTAAAAAATTCGCATTTATTTTTTTGCAGAGTGAGCCCAGCATCCTTTAGCCTCAATAATACGGCGTTTAGTCTTTCTAAATTCTGGGTCCTATCTATGGCTGAAACCAATATATCATCAAGCATACAGACTACGCCATCTAGCCCTGACAACAAACAATCCATCGCTCGTTGAAAAATAGCTGGGGCGCTGGCTAAACCGAACACGAGCCTAGTGTATTTAAATAGCCCACGATGCGTATTGATGCAAGTTAGATTTTGCGACTCTTCATCTAAAACAAATTGTGAATATGCTTGGGTCAGATCAAGTTTACTGAACAGGTTACCACCATGTAATTTCGAGAAAAGTTCCTGAGCGGTAGGTAACGGATATTGTTCCACACATAACTGTTTATTTATAGACACAGAATAGTCAGCACATAGTCTAATCGAGCCGTTGCGCTTGAGTACGGGCACAATCGGTGAAGCGTATGTCGCATATTGAACCGGTTTTAAAACACCTATACTAATCAATCTATCAATTTCCGCATCTATGTCACCTTTAAGCGCGAAAGCTACCGGACGAGCCTTGTAAAAAATTGGTTTGACGTTTTCTTTAAGCTGTAACGAAACAGTGTATTTGTTAAATTTTCCTAACGAGTCGGAAAATACACAGTTATAACGCTCTTGTAACTGTGTAACTATCTCATTTGAAGATACATAATTAATAGGACACATTTCTAACTTGAAACAGGAAATAAAATCCCGGCCAAGGATCGGCGGGCCGCCGTGGCGGACGACATAAACATCCAACATGTATGACAAACCATTATACGTAAATGATAAACGCACAATACCTAAACAGTCTATTTGATCGCCTGTGTAACTAGACAAACGCTTGTTAGTTGACTTTAATGGCATATTTTGAAAAAGTTTCCGATAAATACTGTCTGAAATGGCCGTGACTGCCGATCCGCTATCAATTTGAAACTTCATTTTCACCCCTTGAACACATATTGTTTCTGACATAGGTTCCCCGTTCTCAGTTCGAATACTGAACAAGGTTGACTTACCGTCGTCATCGACGTTCTCGTTTAACACTGCATTATCCAAATAATTCACATTTTTGCACATTCGTTTTAAATGACCCTTTTCGTGACACTTTTTGCACTTGTAATTTGCAAACCTACACTGTAAGGACGTGTGATTTTTATAACCGCAAACGGAACACTGGCTTTTGTTATCACTAGCACTTTTTGCGCGTTGCTGGTTGATCTTGAACAGCGCCTGCTCGGGGGGCGCCTGCGCCGCCGCCGAAGACGCCGCCCCTTGGCGCGCACAATGCACGCTCATCGCCAGCTCCAGCGCCTTTGTGAGTGTTAACTCCTTCAAGTCCTGCGCGAATAATCTCTCACGCTCCGGTCCCGGTAGCATGCCCATCACAAAACGGTCTCTAAGCGCTTCTTCGACGTTGAGAAATCCGCAGTGAGCTGTTAAACCGCGCAGTCTTGCTGTCCATTGTGGGTAGGTCTCACCTACTTTCTGCGTAGCGGAATAAAAATTATACCTTTCCCCGAATCCACATTTCTTTGGGGTGAAGTGGTTATCCAACATCTTGACGATGTCTTCGAATGGCACAACTTGCAATTCTTTTGGCAAAGCCAAATCTGCAGCCAGTTGGTACGTGCCATCGCTGAGTGCGCTTAACAGAATAGCCCGTCTCTTTATTCCCTGCGCATCCTTAATGTTGTCGATATCGTTTGCGATGAACCATTGATTCAACCGATCTATATACGACTTCCAGCACTGTGAATTATGGTCAAAAGTAGACAAAATTCCGAAGTGAGACATTTTTATTTTATTTCGCGGGTAGAACGTCGTCGCCAGTGATAAATACGCGATAGGGAGGTGTTCAGTCAAAGACGGGTTATTGCGTACTGCCGTTTATTTCTACATGACACATTTAAATATGTAGGTGGCCACAGAGCATACCCAACATTCTACAACAAATAACTCATGGTGTAGTGAGGATAGCAGACTAACAGTGTTGTCTTCGCAAACTTTTAGTCCTTATGAGTTTATTACGAGTACAGCAATAAAGTATCGTAAGTGCATGTAAAAACTTATGATATCAAATCTTTGTTATTACCATTCTAACTGCGTAACCAATACCTAATGGGTACGAAAAGCCTACAATAAACAAGTTCCCTTTACAGCATTGCTAACAGATATACAGACTGTTCTGCTCCAAACTTCCACTTACCTCTTTAGATAGTTTAATGATTCAAAGGCAATCTCAAATTTTAGTGTAATTTTTTTTGTAATTTGTAACTAAATAGATTTCTGTTTTTATATTTTATAGCGATTATAAACCGTATTAAGCTGCCCAGTGCCTCTCAGCTGAACGACGACTTCACGGGGCAGACAGCCACGGCAGCCGGGTATGGTATGGTATGGTAACGGGCTCCCTTTTCCGCATTTAGGCTCTATTTGGCCCATTATGCGTAGGGGGTATTAGGGTGGTTAGTCCAACCACCCCAACTCCTTCCAGAAGCACAGAAGTCTTTTAGGACGTTCACAGGCTTCTGAAAGGGAACTCGGTGTGCCGAGGATAGATGCCCGGTGGGTGGCTACCCCTGTGCATTCCAGAATCACATGGGCAGCCGATTCTTCCTGTTCCAGGCAGCCTCTACATAGAGGGCTGTCTGTGGCACCAATGGTGAAGAGATGTTTATTTAGGGGGATATGTCCAGTCAGTGATCCCACTACACTTCGAAGGTCACTTCTGTTTAGGGTGATTAAGTTGCGAGTCAGACGCGGTGAAAGAGCCGGTGCGGCCTCTCTGGACTGTCTGCAGTTGCTGATATTGGCCCAGCGGTCGTTGTGTTTGACTAGGGTTTGATGTCGCAGCCATGACCTGTATTGGTTGAAGGGAATAGGCAGGTGTGGCCTGGGGCCGAAAACCGTAAGGTCCGATCCCCTTTTAGCGAGTTGGTCTGCGGCATCGTTGCCCAGGGAGCCGCTGTGTCCTTTGATCCATTGTAAGGTGACACTGTTCCTTGTGGCAATGTCCTCAAGGGCCAGGTGACACTCGTAAATAAGGCTGGATGTGATGATGTTGCTCTCCAGGGCTTTTAGAACCGCCATGCTATCAGAGAGTATGCGAATTCCGTAGTCAGCAACCTCTCTCTTCTTTATGGCAGTTGCAGCCTGGATTATGGCAATACACTCGCATTGGAATATCGAGTTATCTTCACCCAGCGGTGTAGATATATTTATGTTTAGGTCCATCGAGAAGACTCCGGCGCCTGTACCTGATTTGGTTTTGGAACCATCAGTGTAGATTTGGACCTCATGTATTCCCGATGTGTTTGGATTGTTTTCTAATAAGTGAATCCTATATGATTTGTTGAACACATAGATTTTCGGTGTCTTGTCACAGGGTGCTTCTAGTAGGGGAGTGGATTTTAGTCCTCTGTACCAGATATCGCTGTGACTATTCGTAAGATTTTTCCACAGGCCTAGGTGTTTCAGTCTTGTGGCCGCTATGGCTGCTTCCTGCTGCACGAAGAGGTCCAGCGGCGGCAAGCCAAGTAGTGCCTCAAGGGCCGCGGTGGGGGTAGTTTGCATGCATCCCGTGACTGCACAGCATGCAAGTCTTTGGAATTTTTCTAATTTTTTCACCCCTGTCATTAGTTTGGTTCTGGGCCACCAAACGATCGCGTCGTATGTGATGATGGGTCTGATCATAGCTTTATAAAGCCATAGTGTGATCTTGGGAGATAGACCCCATGTTTTGCCCATTAGACCTCGGCATTGCCAGAAGGTTATGGAGGCACATTTAATTTTCTGTTCGACATGTTTCCCCCACAGTAATTTATCATCAAGTGTAACGCCCAAATATTTGACTTCATTTGAGAGGGACAGTTGTATTCCGAACAGTTTTGGTAGTTTAAGTTTGGGTAGCTTCATTTTCTTGGTGAATAGGATTAGCTCGGTTTTCGCTGGGTTAACCGAGAGATCATGATCTATACACCAAAGTTCTACGATCCTAAGAGCGGAATCTATTAGGTTACATAAAATGTTCTCAAAGGGTCCGCTGATGAGTATAGTTAGGTCGTCAGCATATCCCACCGTGAAGTAGTGTTTGCTGTTGAGTTTCTCTATGAGTTCATCAACAACAAAGTTCCACAGAAGCGGCGACAAGACTCCCCCTTGCGGGCAGCCCTTTGCCACTATACCTCTGGTAGTATTGTTCACGGTGAATCGTATGGCTCTATTTCTTAGCATGCCGTCGATCCACCCCGCCATGGTTGGGTCGACGCCATGTCTACACAGTGCCCGTCCTATGCTGGTAAAGTTAGTTTTATCAAACGCCCCTTCAATGTCAATAAAAACACCTAGGGTCGATTGTTTGTGATTAAGAGAATACTCGATTTTATTTACTACGGTGTGTAGGGCCGATTCGGTGGATTTGCCCATACTGTAGGCGTGTTGGTTTGGATGTAGGGTCTCGCTTACAAGCACGTTAGTCCTTATGTCCCTGTCGCAGAGTCTTTCCAGCGTTTTGAGCAGGAAAGATGTAAGGCTGATGGGTCTGAAGGACTTCGGCTGTGTGTAGTCGCTTTTGCCGGGTTTGGGGATGAATACTACCTTTACTTCTCTCCATTTATGTGGCGTGTGTCGGAAAGCTAGGCATGCTCTGTAGATGGTGACAAGGTGTGTCACCAGCTCGTCCGCACACCACTTCAGCATACCCGGGAAGATGCCGTCGAGGCCTGCTGATTTATATGGGAGGAAGGTGTTGATTGCCCATCTTACTTTGTCGTGGTCGACAATTGCTGTGGCGGTTTTCCAGTCCGAGTCCTGCGGTCTGTAGTCCGTTACCCCAGACCAGCCTGTGTCACTGGTGATCCGGCAGCCGGGAAAGTGGGTTTGGAGTAGCAGTTCGCAGGTTTCATCGTCTGTGTTGGTAAAGCTGCCGTCTGGTTTCTTAAGATTCCCTATGCTGCGTTCAGGTCCACGCGTCAGAATCTTTTTCACCTTGGCGGCCTGATTGTTGCTTTCTATGTCTTCGCAGAAGCGTCTCCAGTGTTCGGTTTTCCTGAACCTGATGCGCTTCTTAAGTAAGCGTTGTGATTCCTTGTATTTGTCCCAGTCTTCCTGCTGCCTGGTATTTTTAGCTCTGTTGAACAATTTCCTTACCTTATGTCGCAGTCTCTCGAGTTCGGGCCCCCACCATTGGTATTTACCATTGGTTCTGGTCCGCGGTACCTCGAGAGGGCAGGTTTGCTCAAAGCAGTGGTTTAAGGATTGAGTTAGGTTGTTGACATGTGCATCAATGTCCGCAGTGGACTCGTACGTTGCAGGAATACCTACCAATTTCAGACTTTCCTTGGTCAGGGGCTTGTACCTGATGCGGTCCATCTTCCGCGGATTGCGTCGCGGTGTAGCAGGAGTGACGTACGTGTGCAATTGATAACGGATCCACCTGTGGTCGGAACATGAAAGTTCATCAGATACGTGCCAGCCCGACACGTATTGAGAAATATTTTCTGTTGCCAAGGTGAGATCTATGATGGTCTCTGCTTGTGCTGTAATAAACGTCGGCTTAGCGCCTTTGTTAAGTATTACAAGGTTGGTAGTGGAAAGATAGTTTAAGAGTTCCTCACCTCTATCATTGGACTTATCCATGCCCCAGACACCGTGGTGCGCGTTGCTGTCCGTGGAGATGATGAGTTCCAGCCCTTCCTTCTCGCAGTAGGTGACCAGTGCTTCCAGTGCTGGAGTGGGTACTTGCTCATCGCCCGGCAGGTAGGCAGACGCTAGCACCACTGTGGGCAGGTCGTTAGAAGGATCGGTAGGGAGCCTGACAGTTGTGAGGTCCCTGGAACAAAACTCATTCATGATTGTAGCTTTAAGATTTATTGGTACAAGTATACAGGTACGAGGGTGACTTACGGTTGTATCCAGAATCGATCGGTATCCTATGTTTGAGAGACCACATATCCTGCTCCCCCTTATCCACGGCTCTTGGATAAGGGCTATGGTCTCGGTTTTGCCCTCCAGCTGCCTGCGAAGCATAGCCGTCGCGGTCTGGCTGTGCTTTAAAGGAGTTTGGGTGGTGGGCTGGCAGAGCCATCACTACCCAACAGCTGCCTCTCCTTCTCGGCGTTGATTTCTGCCCACAGCTTCCACCAATCCACGGGTTCGGGACTGGATGTGCGAGGTTGGGGGTCGTTGCTGGTGGTCGGTTCTTGTTCCGAGGACAGAACAGGGCGACCAAGGTCGTTCTCAGGGGGCCCGCCAGACAAGTCTCCAGTGGCCTCGTGCTGGACGAGGTTTGGAGTCTCGTTGGTGGCCTCAGCGGTGTCCGTTGGTCGGCTGGCGTCGTCAAGGAATTTGACGTACACCGACCCCAACTTGTACCGTAGGCGCCTCTCTCTCTGTTTCAGAGTTTTGGCTTCGTGCTCTGGGATTCCCAGCACTAACCAGATAGCGCCCTCTTTAGCGGCCTCCTCCGCATGGTACAGATTCCACGAGGTTATGTTGTATAGGTCTGCGTTTGCTTTGTGGAGTCTCAAACGCAGACGCTCGACTGTGCCGTCGGTGAAGTCCGGCACGAAAATTGCCCCCTTGACCCTCTTAGGGATGTCCCTCTGCCGACACAAGGTCAGCTTGGTGTCCGGTCGGGGCGGTGTAATCTTTGTGATTGTGTGGCGGAGCCATTCCACCGAGTAGTCGTCCTCACACCACATCTTGACGACTCCTTCACTTAGGAAGGCTTTCCCTCGGAAGAATGGCGTACGAACGCTAGTGTCCTCTGAGAAGAGGGTAGCATCGTAGGCCTCCACGATGGACTTCTGTATGAGAGCCGAATCTTCTTCCGTCAGGAAGTAGAACGGCTCAGACGCGATGGCGACGCAGAGGTCGTTGGTTTTCAGCGCGTCCGCGTATCTGACGGCGTTCGGCCCCAGAGACGAGCCACTCAGCTTGGCGCGTTTACCCTCGTCCCGGGGTGTTAAGGTGTCGTCAGGACGACTCCTCTTCCCCCCATTAGACGGAGTGGTCTTCGCAGCCGATTTGCCGCTCGCCTCTCTGGCCGCTTGGCGTTGCCATTTTGGCTTGCCCGCCCTCTTACCGCGCGGAATAGGCTGTGCGTTGCGTGGGGCGTTCCCGCTTTCAGCTTTCGGGTTGCTTCGGGGGGCCTTTTCGCTGATTGCCTTACCAGCAGCAGGACTGGGTCCAGCGCTTCGGTTTGGCTCAGCTACACGGGCCGCGGATGCCCTTGCGGGTTCCGACGGGGTCGGATGCCTTTCGGCCGTCGACAAATCCGTCCCCTCAGCAGCCTTCTGGCTTAGGCGGTACTTGCTTAAACGCGCGCGATCGCGTTTCTCCCTCCTTGACGTCTGCTGAGCAGCAGGTGTTGCCTTGGAGGTAGAAGGTTGTGGCCCTTGGGTTTGCTTACCGGGCTGATTCCCCTTCTTCTTCTTCCTCCTCGGTTTTATGACGACATTCCATGCCGCCTCAGCTTGCTGAGTGCAGCTTGGAATGGCGTCTCTCAGCGTGCCGAGATCCAGAGGTTCGGACGAAGAAGAAGCGATTATAATCCGCGCGCTACTAGGCGCAGCAGGACGATGGTGAGATGTGGGTTGCGCGCTGGATGGCGCAGCAACCTTAACCCGCGCGTCAGTCGCAGCTGGGTCGGTGGTGTTGTTGTGGGCCCTTTTGGTATCCATAGGCTAAATGACGAAAGCTTCATCCCAACAGTTACCCACCCTCCTTGGAGCCCGCAAAAGGGGACGCCGAGCGCCGAGTGCACTCAGCGCCAGGTTTACTGCTGGGACATAGGTCTCTTCCCACACAGTAGACGGAGCAGTCCCCCGTCGAGGTTTCGGCCGCGATTGTCTTCAGGCGGAAGGTATAACCACCTAAAGTCGCAAGCCAGCCACCGCGACGGAACCGCTCGCCTCCATGTGTTCGGAGACCTCGCCTGATAGCCCTCTGACGGGATATCTCAGCCGATTGAACGAAGGTGGCTAGCCTCCGTCCCCCCGTTTCAGCAGAAATCCAGACCAAAGAGGTGTGTTGCTTTGGAGTGACATCGCACACCGGCCATACCGCAGCTCAACCTCCAGGATTCCTTCATCCTCCCTTACGGGTCTCCACGCACGGCACAAACACGCGGGAGGCTAGCGCCCCTACTCGCTATCAGCGCAATTGAGCGATAGGCGAGCCTGCGCCCACACAGCCTCGAGTGGGACACAGTTCGGGTAATAGATATACATACATATATATTGTGTATAGGGAAGGATAAATTTACTTATATATAATATGGATTTTTCGGCCAGAGGTTTTTGTTACGCCAATTTCTTAGGGAATTTGGCCAAAAGCAGGCGGCAACCTCGTGCAGGATAGTCCACTGGCCTTGTTTAGGGGATCTTTACGACTGTAGCGCTACTCCCTAAACCATTTGCCAGACCCAGCATCGGACAGATGCTGGGAATAGGGGCATCATCAAGCATATCGACACAGCGAGTAGTACGCTTGACGCTACCCCCGCCTGCCGGCAGCCGGGTACGGACGTACCTCTGAAGGTAATAACTTCGACAATAACATTTTCCACACCGTCCATCAGGTTCTTTAGCAAATAGGTTGGACAAAATTAGAAACTGAACTTAACTTTCTTTCTTTCTAAATACTCATCTGTTCACAGCTGAACATAGATGTCTCCGAAAGGAGGATGCTATAATCCCCACACTATCAGGCGGTTTCGTGATCGCGGTATTCCAAATAATGAATAGCAGACGCTACTCCCCTTTCTTTTTCCGACAGATCTCATTTTGTAGTTTCTTACGACATCCAAAGAACAATGAGGGGTGGTCTTTTCTAGTTTTGCGATGGCGTGAGAATACCTAAAAACTTCCTACTTACTGTAGCTTTAAAAATGTTGGAGCTGTAAGAGAAAGCAGTCCCTGACAGGTTGTCCCACTAATTAGCTGTTCGCATCACGAAGGAGGAAGACAAGCGTTTGTCCTAAATGTTGAATATAAAATGCAAATTGTGTCGTGGTCCTCAGATGTGGGTATCAGTCGGAGCCAGAACCAAAGCCAGGTGTCGATGCCGGTGATCACGAACGCGGAGTGCGCGCGCGCGTTCAGCGCCGGCAGCGTCGCGGCGTCCACGCTGTGCACGAGCGGCACCGGCGGCCGCAGTGTCTGCGCCGGCGACTCCGGCGGCCCGCTCGCCGTCGGCTCCGGGAACGATAGGATCCTTGTGAGACGTCATCATTTCTGCCAAACTACGCCCACTACTGGACATAGGACATCTAGGCCTCCCAAGGTTCTCCACAACGATCGGTCCCGTGCCACCCGCATCCAACGGCATCCCGCGACCTTTACCAGATCGCCGGTCAATTATTTGTCACTTGCTCAATGGTCAGCAGAGTGAAATTACTTGATGAAAGTGTGCCCGGGTACTGATTGATGCTTGACCTTCCAGATCGGCGTGACGTCGTTCGTGTCGCGCGCGGGCTGCACGCGAGGCCTGCCCGCCAGCTTCGCGCGCGTCACCTCCTACCTCTCCTGGATTCAGGGAAGACTATAACCATTGATGTAATATTAAAAACCGGCCAAGTGTGAGTTGGACTCGCGCACGAAGGGTTCCGTACCAAAAAGGCCAAAAAAACGGGTTTGTTGTATGGAAGCCCCCCTTAAATATTTATTTCATTTTGTTTTTAGTATTTGTTGTTATTGCGATAACAGAAATACATAATTTGTGAAAATTTCAACTGTCTAGCTATCGCGGCTCTTGAGATACAGCCTGGTGACAGAGCGACGGACAGACGGACAGATAGCGAAGTCTTAGTAATAGGGGGCCGTTTTTACCCTTTGGGTACGGTACCCTAAAAACTAGATACACAAGCACCGTCACAAAGAGTCACAACTGTATGTTCACCCATTTGACTTAAGGGTCTACTTTTAGTACCTACAACCTATATCAATCGCATAGATCCATAATATTGCATGATCGACATAATTTGACCGGGTTATAAAGTTGACGCTGACATAAAGTAAGCGTCAGTCATTCAATCTACGACAATTTAAGTGTCATTTTGATATCGGACTGTGCATCTAGTTCTTAATAAAATAAATGATAAGAGACCCCGAATAAACCCAATGGGAGCTATCGCTAGTAAATATGTTTTAGCGGGTTTCGTTACCGAAATTATAATTTCTTTAATTTCTTTTACTGGAAAGTGATCTCCTTCGAAAATTATTGCAAATATGGATTATTTGGCGATTAATGTAAACGCTTTGAAAGCGGAATTTAAAAAAAGCGCAAAAATAGGCGGCCTCAAAGAGCAACTATTTCAGAAGTTAGTTTGTTGATATGAAGATAGTCTTTAATAAATAATAAACTTAAATCAGATTCAAGATTTAAAACTTTTTATCGGCGCCGATCTTATAAAGTCGCCTTTGACAGCTATACCTCCGGACCTCAGTCTACAGTGGCGCCAACTGGTGAGCAAAGAAACGGTAGTCCCCATTGAAAGTTTGATATACCTATTTGGAATATTTCACTTTTTTGGAAAATATTTTATCGTCTAGTTCCATGCTTTGTAAAGAGTACCTACATGAAACCTTTCTTGTCCTATTGTGTAATCATAATTTATAGTTATTCTTGTGTTGTCTTAATTGTATATTTAATTCTATGAAAAAATAAAGGATCCTGTATACTTATCGGTGTTATTATTTTTAAAGATTATTGACACAAGTCTTAGCCTCACTTTAAATCTCGCTACGATTACAATTTCCATTTTGATAAAACACCTCGTTTGATAAAAACGATTAATTAACGATTGAACTTAATCAATTAATACGAGAAACAATTGCATAACTATGCATGAGTTTGCAAATAGTAAATCCTTTAATCATCCCAAACGCAAACGCCTACATCATTGAATTCTAGTTACCACAGCTACAATCTTTTAATGGTAGGGTAGGTACTCGTATATGCATAATCAGCACGCTTGCCAACGCTTGGGTTGTTGGTCACAAACCCGAGCAATGTGCGAAAATTGGAATCTCTTGTTGCCCCACCCGGGGATCAAGCTTCTCAATCGATAGTCGTCAGTTTGAAAATATTAACTTTAAACAGTTGATATTGTTTATTTATTTTAAAATTATTAATTGAGCCCTTACATCTTCATCTTTTAATAAATAAAAAAATACAAACCAATTCAATGCCATGCCCGGAATGCTAGGAAATGCGGGTTCGAGTCCCACCTGCGATACAATTTTTCTAGTTTAAATACTGATAATGATTGCAATTCAATTGCTAAAATATCATATAAAAGTTTTGCAAGATCATAATGACACACACACACAATCCTCACATCACATCAATCCTCTCGTGAACTTGGTGGTATGAGGAGTGCACACCGGGAGGTTTCTCAGGAAGTAGATCGGTCCTGGCCGCGTGCGTCTCCAGCAGAGTGGGCGTGGCAGCGGCGCTTCCACGTGTAGCGGTCGATCGCCAAAATCAGCAGCTTCGTATCAAAGCGTATTACTGTAACACCTCAAGGTTGTAGGTAACTTTTATTACTTATAGAATTATTTTACGAAAAAATTTACTACAAAAAATAGTATCCCTTTAGAACCGAAGACGTCTGCACGACTTATTACTGCACAAGCTGGCGAGTTTCATCCTTAAAGCTCCTAACCTGCTGGAAGTCTGAATTTCACACTTGCAACGACAACCACCTGCTAGTAAACTGCATTAGCAGCTCGAACCGCCTTCACCACGCACGATCAGAGAGCTTTTTCTCCATTCATTTCACTCCTCTTTTTACTCCATATAGGCATAGCACTCAAAGGTCGAAAAAAGATAAACGTTTCCTATTTTCTTTTTCGTTTTCGTTTATATAGTCACACTATATTAATGGGAGACTTTAACACATGCTTACTTAAAAAAGACACTCGAGCTTCTAATCTTCAGTCTCTCATCAACGCTTCTGATTTGCATATCCTTCCCCTTAAAGCAACCCATTACTTCCCAAATTGTACACCATCTCTTTTGGACCTTATTATCGTTTCTTCCACTGATCTCGTCGCTCAGCATGGTCAATGATCTGCTGACGCCTTCTCTTACCATGACTTAGTGTATCTCTCTTATAAAATCCGTCCCCCAAAGCTCAAGCCGAGGATACAGCTTCGGCGCAATTTTGATGGTATGAACATCGACGACTTACGACTGGATGCTGCTAACACAGATTGGTCTGCGATTGATGGCGCCACCTGTATCGATGAGAAAGTCAATCTTCTGAATTCACTTCTGTTACAAGTTATAGACCGTCACGCACCTGTTCAACCGGTGAAAATTAAACATAATCCTGCGCCCTGGTTGACTGACGACATAAAAGCGTTACGTAATAAAAAGAATGCAGCTAAATCAAAATTTAAAATGGACTTGTCTGACATAAACCGTGACAAATATAAGTTGCTTAAGAATCGCTGCAACAGAATGTGTAGGGACGCTCAACGACGCCATATTCATGAATCGGTTGATAATGGTAATCCTACTAAAGTATGGAAATTTCTTAAATCAGTTGGAATTGGAAGATCTCGTATTAATTCTTTACCAAATAATATTAACTTTAACTCTTTAAATAAACATTTCTCTTCAACTGAAGTCATCGATGGTGCAACAAAAGCACAAACATTAAATCAACTGTCATCCCTTCCAATTCCTAATTTCTCGTCTTTTGTCTTTAGTCAATTATCCGATTGTGATGTTGAGAAGAACGTACTAAGCATCACCTCAAATGCAGTAGGCAGTGATAACATCAGTCGTAGAATGATTATTCTGTTACTCGACATCCTTGCTCCCATTATCACGCGAATTTTCAAATACTCCTTAAGCGCTTGCACCTTTCCTGCACCGTGGAAGGATGCACATTTAATTCCTCTTCCTAAGAAACTGAATCCTTCTTCTTATACGGATTATCGACCTATTTCAATTCTTCCCTTTTTGTCCAAAGTGTTGGAGCGTATTGTTCACCAGCAGCTCAACCATCATATAAACCAGTGTAATCTCCCTAACTCTTTACAATCTGGCTTTCGTCCAGGGCATAGCACAACTACAGCTCTCGTAAAGATTACTGACGATATCCGCCATGCTATGGACAATAAGCATCTCACGGTCTTGACGCTGCTGGATTTCAGTAATGCTTTTAACACCTTGGACTTTGACATCTTGATTGGCTTACTGCGTTCTCTCAACATATCTCCAACGGTAATTGACTGGTTCCATAGTTACCTGCATGGGCGTCGACAGCGCATCATCGCTGAGGATTCTCTCTCTTCATGGTGTGACGTCGAAGCTGGTGTACCGCAGGGTGGCATCTTGTCACCTCTCCTTTTTGCAACTTTCATAAATTCTATTACTCTTGATCTAACTTCTTCCTACCATCTCTATGCAGACGATCTCCAACTGTATTGTCAGGGTAACCTTGATGATCTACCAAAAGTTATCTCCACAGTAAACTCTGACATACGTCGCATTTCGGAGTGGAGTAAATCATTTGGGCTTAAGGTTAATCCTACAAAAAGGCAAGTGATGATTTTTGGTAGCCCCCGGCTGATCTCAAAGATTAATTGGGATTCACTACCCTCAATTGTATTAGACGATGTCCAAATTCCATATAGTAAACATGTAAGGAACTTGGGAGTTCTGTTGGATAGTTCAATGTCATGGGACAAACATATCAGTGAAGTGAGCAGGAGGATGTTTGCATCAGCAAGTTGTCTGAATAGATTACGTAACTTTCTACCTATACCCACCGAAATTGCTCTGGTTCAGGCTTTACTTCTGCCTATTCTAGATTATGCTGATTGCTGCTATCTCGATCTCAATGAAAAATCCCTCGATAAGCTTGAGCGCCTTCAAAATTTCCTCTTCCCAAAGGTTGTCTGGTAGAGATCGCTTAAAGCGATAAGGCCGCCTATTTGTATGTACATTTACTCTTCTTTTTAATTTATTTGTTTTCTTGTATTTTGTGCAATAAAGTGTTATCTATCTATCTATTTCAAACGAAATGTATGAAATAGTGCTATTTTATACAGAATCCCTATACAAATTCCCAGCTCTCTTTTAGTATCCTAAAGGAATGATTACGGAGATAAGACTTAACAAATTTTCTTTCCCGAGATTCAATCTACCTCTCTAACTCATTTGATCAAAATGGGTCCAGTGGTTTAACAGACATTCAGACAGACATACAATCGCATTTATAGTGTTAGTATGGTTTACAAATACTATACAATACATTTTATTTATTTAAACAAATAACTAATCACACCCAACAAGTGCGGTGCATGGTTTGTATATTTAGTATCTTTTCTAGGAAAGTCACAACTTCACACAAATAATTTTCAATGGCACTTATACAATTAAATTTTTCTGCGAGTAGTATTTTTACTCTTTCTAATCGAGTGAGCAGTTTCCATTTTAAATTCGTTTCAGGCCTATCCACCATTGGTTTTACTTGCTAAATTATCCGCCAATTGCCATTTCAGCTAAGTCGGTAATCTCAGTTCTCATACAGATTTTTGGTATAGTGTCATTGTATACTCTCGCTCGCTCTAGTGTCCGCTGCGCGATCTTGAACCTTCACTAGAGACACAATGTAAAAACAAAACGACACGTTACTACCTTGACTTCCATTATTATACTAATCAGGCATTGTCATTACTTCGTCAGGTTTCAGCAATTATAATATTAGAACTGCAACAAACATACACTTCTTACGTAAAATTTACATAAACTTTACATTACTAATTTAAAATGATGTATGTTGTTGTTGTTCAACCTAAACAATTAGTTAAATGTAATTCAATATCAGTTGTTACTGAAAACATAATGCTGTGAGATTATTGTGGCAGTGGTATTGTCGTGGGTTTGTTTGCAGAAGCTGGTCACAATGAAGGTCGTGCTGATGACTACTCGTGATAATCCAAGATAGCACCACTAAGCAGAGAAGTCACACGGCACAATACCCCCTTTAGATTTCTATTGATGTTGTAACACAAAGCGTGCGCGCGCGCAATAACTAACAAACTTTACAAAACTGTTGTCTTATTATTTTACTCGTACTCGTGTGTTTGTTGCGCAAAAAATTCTTAATAAATAAATAAATAAAATAAATAAATAAATAAATAAAATGCCATGTATAATAGAAATTATTGTAGTCCAGAGCAAAAACCGCTATAATATTAATCACGTCAATCAATCGTCTTGTATTTACTAGTATTAACACAAAGATTTGTAAAAATATTGTTGACACAATTAAGGGTGGAAGAGAAAGAGAGAGATAGAAAATCAGCATATTTCATAGTTTTATTAAGTATGAATTGGAATCAAAATTATATCAGTCTATTAGCAGTTTATATCCTGGCGTTGATCCAGGAGACGAAGGAGGTGACGCGAGCGTACACGGCGGGGTGGCCGCGCGTGCAGCCCTGCTGCGAGCCGAACGACGTGATGCCGATCTGGAACATTCACATAATAAACTTTATGTTATAGTAAATAACGAACATATTCCTTTCACATACACGAGAGTTACTGCAAACGCATCAAGACACTAGGAACATAGATGAAGACTACTTTTATTCCATAATAATATTATATAGTCAAAATGCGAAATTGAAACTAGAACTTTCTGCAATGTTTTGCTTAAAGGTGTGGTACTTAATATTTTGCTACAACTGCAGCTGATAAAACATAATTATAACAAAAGTAATTTTGATTAATTATTATAAAAGATAACATTTTTAATCACTGTCGGATTATATTTACTAATTACGATAAAAAATCTGTTGTCAAGTGCAAATCGCAAGCTCTCTATTGCAGGGCTTTGGAAAATTTGGTATCGTCACCTTTATCATTCGAAGAGAAAGGTTTTAGTAAAACGGTATAATAACGATACCAGATGACATTTAAACGGTGAACTGACTTAATTTGAACAGTGGTGATAATTCCGATACCAGATGCACACTAAAAATTGCTGTTACATGACGTTGTTTTTCATTTCGTTCTTCTTTTTGCTATGCATAAGCATGTCTGTCAAGCTATATCATTTGAAATTGAAGATACTACTGAGCGCGACTACCACTGAATCACGTACGACTCTCGAGAATAAATAAGGAAAAGTAGCGAGAATTGTTAACTGATGACAATCCAACATTACTCATTTGAACATTTAAAATGATTACTTCATGAAATGATGAGTGCATTAATAATTTGGGTTTACGTTTTTAAAATTTACGATACGTTATGATATTTTAGTGTAATACTGACCAAGAGGCGGTTGTTCCCGGAGCCGACGGCGAGCGGGCCGCCCGAGTCGCCGGGGCAGGTGCTGCGGCCGCCGGCGCCGCTCGTGCAGATGTTGGAGTCGCGCACCATCGGCCCGAAGGAGCGGCGGCAGTCCGCGTTGCTGATCACCTGCAGGTTCACCTGCCTCTTGTCCTGGTTGGGCCCGATGATTGCATCTGCGATAAACAAGGTGTAATAAGCAGCTTGCCTGTCACTGTCTTACACATACCTTGATAGTGCTAGGTAAATATTTATTATGGATTTCATATCTATGTTTCTTTTATAGTGACCTAGTGAGATCACATTTAGCTGGTCCTAGATGTAATTAATCAATTATTTAGTCATTTATCTTCGATCACCAAAAGTATCTTGATTACTTGATAAAAACTGAAAACTCAATGACACTTACTATCACCAGTGATGCCAAACCCAGTCGCCGTGGCTGTTTGTCCGCTGAAGGTGCTCGACCCGGTGGCCAGGTTGATGCGGTTAATCACGTCTGCGAAGTTGAAACAAATTCGATACTTGCAAAAGTTACAGAAGAGATATAAAATACAGAGTTTCTGAGACCTACTAAATGGGCTAGGTATTCAGATTGATAATAATTATGTTCCATCGTACTTACTGTTGAATCCTACATGACTGTGGACGATGATAGCGACGTCATTGGATATGAGGATGGGGTTCCAGTTCTGGTGCATCTGCACGTTGTTGGTGTTGACGCGGGTGCCGCCGCTGAAGAGGCGGTTGGAGCCGTAGACGACAGTGAACTGGCTGGCCTGGTTCTCGCCGTCCCACCAGCAGTGCGCCGCCGTCACAGCGCGCGTGTTAGTTAGCATCGAGCAGCCGCACACCGACTGCCTTCCGCCTGACAGCGAGATCAAAAGCCCACCCTGTATATAATTCAAAAGTGATATATGCACATATTGTAAAGGACAGGGTTCATAACGTTGGTCTCATATTATTTGTAACATCAACACAGATAGATATCTGTAGACATAATAGTTTTGCAATAATTTGTTGAGAATTGAGTATTGTGGTGATTAGGTCTGCTGAGGGCTGGTGTATCATGAATGTGAAAAACTACCGCATTCGCAGTGAGCAAAGGATTACGTAATAACTTGTTTTGTTCAGACCTTGGTTTATTATTTATTGTTAAAAAACGGGCATTACTTGTCATGAAATGTTTAGCTCTTTCAGGCATTTTGCCATGATTTCGCGCCAACAGTAAGGTTTTGATAGAGTTTTTTAAAATTGTGCATATAAAAAAGAAGATAGTATAAAAAGTACGAATCGATTTTATAATCTGACTAGGTCAGACTTTCTACTTAGCTTTGACGCAATTTACAAACGTGACCGAGTTTTGTGTCAATTTTCTTACAACCAATATGCAGTTTCTGTAGCGGCGGATGGCTGTATTTGAAACGTGTGGGCAAACATACTGAATAAGTATGATAAAAGAAGGTATATTTACAAAAGCTGGATTGGTGCCGGCGCTGACAGAATTTCCGCCGGCGATCCTGCCATCGAAGTCCAGCGCCCGTTCGTACTGCTTGATGCGCGCCGCCTCTGCGATGCCGGCCGTCGAGTGGTAGTACTGTAGCGGCTGCTCGAACGCGCTCGCAGCCGCCGCCGCCGCCGCCGCGCCCGCCAGCGCCAGGAAACACACGAGGAACGACTGCATTGCTCCAACAGTATACCAACACGGTGCAGCGTGCAGAATCAACACTTCTTTTATAGCAACGATAGTAGCTTATCTGTCGTGAAAATTAAGTCATTTAATATAACTAGATTTTTTGGATTGATGATCTTAGGTATTATTAGGATCGGATTATGATCATTTCAGTTATATCACATTCTGTATATTATCAGTGGATTTGCCAAATCCGAAACAGATAGGCTAATAATAGAGTTTATTAGAGTTGCACAGTGGTGGGCGCCAAACGAATGGTCAGATTTTAATATTGTTTTCCGGCTCCTCTGATGGGGGGTTATGGTTTTCTATAGTTTTCAAGTAAATGATACATACTTTGTGTAACATTGTTTCCAGATACATTCACAAACTCTTAAGTCTCAAAAGCAGATAAGTATGAGCCAGGCCACCGCAGTGAAAAACTCCATAGTTGCGTATCACATTTCCGCACAAAGATATATATGGCGAGTATGAAAAATGTTGGAAATGTTGGAAGGGGAAGGCCTCGACGAACTTATCTTGATCAAATCGGGGAAGTTCTTAAAAAGGTCAAGTCAAGGGTACCTTTAACCGGCGAGCGTGTATGAAAAGATTAATGAATGTGGATGAAGCGAAAGTAATCTGTAAGGATCGTAGCAAGAGGAAAGATGTGGGCTCTGCTTACCCCTCCGGGAAAATGGCGTGAGTGTATGTATGTATGTATGTATGTACATTTCCGCCTTTTTTTTAAATAGCTTTATTCTATTATTTCACGTGGTTTGTAAATTTATATCAGCTACCTATTGTAAGTAAAAAACTACAATTTATTTATTTTTTTCGGAAATAAAATTTATTTATTTATTATTATTATTATACACAAAGACAAAAAAAACTATTTGTAAGTAACTTTTAATCTTTCAATGGAACTTGTACGGTGTTTTTATTTTCCCATTTTTTGTAGGAGAAAAATAGAACGTACTGATAGCAATGGAGCAACGCACACGTCGTAGAAAAAATCGGTCATGATTGTGTATGCTGCTGCCTACTATAGTAAAATCGGCCCGATTATCGGTCCTACAAAAAGTCGGACGTGGGCGGGCAGCCTAATGCAAACTTTTTGTGTTCTGCCTGTGAAGTAAGAGCTATTAGATTAAAGGAATTATTCGATGCACCACGATGTCTATGTTTGGTGGAAGCATCCAATACGTGTTTAATGAGTGTAACTCCAGCATCAGTAGTATTTTTATTATTCCTGATACCATAATTTTTGTTATGGTAGGATAAAAGATAAGATCAGGGTCACATTTCTCGCCCGATTAAAATAAAGGAATGTTTTTAATAAACTTCAATATAGTTAAAAACTTTCATCATCAATATAATTGTATTGATATTATTGTCAGAAATTCCCCAAAGTTCCCCAGTTTCTTCAAATTTAATTCTATAAAAGTTTTTGTAATTAAATAAATCAGGGTTTAAGTATATGACTAAATGGAATAAAGATTTGCACTCATCTGCTCCCGGCTTGAGTAGGCATTCGAATAGATCAGCGGAGGAAGCAAACCCTTCAGTAGTAGGGGTAGCAATTTAAAAAAAAACTTCTTTGTGTTATTTGTAACCTATGTGCTCGTTTTATCCCCAGATTTAGTCGGTGAGGGCAAACATGGTAGCTCGCAGGTTTGCACGTTGCTCTAGGCAGGTGAAACTTACCTTGTTTAGAGCATATTGCACTTCTTTTTATACGTGTAGCTTGTGGGGTGACTATACCCAACGATGCTACAGCGCTCTTCGAGTGCAATACAATAATGCTTTCAGGATACTGTTGGGGCTGCCTCGATTCTGTAGTGCTTCAGGGATGTTTTCAGAAGCGCGCATAGATTGTTTTTACGCCACTATGCGCAAAAGATGCGCATCCCTGGTGAGCAGAGTGCGGACCAGCCCCAACAGCGTCCTGAGCATGTTTGCTGACAGGATGGACTGTGCGTATTTGAGTCATTGCAGCGCAATTTCACATGGGCTTACACTGCAATGATCTGTATATATAATTTAGTTTAATATTATTTTTATTTTATAACTTTTATTATGTTTTATTTACTTTTCTTTACTCTAGGCTAACTCATTATTGTTCGTAGTATAGTTAGTTAGTCTGGACACTTAGTCTGAAATATATTAAATAAATAAAAAAATAAAAAAAAATACCTGGCCAAAAAGTCTCGGGAATAAGATCTTGGTTAGGCACTTAAGAAAGAATCTTAAAACGAGTTTGAACAACAAGATTTTTGAATTGTCGAAAAATGCTTGGAATTGTGATTTCAAACCTGCATTTGGCAAGTGTGGCGATTATGCCTGTATTAATCACTGCTGTGGTGACTTGAATTCAACGATGGAGGCCTTTACCCTACACTGGATGTGTTTACGCCATATCCTTAGAAGTACAAGATACTAATTATTGGTTTGTCAATTGACTTTTTATAAAGAACGTTCAATTTAATTTCACTTCCGCATTCTAGAACTTTCCATTACTTTGATTTCAATGAGCAATATTCTGTCCCTTTCTTTACCATGCCCTCTTCTATAGTGTGGAATAGAGACAACCAACGGAAGGAACAATGAAACATCAATTTGAATTTGACATTCATGAGAAGAAGGGAATGTCTGACGTTACTAAATTCAGTTGGAGATTTGAACGCGCCCACGTTTAGCTGCAGGCCTGCAGCTCGTCGCCGCTCACCGCTTCAGAATATTCAAATCGCGATAAAATTATATGAAAGTGAATCAAAGTGATAAAGGACAGCACGGCCGGCCGCAAACCAGACTATAATGCAAGTTCAGTGAATTACATCCACACAAGCGCAATCAGATGTTGCGACGCCATATTGCGCATCGAAGTTCGACAAAGTAAGTCTCATTCCACTAAGTTACAAATCCCTTTATCCTGCTGTCCCTCACTGAATTTGCTTGTTATTTCACGTAACTTCAATGTACAAACCACCATCCTCCATTTTGTTTTTGAGTACACCTCCGCATCCCGCATCCCCAGGATGTGTGGAGTGATTATAGTCCGTCCTACACTACTACGTATCCTGTGGTTTTTGGGTTATCTTATAAGCTTGCACCAAACACAAAAAACCTGAAATGACCCAACAATTACTATTTAAGGTACCCCAGTATGAGCCCTCAAAGTCGTGGATTGCATTACGATACCCACGTGATAAATGATAGATACGTGAAGCTATAAGCCTTTCAAGAAGGCTCCACTGCAAATTCTAAGAACAAGCCTTACTCATTCCTGGCACCTGACTGACCTATTTTAATGGACACGTATGAAAAGCACTATAAAATCCCAGAGGATGTGTGTGTTTCATCATCCAGACCAGACATTTTTCTTTTTTCTAAAGCTACAAAACGGATTGTACTTTTAGAGCTTACCGTGCCGTGGAAAACTAACATACCTAAAGACCACGCCATGAAAGAAAACAAATATTATGGATCTCCTAAACGAATTTAAGAAAAACGGTTATACAGGATGAAATTTTAATCACTTTCCAAAATTTTTATAGGCGTTCAGTATCGTATTTAGAGCCCATTTGTAAAGTAAAAAATGTGAATCAAGCTTTCACCCGAAAATATTTTTCGCAATATATTATTTAATTTAATTTAATTTATTCATCAGATCAGACAACGCAGGTCCATTTTATTAGTAAAATCTTATAAGCTACATTAGTAATAACAAAAACACAAAACAATAAAACAGATAGAACTATAGATGGCAGCGGCGGGTCAATCAGTGTTCCTCTTGACCAGCACCCTGACAAGATGGCGAGTTATAGGAGAGTCATATCTCCCCGCTATGGTCTTCAGAATGGAGTTAGAGCTGGCCCGTACCCTGCAGAGCAACGACGCTGCTTTTTTACGCATGATAGCATAGAAATCGTCAGTGCGTGCCTCAGCGAACATCCCCGAGGCACTGCAAAATCGAGGCAGCCCCAACAACATTCTGAAGCCATTGTTATACTGGACTCGTAGAGCATCGACGGTTTTCTGCGTGAAGCTAGCCCACAGGCTGCAGGTATAAAATACTTGACAGTAAGCTTTGAAAAGAGTGATTTTCACTGACCGACTACACCTTGCAAACCTGCGCACCAGCATGTAACATCTGACTGCCAACGCTCTACGCTCCCTCTCAATATCTTCATGGTCATTATTGCAATTATTATAATTTTTACGGCCCTAGGCCTGATGAGGTATAAAGGGAAAATCAAAAACATATGAATAGTATCGTAGTGAATGAATGGGGAAAGGGCTATTACACTATTGATGATTATATAAATGATAGGAACGTTTGGCTTTAAATTGTATCAGCTCGAACTGGCATATATCTTATGTAAACATGTTTATTTAAAAAGAGGCTGACAATAGTGACCGAGTTTCTTGCGCTGCTTCTTCTCGGCACTAGCCCACATTTGTCCCGAAGCAGTGGTAGGTTAAATATTGGGACGTGTAAAAGCGCCTCCAGGGGCCTATTTGCAGGAAATAAAACTGATTTTAACTGCAGTAAGTTCTATACTAGAGCAAGTGTCTAAAGCTGCATTAGCAGGTTCGTACCAGATTTGGCTGGGCTCAGGAAAGAAACACGAGTAGTGAAGGTGAGTGTTGATGTACGTCGGAAAGGGGCCCCCCCTTAAACCTACACCCGTGTCACAAGTCCCGGGAGCTACTAGAAGTTTCTCTTTCTGTCGCACGATGAACCCGGCAACCGCACGGTGAATCCATGGAACGCTAAGAAGTTTGTCTCCCAGCTCTTACATTTCATGCTTTTGGTGATAGAGTAGAATCTGAATTAGAATCTTGTCAACCCAAATGATGATGGGATCTTAATAAAGGTAGGAGCCGTGCAATGCTGATTTCAGATGGTAAAACTTAAGTACTGTCTCATCTTACATAATGTGATACTGTGTACGCTCCATGTCTGCTAAAAAACCTGCCAAAAAGTTGGAAAGAATACAGAATGCATGCATGAGATACTGTTTTTCTATTTCCAGAAGACAATTGTAATTACTGTAACTGCATTTGTCAGTGCTCTATACCTAAAATGATATGGCTATGACAGTATAACAATGAGTTTGAATGTATTTTTTAAAATCTCTATGTAAATAAATAAAAGGCGTATGGCTAAAGTTAAGAAAATGTTTATTTAATCGTCAGTTTTTGGTGCCGTACGCTGCAGGTCGGGACGCGCTCACATTTGCCCGCGGAACCAGGCAGCGAAGGAGGTGACACGAGCGAACCCGGCGGGGAAGCCACGTGCGCACCACTGAGTTCCGAAAGATGTGATACCGATCTGCAAAAGAAACGGGCGATGTTAGTAAAGAAGTGCTTTTATCTGTACAAATTAGAGATGCTCGTCTGTCACCAGAATCTAAGACCGCCAATTCGTAACGGCGAGTGTATTTGGTAGGTTCCGGGGAAGGATTTATGTTACTTTGTGAACACGAAAGGTTGCATGTTAGTAAACGACTGACCAAGATGCGGTTGTTGCCGGAGCCGATGGCGAGCGGGCCGCCGGAGTCGCCGGGGCAGGTGCTGCTGCCGTGGGTGGTGCTGACGCAAAGAGTGGACGAGATGACGGAGCCGCCGAAAGTCTGTTGGCACACGGCGTTGGTGATCACCAAAAGGTTGGCCTGCCTCTTGTCAGGGTTTGATGATCCAGCACCTGTGAAACAATGGAAGTATTTTTAGTAAAATAATTGTATCAAAGACGAGTGAATAATGATGCATTTACGAGTATATTTGCAAATCTGTAGTTGTAAGCGGTTGTCTGACTCACCATCACTGGTGCGACCGAAGCCAGCAGCTGTGGCCCAGGTGCCCGCGTAGTTGGCTGAGCCGGTGGGCAGGTTGATGCGGTTGATGTTATCTATTTCACAAATTATACAACATTATTTTATAACTCTACTGTTATGCTCATAGAAATGTATGCCTTTGCATCTATACCTATTTTATTAATGCAAAAGTGCCTCTGTCAGTATATTTGTCTTTTTGTCTATTTCCTCTATTTAAATGATATTTGGTATAAAGATAATTTAAATCCTGAAAAAGAACTTACTTAAGAAATAAAAACTCTAACCCAGAAATTGTCCTTTAGGGGCTGAAAGGTGGTTGACAGCGTGTATAGAGAATTAAAATTTAGTATAGAGAATATTAGCAGCAGTTGCAATGAAGTAAGTGTTCTCTTAGGAGAGCGACAAAATTAAGAAAATCATATTCCATAAGAGTAATATAGCCGATCCCCAGGACGAATAGCGAGTGGTTAAGTAAATATACATTAAGTAGTTAACAGGCTCACCAATAAGCTGAATCATTAAAACAAAGAGAGCACTAACTGTTGAAGTTGACATTGTTGTGGCGGATGACGGCGACGTCGTTGTTCAAGTTGTTCTGGTTGTAGTTGGGGTGCACGATGACCTGGGTGGTGACGATGCGCGTGCCGCCGGAAATGAGGCGGTTGGAGCCGTAGACGACGGTGAACTGGCGCGCCTGCATGCCGGGGGAGCGCCAGCAGTGCGCCGCCGTGGCCGCGCGGTTGTTGCTCAGCATGGAGCAGCCGCAGATCGACGTCCTGCCGTCGGTCAGCGTGATCAACAGCCCTCCCTACATAAAACACTAACTTTATTAGTACACAAGATAGAGAGTATTAGGACCTGCCAGTGTCGGGAACCTGACTAGTTGTCGCGTAGGTTTCGACAAATGGCCGTTTACATAACCAATTTCGAGTACAAACAAGTACACTTTCACATGATGCATTCAGTAGCCGGAAATTAAAAGTTTATGAAAAAAATGTTCAGAACTATTGTTCACAAAACAGATCGACGAATTTGCATGGCTTTGACAGAATAACATAGTTTGTGGATGTTCTGCACAAACTGAGTCATTGAACATTTATTTTTTCTGTAAAAATCGGACTTCGTTTTGTTTAATTTACCATTTTTTTAATAGGCTGCGTTTTGTATTATAAATAAAATTGCACTTGCCAAATGCGGTTGAGCTCCAGCGTTGACGGACTGCCCACCCCAGATCCTGCCGCCGTCGAAGTCGACTCCCTCCTCGAACTGCTTGATGGCCAAGAACTTGGGGATACCCTCGGCCTCATGGTAGTTGGTCTCGGGCTTCAGGTACTCCGCCGCTGCGGCCGCCACCAGCACGGAAAGCAAAAATAGAGACGACTTCATAATGACGACTGGATCTACCAGAGTTACTCGTACGCCCGTTGGGCTTGGCTTATATACTATGGTATTAGATAGGTATTCATATCTTATCCGACGGATTAAAATAAATATCCACTCGCTAGTACAATGTTTAATATTAGTAATTAATTTACAGGGCTATAATGGTGGAAAGAAAACTTTCTGCTCGTCTTCTTCTGGCATTCCTTTGTCGTCGCTTGCATTTCCAAAAAAGTCTGTTTTATTGTTATGTTTCTGCACGTAGGCCGCAGGATACGCTGAAACACAATATAACTATTAGGATATTTTGTTATATCATTGCTTCAAAGCAAAATATTTTATGTTAGTGCCAAAGTCGAGCAATGCAAGAAACAGTTAGTGTTTTTTGATTTAACAAATCATGCAATTAATGGCCTATAAATAGTTTAAATTCAATATAAGATTTGAGTTTATTTACTGGCACGACTAGTTAAGACAGGTAAGACTAGTAATTTGTTTAAATGCGAGAGATATTTCAGAATAATAATTAGTATTAGGAAACAAATATTTTTTTTCATGAGTAGCCCGTTAGATTAAAATGAGTGATATTTTGAGTCAATTGTCTTGTAAGTGTATGCAGTCCTTCTGACAGGCTCTCTATGAATGTCTCTTTGCAATAAAGTCAAAGTAACTCGTATACAAAGGAATTGCCATAAGCTATAAATTGAGAAACTCTTTAATATCAGTCTTCTTAATGCTCTGTTAGTAAGTACCTGCAGATCTCTGATCATCAAGACTAGGAGGGATCTGAATGTTCTCGACATTATTGTATTTTATATGATATTTTAGCAACTTAATTGCAACTATAATGTCAGTATTTAAAGGAGATGTCCCATAATAGGCCCAGACATAGTACACCATTTACAAAAATCAAGAGAAACTTACTGTTTCTGGAAAAAATACATATAAATTTATATAACGTATAATTTAGTGGTTCAAAAATAAACAAGATCGAATAATTTATCAAACTCCATAGGCATTCCAAGATGGCGTCAATCTAAAAGAACACTAAATGTCAGTAGCTGTCAGATACCCCTTGTCATTATGGCATAATCATTCACTTCAAGTTTTTGTTCTGCTTGTCGTGTTTTAAATTTAGTTCATTATAACGACCTCATTTTCGATTTCTGGATTTTGTATTGATCGACACATTACTTTCATAATGTTTGTTGTTACTACAGCAAGCGATGGCACGCACTCGACTCCTAGATGCGCGATTATGAAACCAAAACTGACAGACGTCATCAAAATGTCATCTTCCGCCATGATGGTTTTGTTGTTTTGTATTGCTATTTTCTTACTTAACTCTTTATTTGAACCACTTAACGAAGCCAATTTAAAAGAATTGGATAATAACAAAATCTTGTAGGTGTATTGGTCTATATTTTGGTGGGGTGTACAGGTTCTGGGCCTGGCCTCCATACAATTTGGGACATCTCCTTTAAAATTATGTCTCAGGCGGGATTCGAACCCGCATCTCCTCGAATACCGTATACGGTATTTTCAAGTTAAAATACTGATTCAATATTATAGTTGCAATTAAGTTGCTAATTTAATATAATTATGTATTACTTGTAAGATACATTGTGTTTTTATGCGATTGCCAAGTCAATTTATTTATTAAGTACGTAAAACTTTAATATTGATGTGGTTTATAAAAGATGTTGTTAGGTTAGCTAATCACGTTATAACTTAAGACAGAAGATCCCTTAAGTAGGGACTGGTTAATTAACCGACTTGGTATTACATAGATCGCACAACTTTTTAGGGTAGAAGATGTGAGTTGCCCGGCTTGTTTTTTTTACATGTTATGTTTTTGATAGCATATCTATTAAACCATTATATTATACATAAAACAGGTACACGTACTCAATAACTGCAAATGTAAATTCATCAATCTCATATGTTTATATGGGATTACAAAGTCATTTATGCAGAAAAGTTAGTAAATCTAAAAAACTGGACCGAAATTGGAAAATATTATAGTTTTTCCTTATTTTGTACGTTAAACACAAATTTGAAGCTTCTATGTCTGCTAGAAGTGACTGCTGCTTAACATTTTGATGATCGTTCAGTCAGTCAGTCAGTGAGTGACCAAATTAAGAAACTTTGACTGGTTATAATTCTCTAGCTACTTACTCAAATCGAATGAAACTTGAAATATAGCATACTAGCTGATGCCCGCGGCTTCGCACGCGTGGGTTTTGATCTGTTACAAAGTTTTCGTCACGACTCACCCCTCTCCTCCACTTCCTTTGCCTACGGTGCCGAGGGTGCCCATCTCGGGCGAGGTGGTGGTGGGCACTTAGTGGAAGCCGATACGTCGTTGCCGACTTACCGGGGCCCGTTGATACAATAGTTGGATGAAAGGGGCCAATTTAAACTATATAGGGATCCGGTGTTAGTTCTCCTAGCGAACCGTGGTCCAAGCGAGTTCGCACCAAATCTGTTTGCATTTACATGAAATCTGAAGTACAATATCATTTGAATCTTTCAAAACTGTCAACGCTGTAGTACAACAAACCATTCAAAGCAGCTTGCAAGGCTTTTTTCGAATATGATCAACACTGGCGTAGAGCCCTGGAAGAAGTGGCCCTTTAAAAAAAAACCACATTCTTAATTTCCAACCAAGTAGGTTACCATTTTTCTCGATCCATAAGCGTTAAAAAGGCAATTTTACTAAGACAATTTGCTTGCATACTACGTTTGTATAGAAGACCGGTGTAGTAGGTACCAGCATCGGTATAGAGCTCTGAAAAGGCCAGTCCTATGTCATTCTCCCTTCATGATCGATAAACGAAGTTTCAAGTACCTTAATATGATGTTAAACACAAATAATTAACCACAAAATTTTCAACTGTTTTTTAACCCCTCAAATATTTAATTATAAAAAAATCCTTAAGAAGCTGACGTAGTATCACAAAACTTTCATGTGGGATGTGGGTTCGACGCATGAATGGTAGAGGATGATCAGTAGGCTAAAAAGTGTTCAGAAACTTGACAGGATAGAGAACTGATTCGACTGTACTGACCACTGTGTCTATAAATTTTTATATTTCTTCAGCTTCAAATGATGTCAGCAAAACATCATTAATTACTGCTGCTTGGTCATTAGTGGGTGCGTGGTGGTAGCTATTCCTAAGTTAAACAACACGGAATTATGAAGTGAGGTGATTTTTTTTTCAACGTTTTATTTCATGTTTTAAAAGTGTATTTTTTTAAATATGGAGGATATTAAATAAAAAGATAATTTGGATGCGTTAGAAAGGCAGTTTCACTAAACAAACTTTTCCAGGCCCCCAAAAGCGGTGCGTCCTAGAAAAAATAAATCGTTACTAAATGGAAGTTTATCAAATTATCTTCTAAATGGAAGCTTGTCAAATGGTCTACCAGTTTATACTGATTTAATCCACCAGTCAGCTGCTTAGTGTTGTTGCAACACACCTGTTACCTTTTCCTGCCTGAGATGCCTTATTTTTGTACTGCTTAATAAAGTTGATTTTTTTTTTTTCCGTTTCCGGTGGTCTTACTACAAACACGTACGTCAACGTCCTCCGCAAATAAAAATTTATAACAGTGTAAATAGTGTTAGTTTGTGGCATTTCAATGCAAAACTAATTACTTTAAACAGCAAGAGACAATACTGGATCATAGTTACAGTGAAATACTTATAGCTAACAGTAAATATAAGTTTAGAAATTGTAAAATCTCAAAATTTCAGTCTTTGTTAAGCCGCCGTGATCAACGTGATCAACTATTTTTGTACAAGATTGTCAACAATGTAATTGACAGCCCTTACTTACTAGCTAAGTTATTTTTTAAGTGTTCAAGTCTTAGATTGCGATTTAAAAGCACTTTTTTTACTCCTGTTTGTAGATCGAGATATCGTAAAAATAGTTTTATTATAAGAAGTACAAATCAATATAACGCAGCCTACAGTCACATAGACATTTTTCACGAGAGTATGGTGAGATATCGCCGTCTTTTAAAATCCACTTAAATTTAAGCCCTCTTTTGTAGTCAATATTGTCTTGTTAGCATGGCTGGCTTTTCCCCCGGCATGCGTGTCTCTTTTAATAAAATTTTTGTAATAACTAGCATTGGAAACTTTAAATGCTTATGTAAAAACTATGTATCGCTATCTTTATGTAATATTATAACGCTGTTTGTTTCCTTAATAGAGATAAAATAAAATAAAAAAATAAATAGTGCAACCAAAAGTTAAACTTGACATAACCCCTAAAAAATCTGCAAATCATAAATCAGTGCAACCAACAGCGTAGTGATTACTTGTTCAATGCTAACAACATAACAAATCTGTCAAGAGGCAAGTCGTTCACTCATTCAATTGTCTGACATTGACAGCTGCAAGGGTACCAACATCAATATAATTAATTGCCAGTGTTGCCATATCAAAACTAATACCCCTAAAATGGATAAAAGCATGGAAGTGTTGTTATCAAGACTGGATGAGAAACTGGAACAGCAAACAAAAGCAATAACGCTTGCAGTAACAACCAATGTTATGGAAGCTATAGACAAGAAATTAAACGCAATAACTGAGGAGAACACTAAACTCAAAGCACAAATTTCTACATTGGAGCATAAACTTATAACAATAGAACAAGAAAAAAGGAAATATAACCTGGTCTTTTTTGGTGTTAACGAATCTGGCAAACGAGAGGCAGAGTTGGTGGACGACATAAAAGATATTATAATAGAAACAGGAACACAATTAGACAGTCAAGAAATAAAAAACATATACAGAATTGGTAAAAACAACAAGAAAAGCCGCCCCATTGTGGTGACCCTTACGTCTTTATGGAAAAAACACATTATATTGAGAAATAAAGCCAATCTTCCACCAGGGGTGTATGTTAAGGAGGATTATACTAAGGAAGTACTGGAAAAACGGAAGCAGTTACAACCACAACTGGAAGAGGAGAAAAAGAAAGGAAATACCGCCTTTCTGAAATACGACAAACTGATAGTGAAAAAAACAACTGACAAAGGTAGAGACAAAAGAAAAAGAGAAGATTCAGGTTCACCGAACGCAATAACACAAAAGAAAATAAACTTGAAAGAGAAAGAAATCTCATTGCAACCCTTAGCCAAGAGCGCATCAAAAGAAATCTTAAAACCTAACATTCGTAACTATATCGAACGAGGCAGAACAGCATCACTATCTGAAATCTCAAAAAACTAGTAACAACCACCGGCACACGGAACAAAATCAAAACTAATATCGCAACATTATTCAAACCAACACACGAAAAATACACCCCAACCCGGTTGGTCACCGTGGGGGAAGACGACCACTACCCTTCATCACATAAAAAGAAACAGAAAAGTATAAACAAAAACAATAACATCAAATCTAGTTATGCAGATAAAAGTAAAAGTATGAAGTGCACTAGAGAACAAGGCCTTATAATATGCACATACAATGTGAGATCACTTTCAACAGTAGAAAGAACATTAGAATTAAATAACGCAATAAATAGAATAAAATGGGATATAATGGGACTCGCAGAAGTTAAAAAGATGGGATATACTACTGAAGAATACAAAGAATATGTATTTTGTTATATAGGGGAGACACAGGGTCTTCATGGCGTAGGCTTTTTAATAAAAAAAACACTTGAAGGGCAATATAAGGAGCTTTATAGGCATATCGGAGAGAGTGGCTCTTCTAAAACTGAGCTTCACAGAAGGACCATTATCGCTAATTCAAGTGTATGCCCCCACTGAGAGTTCAAGTGAAGAAGAAATAACGAAATTCTACAGTGACTTAACAAGAGCACAAGAAATGGCTGATAAAAACAAACTAATAATGGGCGATTTCAATGCTAAAATTGGACAACCTAAATCTCACGAACATCCTGTGATGGGCCAATATGGGTATGGCATTCGGAACGCCAGAGGTGAACGCTTAATACAATATGCACATGAGAACAAGCTAGCAGTAATGAATACATACTTCAAGAAGAAAAGTTTAAGAAAGTGGACATGGATGTCACCAGATAAAAAGACAAAAAATGAAATCGACTTTATAATTAGCCCAAACCCAAAATCAGTGACAAATGTAGAAGTTCTGAACAAAATAAGCTTCCCATCCGACCATAGAATTCTAAGATGCTCAATAAAGACTCAAAAACCTACAATTAGCCGAAGATCCTTTAAAAACACAACCAACAAATTGAAGACCTCACAAGACAAAATAAACTATATACAAAATCTAAAAAAGAACTTACCAAGATTAAATGAATTAGTAAAGAAGAATGAGAATGTACAATCCTTTAGCGACAATTTAGAAGAAGCAATAACAAAAAGCCTAAAAATTGATAAGAAAACAAAAAATACAAACATCAAAGAAATTATCAGTGAACACACTCAAAATCTAATCCTTAGAAGAACTGAACTTATATTCACAAAAAACAAGTCCAAAGAAATGAGAGAGGAACTAAAAAGTCTGTTTAAGCTAACTAATAAATCAATTAAAAGAGACTATGCAAACCATAGAAGAAGAATTATTGAAAGGAATATGTATAATTTCCGAAGCTCTAAAAGAGCTTTTAAAGAACTTAGTACACACAAAGACTGGATACAAAGTTTAAACAGTGGAAAAGGCCAAACAAAAGATAGAAAAGGTATAATAGAATGTGCAACTGCGTTCTATACTTCTTTTTATGAAAAACCATCATCACTACATAATATGACACAAGAGGATGAAGAAGTTCATAGTAAATCTGAGAAGGATATAGCAGAAGCACCAGTAGACTTAATAACAGAAAGAGAAATAATGACTCAAATCAGAAAACTAAAACCCGAGAAGAGTCCAGGAGAAGACGAAATCACAAACGAAGCCCTGAAGATCGGTGCGCCAATCCTGGCGGCATATATGGTAGAGTTCTTTAATTTAGTACTGATAAAAGAGCAAGTACCATCACAATGGAGTACATCAAACATTATATTATTGTACAAAAAAGGGGGCCCGCTTGACATCAGCAACTACAGGCCTATTAGCTTACTATCGGCAATATACAAACTCTTCTCATCAATTATTCTAAGAAGAATAGCGCCAAATATTGACAGGAACCAGCCAATAGAGCAAGCGGGCTTCCGGTCCCATTTCTGGACAATAGACCACATCCACACATTAGAACAAATAATTGAGAAATATAAAGAATTTAATAGACCAATATATTTGGCTTTTGTGGACTATTCCAAAGCATTTGACAGCATAGTGCATCCATCTATATGGACTGCTCTAAGAAATAATCATGTAAACAAAACATATGTGAACATCATAAAATCCATCTATGCTAAGGGTGTGAGTAGAGTAAAGCTGGAAAGGCCAGGTGAAGAGTTCAAAATTGAAAGAGGGGTGAGGCAGGGTGACCCGTTATCTCCAAAGCTATTCATAGCTGTACTTGAGGACATTTTTAAGAACATTAACTGGAAAAATAAGGGCATATGGATACACAATGAAAAATTAACACACCTAAGATTTGCAGATGACATTGTCCTTTTTAGTGAATCTGCGACAGACATAGAATCAATGCTACAAAGCTTAAACTCTGCAAGCAACAAAATTGGCCTCCACATGAATGCATCCAAAACTAAAATTATGTCAAACAGTCAAGAGAAAGTAATCAAAGTAGACGAGAAAACGATACAGTATACAAACGAATATGTATACTTAGGCAAATTGGTGTCATTCAATGCAAATAGCAATGAAAATGAAATAGACAGACGAATAAGTAAGGCCTGGAAGAAATACTGGGCCCAAAAGGAAATTTTGAAAGGAAATTATGGCCTTAGTATTAAAAAGACTGTAATGGATTCTTGCATTCTCCCAAGCTTAACATACGCCAGTCAGTCATGGGTCTTTACTGAAAAAGTAAAAAACAAAATTTCTTCTTGTCAACACGCAATGGAGCGAAGTATTTTAAAACTAAGGAAAATACAAAAAACAAGAAATACAGACATCCGCATGAAAACGAAACTGACAGATGCGCTTCTTTTTAGTTTGAAACAGAAGTGGAGCTGGGCAGGGCATTTGTCAAGATATGCAGACAAGAGATGGACTTACCAGACAACCAAATGGCATGGCCCAAGTGGCAAGCGAAGTGTAGGAAGACAGAAAAAAAGATGGGCAGATGACTTGGTAAACGTAGCAGGCAAAAATTGGATGCATACGGCCAAAGACAAAGAAAAGTGGAAAGGGATGGAGGAGGCTTTTACCCATACTGGGGCCACATAACATTGAAAACGAAACAAATATCAATTATATGTATATATATATATATATATTTTGTTAAAAATTTACTGTAATCCAAATGTTTTTTGTGGAAATAAAGCTGTAATAATAATAATAATAAAAAAAATATAGTTGATAATGTCATAAGGTACAACAGTGTAATTCTATACACTTTTTTCGATTTTCCAACATTTGTCTCTACCGTATAAACAAAAATCGGCCAAGTGCAAGTCGGACTCGCGCACGAAGGGTTCCGTACCATTGACTACGAAAACAACTGTAGGTACCTACATTAATTTAGTTAATGTAGTGCCTACCTGTTACCATTTATTGATATCAAGCAAAAATAAGCATAAAATTGATTTTTTGTGTGGGAACCTCCCTTAAGTATTAATTTATTTATTGATTATTAAAGTTAGAAATATAACTGAGTGTTTTGTGAATATTTCAAGTGCCTACCTGTTGCCATTATTAATATCGATCAAAAAAAGACAAAAAAATCGCGTTGTTTGTATTCCCATATAACAAACGCGATTTTTTTGTCCCTTCAATATTTGTTTTATTTTGTTTTTAGTATTGATTGTTATTGCGTTAGCAAAAATACATAATTTGTGAAAGTTTCACCTGTCTAGCTATCGCGGCTCTTGAGATACAGCCTGGTGACAGGCAGACGGACAGACAGCGAAGTCTTAGTAATGGGGTTCCGTGTTTACCCTTAGGGTACGGAACACTAAAAATGATTAAGTTCTAAATAATACCATTCTTATGGTAAGTACCGATATTTATTTTCTGAATATGTACCAAGATACATATAGATAAGACATCCAATAGGAATTTTCAAGTTTTGTCTTTTCGTTACATAGCCTCCTTATTTCTTCGTCAACTTTGTCCTCAGGGCATATGGAATACGTCGCGGTTAGATGAAAGTTGGTGTCACATTTTCTTGAAGCACTAATTATTGAGCTTTGTAGTTTGATATTCAAACAAGAGTTCCGTCAAACACCATAATCATTGTTAAATCTTCTAGTAATCTGTCCAATTTTGAGTTGTTGATAATTTACTAACTGAATTTTATCCAACTCTTCAAATTCTAACTCACAAGGATCCCGTGGAGAACAAAAATATAATATAATACGTTTTCTGATGTAATTCTGGGCTCAAAGATGTATGATTGACGTGTATTTCCTTGTATCTATATCATCACATCTGTTCAGTTTTAAGTACGTATCCAACCGTTTAATGATGTTTTTGAATGTTTCGTCCTTGTCTAATGGTACTGAGTTCAATAATAATTAAGATGTCCTAAGATTTGTTTGTGACCGACCTTTGCTCCTCAGTCCCTTCTGCATACATGGAATTGTTTCGTGCTATCGAATTCAAACTCTGCAGTTTTTTTTTAAGCTGTGTTGTAATACCCTGAAGGTTGTTTTTTTCTTCAATCTCAGTTTCCAACTGTGGGTCATCAGTAATATTATTTGTAGTCGTATCTCTTCCAAATTATTCTAGGTAAATTTGTTCATTTGTCACTTCACCAGCTGATCACTCACTAATTTTAATTCATAATCAGAAATTTCTCGTAGGTTTTGTATCTGGCTGCCGAATTTTGTAATGTTGCCTTTAATTAAAGTTCATGTGCGTGTATACACTGTCCTCAATCCTCTATGTGAGGACTGAGGGCCCATCTTTGAAGTCCATATCTCTCTTATTTGATTTGCACAAATTCTGTTTCCAACTTTCACATTTCTTTTGGAGTGTTCACTAAATCCTGAGCAAGTTTCAAAGAATTCCGAGAGAGTGGCCCTCAGACCACACGCACATTACAGTTCTACACGTTTTAATTCAGTTAATTCATCCATTTCGGCGCCAATTATTAAATTCTAAAATAATACCATTCTGTTTGTAAGAAATTACCTATTTATTTTCTGATTGACACATTGAATGTCATAACAAACTAAGTAAAGTCAGAGAGTACAAATATGTAAAGAGTATGGATATGACGCGGAACCGAACAAACTTTGCCCCCATTTTTTATCCCCTTAAAGATTAAATATACAAAAATATCAATTTTCAACGACTTCGCTTCAAAACTGAGGGAGTTTCATACAAACTTATGGGGCCCTTTTAACCCCCTTAGAGGCGGAATTTCAAAAATTCCTTTCTTAGTGCTCACCTACACTATAAAAGGAAGCACGGTGAAAATTTTCAGATTTTAAATCCCAGTAGTTTGGGCTGTGCGTTGATATGTCAGTCAGTCAGTCAGTCAGTCAGTCAGTCAGTCAGTCAGTCAGTCAGTCATTAAATCAGTTTTTATTTTTATATATTTAGATTGATGCAATGCCTGCTCGGTCTCTGAAAATTCAGGCTTCTAGTTTCATTCCCAACGAAGTTATGGGGTCTAAAATGGCCTGAACTGAAACTTCGAGAAAAGAATGGTACGCCGTGCCGCTTTTTTTGCTCGTCTTTGCTCAGATAGCTGTTGTCTCTAAAGCATGATGCTGTCACCTTCAATAAAGTTTGCGCTTAACCTGTTAAACTTAAAATTAGTGTATCTACTAAGCATTTTATTATAGTGTAAACTTGTTGGTGATCTTGAATAAATGAAAATAAAAATAAAATTAGAGTGTTCTGTGATTTAGCCAAATTTGGATGGTCGGCATGTTTCACTCTCGCAATAAAAAAAAAACTTACATAAAAGTGGCCTTAGTTCCTCTTTATAACATAAGTTACTAGCGGAGCCCGTGAACTTCGTATCGCCTCAGAAGGGTATTTGACTTTGACGTCTTAAATAAATTAAAACTAGGTCTAAAGAATTTATATAAAACAAACGAGCATGAAGACAGACAAAGAATTTTGAATTGTTTTTTACTGTCCTATTATACGCATTAAGTGCAAATATATTAATTTAAATTTACAAACAGACGCTCTAGTTTTATTAATTTGTAAAGATAGTTTTTGTTTTTTTTCCTCAAGAGAATGTAATCGCCTTATTCAGCAGATTAAGTATGGTACCTTAACATTTAGAGCTCCGTAGATTAGTAAAAGTAAAAAAAAAAACAGTCCAATGTACCGATTTGTGACCAGGGCATGAGCACAAAAACTTGGACACAAAAAGTATTTTATGATTCCATGGTTATGTAAAATTTAGTTGAAATTAGTCTCGTCTTTGATTTCAAACTTCAAGCAATTTCGCAAAGGATCCCTAGGAGTATTAATGTAATCTTTGTAACTTTAAATCTTTTGCATTATCTCTATCTTTCAATAACAAATTTTGGAATTCCCAAAACACGTCACTTTAATCTACTTACTACATATTGCTTTACAGTAAGTAGTAAGTAAGATTAATTCTACTTTAATTGATTTTTACTTGGAGCCCTTATCTTCATGTAATGCATCGATACGGATATAGTTTTTGGGGGTATACAACCATTTGCCAGAATTTCATTTGCCATAATTTCATCCGCTATAATGGTCAACAGACATGATATTATTTCTCATAATATTCATATGTCATACTCATTGTTTACTATATTAGTCACGTGATAGAAACTTTGTTTCCCATAAAGTCAATTTCAATAACATCATTTGTTATCATCATTATAAGCCGTAATTATCATATGTCATAAAATCATTTGCCATCGAAATTGTTTCGAAAAAAAAACATAAAATCGGTTTAAATTAAACGGTCAATAGGTTTAGGTTTGGTTTGGTTAGGTTAGGTTAGGTTAGGTTAGAACATGAACCCGCCCTTCACAGGGAAGGAGTTTTGGGTCTCCTACCGGGCGCGTCCCCAGGTGGCGGATAGGGGAACGCCCTCCAGACATGGAGGGTACCGGCCATTTGGCCGGCGCGGACCAAAACCCACGAGGGAGACGCTTCCAGTGGGCTTGGGCAGTCCGCTGTTGAATGCGTCTCCAGACGGTGGTAGCGGGCTTCGGCCCGTGGCCTGTTGTGGCCGTTCGTGCTGGAGGGTGCGACGGCGGTGTTTCCGTTGGGGCGCCAGCCCCGCGGCGGACGGAAGTCGCTCGCTTCCCAGTATGGTTTGAGCTATGCTGGGCAGTGAGTGGGCGTGAGACGTTGGCGGCCCCTTGCAACGACATGCAATGTCATTGTAAAGGGTGGCCACGGATCGGGTCGGCGAGGTTGCTTGCGGACCCGACCCGAAGTCGTAGATGGGGGTGGACGAGAAGGCATACGCCGAACTCAACTTCCCCCCTCTAGCAGGCTAGTGGGCGTTGGGCCGGGGGGCTCAACGCTCGCATTGCACAGCTTGCCAGACTGGGGGTGGTTCCTGGTGTACAGGATCACCCATATTTTATGCCTGAGGCCCGGCATAGGCCGTACGTAGGCGGTGCATGGAGGGCATCCTAAGGGAAACCCATACACTGCCAACATACGTTGCAAGGTACACCGCAGGTCTTTTTAGTGGGTATGCTTGTCGGGCACCGACAAGAGAGTCCCACATACCCTACTGCTGCCCCTGAAGCAGTAGGTATGCGTAATGCATTTTTTCCTGCGAAAACAAAAAAAAAAAAAAAAAAAAAAAGGTTAGAACATGAAAGACAACGCACGTAGTATCTTATGAAGAACCCTCAGCTGGTTTCAGCTGTATTAGAAATACGGTAATGCCCCCTTATACTATTGGTATGTACATAAAAAAATCGACTGTCATTGCAAAAATCCAGCGTAGTGGGACACATCTTCTAATTTTATCTAGCCTACAGCGTCCCACTGCTGGGCGAATGCCTCCCCTTCTGTTTTTAATACGCGTATAAATAAAATTAAAGGAAAACTCTGGATAAGACTATACTGGCTTTTATACTTATACTTACAAGTTTACAAGAAGAAATAGTCGAATAGTCAATAATGTTAACTTTATTCTACTCGAACATTACACAAATTAAAAAGAAAAAAATGTGTCAAATAAGAAAATCTAATAAAATTAATTAATATGCCCGTGGGCATACATTTCTACAAAAAGAAGTGAAATCCCACCAAAACATTCTGTAAAAAACTAGCCAAGTCTCGATGGAGCTGCTTGTTTGTCTCTAAAAAGTAATGAAATCTAAATAGACAAAGTCGTGCCAAGTCAAAGATTCCTTACTGCGATTTCTTGTAGTTAATGTTGTGTGACTTGGCCGTTGAACATTCTTTACCTACTCATACATATTTGTAATTATAGAAAATAGAAAGTGTCTAGGTTTCTCTTCTATGCGATCCTAGAGCATTGGACAGATTATAAAAATAAGGTTTACCTGTGGTAAGTCACATACCTACTATTTTCTATTTCATCCATTCTATTGGTATCTGTATCTATCTCTATCTTTAACATTTGTTCCTGTATCTTCAGATACAAAAACTTTTATTAAAATTTTTTTAACAAGAATTTTATCGTTTGAAAAAAACTGGAGGATTATCTCACGCTTTCGACAGTTAAATTTTTGTGAAAAAAGTATTTTGTTAAGATACGCAGCAACACTATTTCGCTACCTTTCGAAGTAGTTTTCTTCAAGTTTTAAAACCCTTTGACGATCGGATATTACAGACACAATTAAAATCAATTGTTATCGAGACAACCGGTTGTCTCTTGGGGCTTGAAGCGGTTTTAAAGGTTTGCTTTACCCTTTCAAACGATGGTTCATAAAAATCAATCAACCTAGACAAAAGGTTAGGTCATCATAAACAGTATATTCGCGTTTAATTTGGTATTTCCTCGCTTTTTCGTCGGTTTTAAATTAGGGCCGAACAGAGTCCTAAAGCACTTAAAGTCTCTGCGATACGAAAAATGCATCGTTGACATAAGACGGGTATTACGTGATATCGCCTTTATCTGTTCCGGCGATAATATTTTAATGATTTCAGTGTAATCAATGCATTACAGTTTGATTGATTATTGATAACTCAAATCAATGTATTAATTAGCATTATTAACCGCGTCCTTGAGTGTGTATTTATTTAAAACTAAGTGAGATTACATTCAAATTGTTCGCTCAAAATCTATTAAGTCTGTGTAGCAATTCTTTACAATATAATTATACGATTTCTGCGACTATTTTACTGATTCAATAACACTGTTAAGTTGTAAAGAGTCCTTTATTTATAATGGTGTACTAAGCAATGAACAAGAGTTCCTGGTCCCTAATTCAGCTAACTAAACCGTATCACAATCTTAATTGAATCGCAAGTATAGACAGTTCTAGTATGGGCTAAATGTCAAAATCACCCAATTCAATCACGATCGAACTGCAATTGAAATAGCTGAATAAGGCCCCTGAATACTAACCGCACCACGTATCTTAGTTCAATTTGGTTTATAGATAAATTTTAATTGATTGAGCAAATTAATTATTAATAACAAGTAAATTGATAAAATCAAGTGAAAGGATTAATATTTGATCGATTGAAAAGTTAATCTGTTAAAAATATAGAAAAACCCGTCCAACTCAGCGACAAACAACAATATTCCAACGTAGTGTTCGATTCTATTAATGAAAATAATCAAAAACCGTGGCGCGTGGGACTGATAATAAAACTACTCAAGTCCAAAGAAGCTATGTTTGTGTCTGTGTTAATGATTTTAATGATTATAAAGTGTACATATCATAAGATCACTCTGATGTTAATTTAACTTAATGTTTAGATATTTTTAACAGAGTTCTATATGATATATACACACATTAACTAAAGTGTATATGAATGAAAAGCTTAGTAATTACATTTTCATATTTTTAAATGGGTAAGCTTTAGTTTTAGGTTTGTTCTCATGCTTGATTTGAATTCAGCACAAAGCTCAATTAAAAAATTGTAAATAAATCCAAGTTTTATCCCTTGTGTGGAATATTGAAAATTTATTTAACCATGAGGCACTTATACTACCTACTATTTGATATGAAACAGTAGACATGTTAGAAGGTGTATGGGCCAATCTAAAACGAAAATGAGTACAGGCACATATAACTTTGTATGGAATGTCATTTACCATTTTGTAGCTACTTGTATTTAGATAGGTGCTTGTGGACAACATCACATACATTGTTCTGATCCCAAGTTGAATAACTATTTAAAGCATTCGTATTTTGGAAACCAGATACAACGAACGTACCACAAACACCCAGACCCGAGAAAATGTAGAAAAACACATTTTTTTCTACATTGACCCGTCCGAGAATCGAACCCTGGACCTCGGAGCAGACGACACCTTGAAAACTGGTGTGTACTCCACTCCGCCACGGAGGTCATCAAAAGTCTTTCTATAGAATTTAATCGAGTGGTGTTTTATGAAGTTAACAAGAACTTTTACTATTAAGATAATTTAAGTAAAAGTCTTGACGTTCTTGAAATTTCACAAAAAATACTACCTCTTCTTCAAAAAGCAGTGATACTGAATACTTTCCGAATAACACGCAAGTTCTTATCATCTGAGCCCTCAATATTAAATGCTGTCACGCTTGGCTAAGCCCGCGTAACAAGCATCAATACCTACTTTAGTAGAGAAAATAGTTTTAATTTCATAATAATAACATTTAAGACATGCATCAGGGCCACACAGAGCCATCTAGTCCCAAATTAACCACAACACCCAACCGATAAACTTACTTATATACTTTTTTTTGTAAATACATACTTATAATACATAGAAAACACCCAGACCAGTACAAATAGACATGTTCATGCACACAAATATTTGTACTGTACTGTACTGGACGACCATTTGGATCAGCGGTAGTTAACGCTGCTTCTGAGCCATGGGTCGCGGGTTCGATCCCCGCACAGTACAAATATTTGTGTGCATGAACATGTCTGTTTGTACTGGTCTGGGTGTTTTCTATGTATTATAAGTATGTATTTACAAAAAAAAAACACCGGTAGCACTCCGGGAGTGCCGGCAGAAGTGAAAACTTTAGTATTAACGTTGTGTTTAATTATAAGTACAAAAATACTAAATTCACATATACGAGTACACAACAATGTGGTTACTACACAACAGTCAAGCCATCAGCTGTTACCATAAACACAGACGGACATTCGCGCAAGCGCCCTGTGCCGCCTAAGCGGAGCAGCACACTCAGGCACGGTAGAAAGAGTGGGAGATACTAGTTCCTCTCCCTTCCCCTCGATCTTACGCTTTTTCGATCAGCATCACGTGACCCTGACGCGAGTTTGGAAGTTTTTACCCATCCAACAAAAAGTGCTCAGCGCCGCTAAAGAAGTTTTCACTTCAAAAAAAAGTATATAAGTAAGATTATCGGTTGTCTAGTACCCCATACGACAGGGTACTTAATACTACCTTAATTTGGGACTAGATGGCTCTGTGTGGCCCAGTGAGGCATGTCATAAAATATTTAAATATTTACTGTGCGGGGATCGAACCCGCGACCCATGGCTCAGAAGCAACGTTTACTACCGCTGATCCAAATCTTCGATCAAATCCGAGATAATTCTACTGATTTGATGTTGACGTCCTATGGCCTAGTGACCAGTGACCACCACTGTGCAATAAAAGGACGGTTCATTGTATTTGCCTTCTTCGTCATGACCATGACCCTCGTAGTATTCATTGTGTTAGTTAGAGTAACGTCGCAGGCAGCAACATATGATAGGCCGACTGATATCTAGGAGGAATGATTTCGAAATTGATGTTTCGTTATTGCAATGATTTACGCTCATCAATTTATTGACGAAACTTATATTGCGTTAGATACAATTAATTAGTATACTGTCTGTACTAATACAATGTAGGTAATAAATCTAATAAAATAAAAGCCAATATTACATGAAAACAAATTTTATTCGTTGACTCTTCGGCAAACTTAATTGGTCCACCTTTTTATTGCTTCTAACTAGAATAGTGCGCCTAGCACGAGTGTGGGAGCGGAGCCTGCGGCCCAGGTGGACCAGCGAAGATGCCGCGGCGCGGGCCGCTCGCGCACCTACGTTACACTTACGCTAACTATGTACAAAATTAGTACCCGTTTAACCAACGTATATCGAGACTATATACAGAATAGAAAATGGCCGCACGCGACACGAAAACTATCGTTTCGAAGAAGAGTCCCACTCGGCGGTCACGCGACGGGCGCGACCGCGGGGCGGCGGCGGCGCCGGGGTCACTGCGCCGCGGGCGCGGGCGCGGACGCGGGGGCGGGCGCGTGGGCGGGCGCGGGGGCGGGGGCGGGGGCGGGCGAGGAGTCGGCCGCGGGGGCGGGCGCGGGCGCGGGGGCGGGGGCGGGCTCGAGCGCTGGCGCGGGCGCGGGCGCGTCGGCGGGCGGCGAGCCGGCGTCGGCGCTGGAGATGCGCGCCAGCGTCTTGTAGAGCGGCGAGTTGACGAACCGCGGGTACGAGTCGCGGTGCATCAGCGTGTAGATCTGCAGCTGCGCCTCGTCGAACGTGTGCGGCGTCGGCTCCACCATGTTGCGGTTCACGACCTCGCGCACGCGCGAATCCAAAGACACCTGAAGTCAAAATATTTCACATGATGATACACAATTTTCCTTTCCTGGACGAGAGGAAATTTAAATTTATCTAACCCTCTTATCACTTATCACTTCAGGCAAGTTAAAGATAAAGTCAAATAGCATGACTTTAATCCCTTATCGAATTAGTTTCCGTATTAATATTCGAACATTAGATATCAAGCATGATTCAACTGTGATTCACACGAAAAGTCCAAATAAATCACATGTTCCAAATCTGTGTTTACAAATTAATGTAACTAGAAGTTCGTACATGAACTCTTGTCGCTACATTATGATCATACTTACAGCCACAAAAGGGTTGTGGTCGAGAATCCATACTACCTACCTACCTACCCTTAGCAAAAATCAAAATTAATAGACTTGTCACGGAGGTCATCAACAGACCTCCGTGATGGAATGCTGTACTCACCTGTTTTCAAGGTGTCGCTTGCTGTGAAGTCCCGGGTTCAATTCCCGGTGGATCAATGCAGAAATAAGTATTACTTATTTTTGAAAAAGAATACTGTATGTAACGTCTCCATTTATTAATATACCAATAAAAAAATATTTGACCCACTCTCATTCCATGGCAACCAATCAGAACAAAATAATTGATTGTTCGAACGCTCGTGGCATAGGCTAGTAATTCACAGTGAATAAGAGAAGCAGGATAAGTAGTTCAGACTGAATTAGAAAAGCAAAAGCATGGGACCTCCTTAGGCGAGAGGATGGAGATGTAGTCCTCGTAGATGAAGCGCGCCTTCTCCTCGACGGCGTCGGGGTCGGTCTCCCGCTTCAGCTCCTCGCACGCCAGCCAGAACATGATGTTCTCCTCCGAGTACTCGCCGCGCAGGAAGTCCCGGAACACCTTGCGTCCGGCTGGGAACCACCATAGATATTTTTTTACATTTTACAAACATAGAGATATGGTTAAAATAAGTGTAACTAAATACCTATAGACCCTATAACTACACTATTACTTCATTTAATACTTTATGATCATCATCATCACCATCATTATCATCATCAGCCAATCGCAGTCCACTGCTGGACATAGGCCTCTCCAGTTGCACGCCTCTTAGATTGATCTTCGGCTTCTCGCATCCAGCTCCTGCCAGCCACCTTGCGCAAATCATCACTCCACCTGGCCTGAGGGCATCCTACATTACGTTTGCCGAGACGCGGTCTCCACTCAAGAACTTTTTTTCCCCATCGCTATCGGTTGTCGGTTCTGCGGCTAATATGGCCAGCCCACTGCCACTTCAGCTTGCTAATCCGGTGGGCTATGTCGGTAACTCTAGTTCTCTGCCGAATCACCTCATTTCTGATTTTGTCCCTAAGAGAAACTCCGAGAATAGCTCTTTCCATAGCCCGCTGAGTGACTTTGAACTTGTGGACTAGCCGTACCGTCAGTGTCCACGTTTCAGCTCCGTATTTCATGACATGATAATACTTTATGGTATTTTAGAAAATTATTTGCAATTACAAAATCAGTATTTAAACTTAAAAAATTATGTCTCAGGCAGGACTCGAACCCGCATCTCCTTGCATTACGGACGCGGCGCTATACCATTAAGGCATCGAGAAACTACGTCACAGCGCGAATTTTTCAAGCATATTCTTATCGCTGTAAGCCAGCGTAGTTTCATCAAATGTTAGGAGTTTCCACTCTTATACTTTTTAAAAGCTTTATGTATGTGAAACTTTTTATGGTTATAACATTGAATGCGCCCAAGCTGTTATCTATCGTCATATTAATTCAGAAATACCTATGCTATAGGTATAGTTTGGTTGAAATACCTTTAAAACCTAAAACTTATAAGCTCGATTATTTTAAGCCTACCTAAGTTAATTTTAGCAAAAACTTATTTTGTTCTTTTTGTACATTTTTATTTTTATTGTTTAATATTGTTTACTGTATATGTAAGAGTAAATTTGTTTGATTATATACGTTGATATGATTTTTTGGTAAGAAACATCAATACAAACTTTTGCATTTATAGTTTTAGTGAAATAAGGTGGTACAGCAATGAAACAAATCATCTAACACAATTTTATAGTCCAAATATACACTGTTTTAGCACAATATCCTATTTTGTTGATAAACTTATGAGTAATTGATTCTACTGTTTATATAGTTCAGCTACGCGAACATTGAAAGGGTAAAAAAGTAACAGGCTATAATCATCCCACTGTAATAGTGCAAAGGCTTCGTCATTGAATTCAAATTACATTTAAGATTAGTACAGGCATTTATGCATTAAAAGTTAAGGACGCACAGAAATTTAAGAAAACGAGGTTTCGTAAGTCTTTTTTTTGACATTTATAGCACAGGCATAATCACCACGCTTGACAAGTGCAATGTTAAAGAATCCGAAACTTTTGTTGGCCGACCCGGGGATCGAACCCTGGACCCCGCGATTTTGACCCGATTTCGTTCATGGGAAATTGTATTCGTATTTTACAACAAATTACCACTGTCAATTGCTGAACTCCCTGTACATAAACTTAAATCATATATCAAAGTTGTTTTAATGAAAAAGGGCTATTATACTATTAATGATTATATAAATAATAGGAACGTTTGGCTTTAAATTGTCCCAGCTCGCACTGGCGTATATTCTATGTTAACATGTTTATTTAAAAAGAGGCTGACAATAGTGACCGAGTTTCTTGCGCTGCTTCTTCTCGGCACTAGCCCACTTTTGTCCCGAAGGAGTGGTAGGTTTAAATATTGGGACGTGTAAAAGCGCCTTCAGGGGCCTATTTGCAGAAATAAAACTGATTTTAACCCGGTACTTAAACCAATAGACCCAAGGGGCGTTTAAAAACGTTAATAAAACAAACAGAACAAACCTGCACTCCTCATGAGTCGGTCGAAGGACTGCCCCCAGCTCTGAATCTCCTCAAGTGTCGGCCTGAAAAGGAAACATTATCAGTGTTATTAAGAATTCCTCTTATTTTTCATAAACAATGGGCTTGCTCTGGACTACAAAGTTTAAGTGAAAGATTTAACTAAGGATTTCGCTTCCGTTTATTAGAATTTTACATTTTATTTTCATCAGCTCACATCACTCTATTACTGCTGGACAGGACTACTCCTTCTGAAGGAAAAGTTTGCTATAATCGACAACCGGTAGGCGGATTGGTGATCGCAGTTTGATGTAGGAGGTACCTCTTTCCTTCTTAAATAACCCTTCTTCTGACGCAATCATGTACGTATCAAAGTGTGTAATATTTAAAGCACTCGATTGTGGAAATAAGGAACAACGAAGTTACCACGAACACCCAGACCCGAGAAAATGTAGAAAAACCCTCTTTATCGTACCCGGGACCTCAGATATTTGCAGGGGATACATTGAACCTCCGCCGGTTTTAATAAAAATTGCACCACTTTTAGGGTAGACACTGTTTTGACTCTGATTGTGTATTCATATTCATATTCATTTAATCACTTCAGGACACAACAGCAGCTACAATAGTATGCCATTAAAAACATAACTTGTAAAAAACCCAAGTCGCGCAACTCACATTTTCTACCCTAAAAAGTTTTGCGATCTATGTAAATACGTTTTAAATAAATAGATTGACTTGGCATTCGCACTAGACAATCAAATTTAGTATAATTATGTATTTGTGAGATACATTGTGTTTTAATGCGATTGCCAAGTCAATTCATTTATTTAAAACGTAATTTTTTAATCTTGATATGGTTTCTAAAAGATGTTGATAGGTTAGCTAATTACATTATAACTTAAAACAAAGGTCCCTTAAGTAGGCACTAGCTAATGAACCGACGTGATATTACATAGATCGCAAAACTTTTTAGGGTAGAAAATGTGAGTTGCGCGACTTGGGTTTTTTACAAGTTATGTTTTTGATGGCATTATATTATACATATAAACAAGTACACGTACTAAATAACTGCAAATGTAACTTTGTAACCTCATATGTTTATATAGGATTACAAAGTTATTTATGCAGTTATTGAATCTAAAAAACTAGACCGAAATTGGAAAATATTATGGTTTTTCTTGGTGTGTACGTTAAACACTGATTGTTTTCTAAATTCGAAGCTTCTTTGTCTGCTAGAGGTGCCTTAACATTTTGATTACCATTTAGTCAGTCAGTCAGTGAGTGTCAAAATTAAGAAGTTTGACTAGTTATTAATCTCAAGCTACTTGCTCAAATTTAATGAATATAGCATACTGATGCAATGCTTGCTTGGTCACTGAAAATTCAGGCTTCTAGTTTCATTTCCAACAATGTTATAGGAGGTTGAAAATGGCCTGAAATGCTTCGAGAAAAGACCGCTACGGCCGTGCCGCTTTTTTTTGCTCGACTTTGAGGGGGCACTGCCGTGCCCCCAGATAAAATTTCGCTGCGACCAATAGGAGCGAAGCGTCAGTGAAAAATGTTGCAAAAACAAGGAAAATTATTTACATTTGAAGGCTTCCGTTGCGTGTGCTGCGTAAACGGTTCAAGTTACCCAAAAATATGTATGAAAAAATTTTTCCTCTTTAAAAGATTTAAAAAAATGTCTATCTTTTGAAAACTTCTTCTTAATCGCGAGCATAACAACAGAAATTGACGCGGACGAAATCGCGGGCAACAGCTAGTGCTTAAATAGAATGAACTATTCAACAATAATAAGGCGGGTACTCACGGCGCGTCTCCGTCGGCGAGCAGCGGGTCCTGCGGGCCGGGCTCGCGCGGCTTCTTGCCGGGGCCGCCCTCCGACCCGCGCGCCGCCAAACTGACAAGTGACAACACGCACTTTAGTTAACATTCAGACATTCAGCGTCTACGCCAGGAAGTAGAGACACGTCAAGGGCGTATTACGTTTGCATTTCCGAAAAAAAATTTTAATAGAATATGTATATTTAAAAAAAAACTTAGAAAGTAATTAATGATTTTCAAGTAGGTACTCGTACCTACTCTTATATTAAAGATCCATAGTAAATATTAGGTTCTTACATATGAAATTGGCGTTTGATATGGGAGGAACATAAAGTTTTTTTTTTAATATACCTAATATATTTATTTAATTAAAGTATGTACCATTGTTATCTATGCACTTTTGCCATCTCATGGATAGCTTGCAAGAAATCATCAAAATTTCGAAAAAAATGGTAATTAGTTGGGGCAAGGTCCGGGGAGTATGGTGGATGTCTTAAGCATTCCAATTGGAGCTCCTCTATTTGGTAGCCGTCTGTTATGCAATGTGTGGTCTAGCGTTGTCGTGAAGCAGTAGTGGCGTAGAACGATTGACCGGCCTCGGTTGTTTAGCAGCTAGCTTTTCCATCATGGTTTGCAATTACTAACAATAGACATCTGCCGTAATCGTCTGGCCAGATTTGAGAAAGCTGTAATAAACGACACCGGCGCTAGTCCACCAAACGCTCACAAGTTACTTTTTTTGGGTCAATTTTGTTTGGGGCAGGATTTGGCTGGCTCACCAGGGTTCAACCATTACGATGAGTGCTTTCGACTGTCGTACAGGATCCACTTTTCATCAGAGGTAATGAATGATTCGATTTAAAATGCCTTCATTATTGTACCGGTTAAGTAATGTAACGCAGCAGTCGACGCGCGTTTGACGGTTTGCTTCACTCAATTCATGAGGTACCCACCTTTCAAGCTTATTAATCTTCCCGATTTACTTTAAATGGATTAAAAGTCTTATTACTAACACCGCAGCCTGCAGCCAACTCTGACGAGTTTGAAATATTTTCCATTTTGCTAACTAAGTGACGCCAAGAGAAAAAAGCAAACAAATGCAAACAAATGACAGTTTACAAAACACAAATACATGTGTAAATAGCTGTATAAATTTGATTTTGGAGTTCCTAACCAAAGACGAGATTTTTAAGATCAAAGTGGCCAGTACTATAAAACGCCAATTTCATTTATGTAAGGACCTAATAAATACATTGTATATGGAGTGTACCTATTTGAAATTCAAATAATTTAATTGATTTAAAAACTATGTTCCTTATTTTTGTTGAAACTTAATTTAGGGGGGCATGTAAATATTATTTTTTGGTTCCGGGAGGCTCGGCGATATATCGCCTGTAAGGTTGGAAAACCTTTCACGATCACTCCAAATAGGTTTCATTATGAAAGATTTATTACAAAGACATTGACATTGACTTTTATTAAAAATTATAACTACGTTTACGGTCACGCCATTGCCTCAAATAGTTACACTATTACAGGGTGGCATATTTTTAGTGTGATATAAAACACTGGAATTCCAATTACGCCATAATAAATAAATAAATATTTTCAGTCTTGCCACACTGGGCCACACAGAGCCATCTAGTCCTAAACTTAACTACTACTAAGCTTGTCGTATTGGCTACTAGTCAGCCGATAAACTTACTTATACTGGGTGAAATATTAACCACTTTCCAAATTTTAATATAGCAATCTATGAGGCAAAAAACAAATGATGTATTTTTTCTTTTGGTACAGCCCAGTACAAAAATTTCAAAATAAAGCACTTAGAAAATGTCCTCCAAAAATCCAAAAATTTTGATATGGCATCCTAGTAACACTTTTTTTACGTGATGTGCATCTCATTCATTTATCACAATACTATTCATGAGTTTTTGAATTTCCCTTTATACCTTAACAGGTCTAGGACCGTAAAAATTGAAAGCTATAACACGAAAAATATTTTCGGGTGACAACTTGATTTACATTATTTTTTACTTCATAAATAGGCTCTAAGTACGATACTGAACGCATATAAAAATTTTGGAAAGTGGTTATAATTTCACCCTGTACACTATTATTTGGAGTAACGAACCAATTTAGAATGGCTAAGTCCCTTAAAATTCTGTTGCTTTTTAGTGAGAAGTCAATTAGAATATGCGTGTTAGGCGTGGAACCCTCAGTATGATTTCTACACTAACAAGATAAAAAAAATACAGAAAAAGTTTCTAAGATATTGAAACTTTAAGTTCCGAATAAGGAATTTGAACTACGACGACAGCTGTCGACGTCATCACTTGCTGCCATTGACGCTGCGTAGAGAGGTGGCCGATCTTACATTCCTCCATAGCCTAATCTGCGGTAAAATAGATTGCAGCGAGCTCTTATCGAGGGTTAAGTTACAGGTGACGACTGGTGCCTTTGCTAAGAAAAACTACCTTAGATTCCACGTTGATCCAAGTGCCACAAACTACAGAAGAAATTCGGTTTTTAATCGGGTTGTTAAAACATTCAAAAATAAATATTCTGAAGACTTTGACTTGTACTCGGCTAGACCTAATTATTTTAAGATTAATAGTAATAAAATCTTCTTTGACCACTAATTTGTAATAATAATAGGGGTTAAAGTATGAAATTGCCGATTATTTTCCTACTTTTTATTTTGTTTATAGCTCTTAAGTATAGTCATACTATTGAGTAATTCTTTTTGTATTGTATCAAAAACTAAATAAAGTAACTTTTTACTAAAAAAAAATGCAATACTAGTGCCTATTACTTCAAAGGAAGTCGTTGAAAAGACCCCTTAAAATGTGTCAGCTGACCTTCTTGCTTCAATTAAGTATATTTGTATTATATACTTTGATTTTCAAAAATTTTAATACTATAATGCGTAGCTTTATAACCATCTAACTTTCACCTTTAATTGCATCGAAAACGATTCAGGCGTTTTTAAAAAAACTGAAAAAATGTTAGTATGGAAAAATGACTTTTCTCGATTTCGTCCATACAAAACGGCAATTTCATACTTTAACCCCTAATATGTAATCCTATTTTTTAATATAGTATGTGTGTATATATGCAATTAAATGTTGTTATTTTTTTTCTCGTTTACAGTTATGTATTTATTTGAAATGCTTTGATGTGGCTTTATCAGTGACGCTGTATTTGGCTGTTGTATTGTATTGTTTTTTTTTTAATTATGTATTGCATTAATCATTTTTGGATTGTATAATATGCTATTTGTGAGAACTACTTGAGGCATATTTGCTCTAAACCATCTCTATCTATATCTTTTATATGTAAGTGCTGTTAGTTTTCCATGTATGAATAAAAAAAGAAATAAATAAATAATTTTGTAAATATATACTTCTAATACATAGAAAACACCCAGATACCCAGATAGACCCGGTACAAACAGACATGTTCAATGTTCATGCATACAAATATTTATACTGTGCAGCGTTTACTACGACTGATCCCAATGGTCGTCAAGGCACAACATCGCTGCATTCAGCTCATGTTAGGATTCTTATTAGGGAGGCGCTTGACCTTGCTCGTGATGGTTTAATATGGAAGTAGCTACTTACTAACTAGTTAGTTACTAAGTCTCGGTAGTATAGTAAATTCCTTGAGCCCCTTCCCTGTAGGTACTCAACACTAAGCTCAAAGTGTAGGCAATATGCGTAAATTTTCTCGTTTCCTGGTAATTATAATTGATATAACCAACTTCAACGTCTTCGTTATAAATCTTTCCTAACGACAGTGATTGAGTGTAATCGTGAATGGGATGCATGTTTGGAATCCATCCATTGTAAGACTCAAAATGGCGTTAAGATGGATGTTCTTTAAAGCTAGCACCAGCAGCCAGACGCAGCTCAGGCCGCTGTCAAACGCAAGGCAGCCATTGCGTGCATCGGCGCCAGCCGGCAATAGCGCTTGTGTTTACAACTTTAATCAAGTTTAACGTTAAGTTTTAGGCAGACTCGAAAAGATTTCTATCATATTGACATCTGCGTTTGAAATGTATCAATGATTGTGAGGAAGTGTTTTGAAGTGAACACTTAAACTAGCTCGATGTGAATATGGTGTAGTGTAACATAAATATGCTATGTAATCTTCGCCACAAGACAATGGAAATTGTTACCGCAACCCAAATGTTGGAGCGCTGTTCAGTCACTTTCCCGGTCCGGTTTTACTCACCACTTAGCCCTGAAACAATAGAAAATACAACAATTTATAATTTTTAAATGGTCAAAAGATACACGTTATACAAATGAGTATTATCTACTATCCACAAGGAAAGGCGTATTTATACAAGTACTAGCTGATGCCCGCGGCTTCGCACGCGTGGGTTTTGATCTGTTACAAAGTTTTCGTCACGACTCACCCCCCTCTCCTCCGCTCTTTTCCTCCACTTCCTTTGCCTACGGTGCCGAAGGTGCCCATCTCGGGCGAGGTGGTGGTGGGCACTAAGTGGTAGCCGATACGTCGTTGCCGACTTACCGGGGCCCGTTGATACAATAGTTGGATGAAAGGGGCCGATTTAAACTACGAGTATTTAGGGATCCGGTGTTAGTTCTCCTAGCGAACCGTGGTCCAAGCGAGCTCGCACCACATCTGTTTGCATTTACATGAAATCTGAAGTACAATATCATTTGAAACTTTCAAAACTGTCAACGCTGTAGTACAACAAAACATTCAACGTAGCTTGCAAGGCTTTATTCGAATATGATCAACACTGGCGTAGAGCCCTGGAAGAAGTGGCCCTGTGTAAAAAAACACATTCTTAATTTCCAACCAAGTAGGTTACCATTTTTCTCGATCCATAAGCGTCAAAAAGGCGATTCTACAAAGACAATTTTTTTTGCATACTACGTTTGGATAGAAGACCGGTGTAGTACCAGCATCGGTGTAGAGCTCTGAAAAAGCCAGTCTTATGTCATTCTCCCTTCATGATCGATAAACGAAGTTTCAAGTACCTTAATATGATGTTAAACACAAATAATTAACCACAAAATTTTCAACCGTTTTTCACCCCCTCAAATATTTAATTATAAAAAAATCCTTATAAACAACATAACAAAATTTATACCAAAAAGCTGACGTAGTTTCACAAAACTTTCATGTGATCCCACATGAAAGTAGGTTCGAGGCATGAATGGTAGAGGATGATCAGTAGGATAAAAAGTGTTCAGAAACTTGACAGGATAGAGAACTGATTCGACTGTACTGACCACTGTGTCTATAAATTTTTATATTTCTTCAGCTTCAAATGATGTCAGCAAAACATCATTAATTACTGCTGCTTGGTCATTAGTGGGTGCGTGGTGGCAGCTATTCCTAAGTTAAACAACACGAAATTATGAAGTGAGGTGATTTTTTTCTCAACGTTTTATTTTCATGTTTTAAAAGTGTATATTTTTAAATAATGGAGGATATTCAATAAAAAGATAATTTGGATGCGTTAGAAAGGCAGTTTCACTAAACAAACTTTGCCAGGCCCCCAAAAGCGGTGCGTCCTAGAAAAAATAAATCGTTACTAAATGGAAGTTTATCAAATTATCTTCTAAATGGAAGCTTGTCAAATGGTCTACCAGTCTATATTGATTTAATCCACCAGTCAGCTGCTTAGTGTTGTTGCAACACACCTGTTACCTTTTCCTGCCTGAGATACGGGTCTATGCCCAGTTTAGGAATTATTTTTGTACTGCTTAATATAGTTGATAATGTCAAAAGGTACAACAGTGTAATTCTATACACTTTTTTCGATTTCCGAACTTTTGTCTCTACCGTATAAACAAAAATCGGCCAAGTGCAAGTCGGACTCGCGCACGAAGGGTTCCGTATCATTGACTACGAAAACAACATTAGGTACCTACATTAATTTAGTTAATGTAGTGCCTACCTGTTACCATTTATTGATATCAAGCAAAAAATTGTTTTTTTGTTGTGTGGGAACCTCCCTTAAATATTAATTTAATTATTGATTATTAAAGTTAAAAATATAACTGAGTGTTTTGTGAATATTTCAAGTGCCTACCTCTTGCCATTATTAATATCGAACAAAAAAAGGACAAAAAAATCGAAAAATTTTTTTTTGTCCCTTCAATATTTGTTTTATTTTGTTTTTAGTATTTGTTGTTATTGCGGTAGCAAAAATACATAATTTGTGAAAGTTTCAACTGTCTAGCTATCGCGGCTCTTGAGATACAGCCTGGTGACAGGCAGACGGACAGACGGACAGACAGCGAAGTCTTAGTAATAGGGTTCCGTTTTTACCCTTTGGGTACGGAACCCTAAAAATGATTAAGTTCTAAATAATACCATTCTTATGGTAAGTACCGATATTTATTTTCTGTATATGTACCAATATACATATAGATAAGACATCCAATAGGAATTTTCAAGTTTTGTCTTTTCGTTACATAGCCTCCTTATTTCTTCGTCAACTTTGTCCTTCAGGGCATATGGAATACGTCGCGGCTAAATGAAAATTGGTGTCACATTTTCTAGAAGTACTAATTCCGTCAAACACCACCGTCAAACGTCAACAACACGTCAATCATACATCTTTGAGCCCAGAATTACATCAGAAAACGTATTATATTATATTTTTTGCTCCACGGGATCCTTGTGAGTTAGAATTTGAAGAGTTGGATAAAATTCAGTTAGTAAATTATCAGCAACTCACAATTGGACAGATTACTAAAAGATTTAACAATGGTGTTTGACGGAACATTGTTTGAATATCAAACTACAAAGCTCAATTAGTACTTCAAGAAAATGTGACACCAATTTTCATTTAGCCGCGACGTATTCCATATGCCCTGAAGGACAAAGTTGACGAAGAAATAAGGAGGCTATGTAACGAAAAGACAAAACTTGAAAATTCCTATTGGATGTCTTATCTATATGTATATTGGTACATATACAGAAAATAAATATCGGTACTTACCATAAGAATGGTATTATTTAGAACTTAATCATTTTTAGGGTTCCGTACCCAAAGGGTAAAAACGGAACCCTATTACTAAGACTTCGCTGTCTGTCCGTCTGTCCGTCTGCCTGTCACCAGGCTGTATCTCAAGAGCCGCGATAGCTAGACAGTTGAAACTTTCACAAATTATGTATTTTTGCTACCGCAATAACAACAAATACTAAAAACAAAATAAAACAAATATTGAAGGGACAAAAAAAAATTTTTCGATTTTTTTGTCCTTTTTTTGTTCGATATTAATAATGGAAACAGGTAGGCACTTGAAATATTCACAAAACACTCAGTTATATTTTTAACTTTAATAATCAATAAATAAATTAATATTTAAGGGAGGTTCCCACACAACAAAAAATCAATTTTTTGCTTATTTTTGCTTGATATCAATAAATGGTAACAGGTAGGCACTACATTAACTAAATTAATGTAGGTACCTAATGTTGTTTTCGTAGTCAATGGTACGGAACCCTTCGTGCGCGAGTCCGACTTGCACTTGGCCGATTTTTGTTTATACGGTAGAGACAAAAGTTGGGAAATCGAAAAAAGTGTATAGAATTACACTGTTGTACCTTTTGACATTATCAACTATATTAAGCAGTACAAAAATAATTCCTAAACTGGGCATAGACCCGTATCTCAGGCAGGAAAAGGTAACAGGTGTGTTGCAATAACACTAAGCAGCTGACTGGTGGATTAAATCAATATAGACTGGTAGACCATTTGACAAGCTTCCATTTAGAAGATAATTTGATAAACTTCCATTTAGTAACGATTTATTTTTTCTAGGACGCACCGCTTTTGGGGGCCTGGCAAAGTTTGTTTAGTGAAACTGCCTTTCTAACGCATCCAAATTATCTTTTTATTGAATATCCTCCATTATTTAAAAAAATACACTTTTAAAACATGAAAATAAAACGTTGAGAAAAAAATCACCTCACTTCATAATTCTGTGTTGTTTAACTTAGGAATAGCTGCCACAACGCACCCACTAATGACCAAGCAGCAGTAATTAATGATGTTTTGCTGACATCATTTGAAGCTGAAGAAATATAAAAATTTATAGACACAGTGGTCAGTACAGTCGAATCAGTTCTCTATCCTGTCAAGTTTCTGAACACTTTTTATCCTACTGATCATCCTCTACCATTCATGCCTCGAACCCACTTTCATGTGGGATCACATGAAAGTTTTGTGAAACTACGTCAGCTTTTTGGTATAAATTTTGTTATGTTGTTTATAAGGATTTTTTTATAATTAAATATTTGAGGGGGTGAAAAACGGTTGAAAATTTTGTGGTTAATTATTTGTGTTTAACATCATATTAAGGTACTTGAAACTTCGTTTATCGATCATGAAGGGAGAATGACATAAGACTGGCTTTTTCAGAGCTCTACACCGATGCTGGTACTACACCGGTCTTCTATCCAAACGTAGTATGCAAGCAAATTGCCTTTGTAAAATCGCCTTTTTAACGCTTATGGATCGAGAAAAATGGTAACCTACTTGGTAGGAAATTAAGAATGTGGTATTTTACACAGGGCCACTTCTTCCTGGGCTCTACGCCAGTGTTGATCATATTCGAATAAAGCCTTGCAAGCTGCTTTGAATGGTTTGTTGTACTACAGCGTTGACAGTTTTGAAAGTTTCAAACGATATTGTACTTCAGATTTCATGTAAATGCAAACAGATGTGGTGCGAGTTCGCTTGGACCACGGTTCGCTAGGAGAACTAAAACCGGATCCCTAAATAGTTTAAATCGGCCCCTTTCATCCAACTATTGTATCAACGGGCCCCGGTAAGTCGGCAACGACGTATCGGCTTCCACTAAGTACCCACCACCACCTCGCCCGAGATGGGCACCTTCGGCACCGTAGGCAAAGGAAGTGGAGGAAAAGAGTGGAGGAGAGGGGGTGAGTCGTGACGAAAACTTTGTAACAGATCAAAACCTACGCGTGCGAAGCCGCGGGCATCAGCTAGTCAGTAATATTATTTGTAGTCGTATCTCTTCCAAATTATACTTGGTAAATTTGTTCATTTGTCACTTCACCAGCTGATCACTCACTAATTTTAATTCATAATCAGAAATTTCTCGTAGGTTTTGTATCTGGCTGCCGAATTTTGTAATGCAGTCTTTAATTAAAGTTCTACACGTTTTAATTCAGTTAATTCATCCATTTCGGCGCCAATTACTAAATTCTAAAATAATACCATTCTGTTTGTAAGAAATTACCTATTATATTCTGATTGACACATTGAATGTCATAACAAACTAAGTAAATTCAGAGAGTGCAAATATGTAAAGAGTATAGATATGACGCGGAACCGAACAAACTTTGCCCCCATTTTTTATCCCCTTAAAGATAAAATTTTCAAAAATCCTGAAAGACGTCATTCTTAATTTTTAATCAGGTAGCTGGATATCAATTTTCATCGACTTAGGTTCAAAACTGACGGAGTTTCATACAAACTTATGGGGCCCTTTTTACCCCCTTAGAGGCGGAATTTCCAAAATTCCTTTCTTAGTGCTCACCTATACTATAAAAGGAAGCACGGTGAAAATTTTCAGATTTTAAATCCCAGTAGTTTGGGCTGTGCGTTGATATGTCAGTCAGTCAGTCATTAAATCAGTTTTCATTTTTATATATTTAGATAGTTGTTTTCAAGCTGATACGGATCATCAAAAAATTACGTTGTGTTTTTTGATTTTACGCGAACACCTACTGTACATGGATACAGTATTTGGTTTATTGACTTAATAAAATAAGTTTGAATGAAAAATAAACGCGAGTTAAATCTGTAAATATGTTTCTCATTTCAAAGTCACGTAGTAGTATATACGAGTACCGTACACATGAAAGCTGCATGCAGGCTTACTCTCAGAGCGGACAGGCTTTCTGTCTAACACCCTGTCAACCGTTGTATACTTTGCGCCAATAGGCTATTGGTTTTTGAAATCCATTTTATATTATTAAGAAAAGGTTGAAGAACCCAGTAAAAGTAGTTTTTTTTTTAATTCTGGTACATATTTGCTGTGAAATATCAAAATGAAAATTGAAAATTGAAATAGTGCGCCAAAACGCTATTTTGTCAATATGGCGCTGCAATGGGGTCGGTGACATCACCTGCCTGTCTTGTGATCTGTAGCACATAATTATCTACATTCATTTGCTGCAAACAAATAACGAAAGTGCGATTATTTTAACAGTTTATGTAATAAAATGAGTTTCAAATGGTATGCAGTTTAAAAATGGATAAATACTCCTATAACTTCGGAAGACTATTTGTAAGTGTTCAAAAGAAAGTCTAAGTGTGCCCAAAGTGGTTGCAACTATTTCGGAGGGATCATAATAACATAGCGAATAGTACAAATATTTTCTTCTGTGAGGACCATTTCGATGTAAGTAAACTTAACATTTATAATTTTTAATAATTAGGAATGTAAATATTTTGTTATTGGTTTGAGGTTATAATACCTACCTCTAATGTTTTCTAACAGAATGCCTCTTGCAACTCAATTCGAATATTTCCGATGTTTTCATAATATTAGCTAAAAATTGTAGCTACAGTGTTATGATTTCAATAAACATTACACGTAAAGATCCCGACTAACTAGTTTGTTTGCTACAGATTTTAAATGAATGGGCAGGTTACTGGTTTCTACTTTACAAAATCGTTGTCCATGGTAAAAGTAATTGACAGAATTTGTAAAATATTGGAAATAAATCAAACAAAAAGAATGGATACTATTATTATAGGAAAATATTATCAAAACATTTTAAAAAGCTATTTAAACACAAGTAGGCAAACGAGTTTATCAAGCAGGTGACGTCATCGTAAAACCGACCGTTTGCGTCACGTGACAAACGTTTAAATAAATGCATTTTTATTTCTGGATTTATAAATAAATCGTTTATTATTTTCAACTTCCGTCACTAAATAATCATTTTTAAACTCATAATATAAGCTAATAATAGTAATTCGCACTTTATTTTTCGCATTGTCAAATAGCCTATTAGCTTAATATTTGAAATAGTCATTATTTCCATATATCGTTATTGGAATGCAATCAACATAATTGATAAAAACTACAAAAAACTACTTTAGAAATAAATATTGTGTTATGGCAGTTATCGGGTCAGTTAAACTCTATGCATGCATGTCAGATATCACATAAATTAAATACACCAATACTATATGAAATAACATCAGAAGGAACCAGGAGTATTGTGCGACCTCTAGATGCATGATAACGAAAAAATATAAAGATATTTCAACATTGATAGAAAATAAATAACTAATGACAAGAAAACGTCTTCACCAAATGAGCATTGCACTTGAGACATACACATGATATCAACTGCTTGACTTGGACACTTCGAAGTGACAAATCTACAGTGAACATAATGTAATTCTTCAATTTTTAAGGATATTTTAAGACATGCCACACTGCGCCACACAGAGCCATCTAGTCCCATTAGTTAATTAGGCTACTATTACTACTATTTTAAGTACCCTGTCGTATGGGGTACTAGACAACCGATTAACTTACTTATATACATTTTTTTTGTAAATACATACTTACCTATAATACATAGAAAACACCCAGACCAGTACAAACAGACATGTTCATGCACACAAATATTGGTACTATGCGGGGATCGAACCCGCGACCCATGGCTCAGAAGCAGCGTTTGCTACCGCTGATCCAAATGGTCGTGGAATGATGATTTTAGCAATAATATATTTTTAAAAGTTTGCCAATTTCTCAGTGATAATAATTTACAAATGAACAGTAACAAGGTTGAGGTTTATGTAGCCTCATCACTGAGAGCGCAAGCTGTCGCGCGTAGTACTACTAGTCTCTCACCAGGAGCACGAGCAGCAGCAGCACCAGCACAGGCAGCAGGGCTTGCCGGCGTGCCCGGGCGCGGGCCGGCAGCCGCGCGCCAGCGCCGACAGGCTGCACATCTGCAACGGCACCACTCGTCAGACAAACAGAAGCCGCTCTTAAGGCAACTAACTACTAGAGTTAATTGCTGCTCCCAATTTATTTAATTTTATTACTTCTAAACTAAATCAATTCTCAAAAAACTAGAACAGTATCATTTTATCTCTCTCAAATTACCTCTAGTATTTAATGAAACACAGTAAACTTTTCATTTAGTTGTATATAAAGTCGAATATGTCGCTAATGCCAAAAGCAATAATGTCAATACGAAAGAATGCGAGAATGAAAAGCAGTTAACAGTGATTCAATAAATACTAGATGTAATTTGATAAAATGATACTGTTTTAGTTTTTTGAGAAATGATTTTGTTTAGAAGAAATAAAATTTAATCAATTGGGGGCAGCACTCAGCTCTAGACGTAGTCCCTTAAACATTAAGTAATCTCACACAAGGAGCGCCTAGTGTCGTTGCACACATACATTCTAAGCATTGATAGTGAGCCAATCTTATTCCAAACTTAACTTTTAGACGTCGTGCTTTTGACTGTGCATTAACGCCAGTTTGATAGGACAATCCATTTTACAAGTACATTCAAGAAACATTGTGTTTATGTTAGAAATGTCATTTGAGCGAAGGAATTAAATCACTGCAAAACAAAAACCGATACTTCTGTTATACCAAAATGATTAGCAAACAATTTTGTAACATACTTTTTGCATATTGAAAACTGCTATTTGCAATACGTTTTCATCCGTAATATTTGTTAATTGACAAAAAAACCGGCCAAGTGCGAGTCGGACTCGCGCACGAATCGTTCTGTACCATTGACTAGGTAAACAACAGTAATTACATAAATTAAGTTATCTTTGTATGGGAGCTCTCCATAAATTTTCATTTTATTTTAATTATATTATTAATTATTAAAGTCAAAATAAAACTGAGTGTTTTGTGACTATTTCAAGTGCCTAGCTGTTGCCATTATTGATATCGAGCCAAAAATCGCGTTTGTGGTATGGGAGCCCCCTTTAAATATTTATTTTATTTTGTTTTTAGTATTTGTTGTTATTGCGGCAACAGAAATACATAACTTGTAAAAATTTCAACTGTCTAGCTATCGCGGCTCTTGAGATACAGCCTGGTGACAGACAGACGGACAGACAGTGAAGTCTTAGTAATAGGGTCCCGTTTTTTACTCTTTGGGTACGGAACTTCTACTAAAAGATGTCAAATTCTAAATGGTTCGCAAGCAAATCAATGTAAAGTCTACGCATTCTGACTAGGGAATTAAAAAATTAAGTATTATTTCTGTGAAATTCACGTGGGAACAGTGTAGGAAGTCTGGATCTGTATCAGATGTTGAATGCCAGCCAGTTGGAATACCAAACCAGCTCCCTAACGGCCATTTCCAATAACCTATCTATCTTCAGTTTTGGTATATCAGAGATAGGAAACAGTTTCTATCTCTGTTTTTGCCGTCCAGAGAAACAAAGACAGAAGTTGTTTTCTATTCTATCTCCAATATGCCAAAACTGAAGATAGATAGGTTACCTATTGGAACTGGCCGTTAGACAAGTGGCTTTCTAATATCATTTACGTCAGACGAATAGATAACGAATGTATGAAATTGACATTAACAAACGATTGAACGACGTTAAACATCTGTTAACGGCCATTTCCAATAACCTATCTATCTTCAGTTTTGGCATATCGGAGATAGAAAACTACTTCTGTCTTTGTTACTCTGGACGGGAAAAACAGAGATAGAAACTGTTTCCTATCTCCGATATGTCAAAACTGAAGATAGATAGGTTATTGGAAATGGCCGTAAGTCATTAACATAATGTTTTTTTAAACTATTTTGTGAAGCAATGTAATGTAGAGTTTTTTGTGACGGGTGCTCAAAGGCGTCACACCAAACTTTTAAGTCAGCCATTTCAATTTTTCAAGACCACAGCGGTATGCCACGAGTTTCATACACTTCCTTTAAACTCGATCAGTTCTATCTGAATACTACTTTACTAATACTCGTACACCCGGTACTAAGTCATAAATTAATCGCAGAATATTATGCGGATCCTTAAACTGACGAGTAGACCTTAGGATTAGACCTAAAAATTGATTTCTGCGTCCTACTACCGATCACAAAGTCTTCGGAATGCGGTCGAAATGTCGATTAATCGTCAAGAAATACACTAAGGCCCGATTCTAACTCGGGTCTAAGACCCAAGTTCACCAACACTTAAACAGCCGGTAAACAAAGAGTGACGATTAATTTGACACAATTCCCATACTAAATATGTCAAATAATATTTTAAACGCTCGCTGTTTAAACTTAAACGTCTGTTGGTGAACTCGGGCCTAAGGTCCCTAACAACGGTCGGTATGCTTAAGAGTATGCTCCATTCGTTTAAATGTATAGAATGAGCTTTTTTATTAGGAAATGGAAATGAAAAAATGAAAAAAAAATACTTATACACCGTAGTTTTTAAACCACCTAAAACGAAACCCACGTTATTGGAACATTATGTATAACATCATGGCAGTATTATTTAATTTTTATTTTTTAAATTTGAAAAATATTTAATATTTTTTTTTTTTTTTTTTTATTTGGATATCCAACAGCAAAGCCATAAATATACATTGGTGTGACACATGAAAAATAGTACAAAGCCAATAATAGGATATCACAACATGTTTTTTTTTTTTTTAAATAAAGACATAAGTAAAGATGAAATTGAAATGAATGTGCGTTGACAATAATATGTTGGCACTAAATACAATGAAATGTTTCGGTAAAAAAGCAATGCAAATATTAGCAATTAGCAATTAGTACAATATATAATATTAATATATATTCATATATATATATATATATATACATACACAAATACAATACATCAATACATACACACAATACATATAATATAATATATATTCATATGTATACAATACCCATACAACACATATATGCAAATAAATTAAAGTTGATGTACCTATATAATAAGAAGGGACGAATTTAAACAACAGCAATTAATTAAGTAATACTATTTATGGATCAGATCAGCAGTCAATGGTTTTTGATTTTATCTAAAATTTTGCGTTTAAAGGCTGTCTTGGATAAGGCAAATAGGTCGACATCGCTAAACGAGGAGTTGTACATTTTAGTAGTACGTGAGAAATAATCATTTTTTCTATATTTGGTGCGGCTGAAGGGAATGTGAAACAGTTTTGTTGCGCAAGATCGTGGGGGCCGGTTAGGTACGTGATAATCGATGAGTGAGGAAACATCCAAGCAATCCAAGTTAGAGTTCACAACGTCGTGCAAAAAAGCCAAGTCGAGCATAGTTCTCCTGTTCTCCAAGCTAACGAGACCATGAAACTTGCAGGCATCTTCATAAGATGGAAAATACTTTTTTACTTTAAAATTTATGTGTTTGACAAAAATTTTTTGAATACGCTCTATTTTATTTTTATATATTGAATAATGTGGATTCCAGATTATACTGGCAAATTCCAGAAGACTCCTGACGTTAGCATAGTAGATCAACTTAAGACATGCTGTATCCGTAAAAGATTTGCAGACCCTCATCACAAAGCCCAGATTTTTGTATGCTTTATCTATTATGGTTTCAATGTGCTCAGTGAACTGGAGTTTGCTGTCGAGCTTTACACCGAGATCACGAACGATATTTGTTTTATTAATAGGTTTGCCATCTATGTTATAATTAAAAGATATCGGTTTAGTTTTACGAGTGAAAGTTATATGCATGCACTTATCAGTATTAACATTAATAGAATTGCGTTTGTAGAATACCAATAGACGGTCAATATCTCCTTGGATATTTGAGCAATCCTCTTCTGATTTAATTTCAAGGTAAATTTTTTTGTCGTCAGCGTAAAGAAGGTGTTTTGAATGTGTAAAGCAAAAGCCGATGTCATACAGGTAGGCGTTATATAACAAAGGTCCTAGAAGGGAGCCTTGTGGAACACCAGATGGAACCATTACATAATCTGATTTATGACCACCAACTATAACAGCCTGGCGTCTGTTCGTAACGTACGAAGTGATCCATCGAAATAGGTCCCCGCAAATTCCGAGCGTTTGCAGTTTCTTCAAAAGGATGGCGTGATCTACCCGGTCGAAAGCTTTTTCGAAGTCCGTATAGATCACGTCAACCTGAGAACGATTATCCATGCATTTTAATACGTAGTTTATGAACTCGCTTAAATTTGTATTAACAGAACGACGCTTACAGAACCCATGTTGCCTATCACCTATGTTACTTAATATTGTAGGATATATAATATCGTAGATAATTTTTTCAAATAATTTTGCTATAGAGTTTAAAATGGAAATTGGTCTGTAGTTAGAAATAACTGTTTTGGGGCCTTTTTTATGGATAGGCACAATATGAGCCTCCTTCCATTTATTGGGAAAAACACCCTCTCTCACGGATCGACTAAATAATATCGAGAGCGGCTTCGAGATCGTATCTGCACAGTTAACCAAAAATGCCGGTGGTATGGTATCGCTACCCGCTCCTTTATTAATTTTAAGTTGTTTAATGTACTTTTTTACTGTTTCTCTACCAAAACAGGCAGTATGGACGTAACCAGTGTCGCCTCTAGGAGGTGATATATAGTCATTTACGTTAACCGCTGAGGAAGAGTTATATACACTAAAAAAGTATCTATTAAAACCGTCGCAAATATCTTTAGCGGTTTCGAGTTTTTGCGTATTATGAGACATCACATTAGGATACCCGGAGTTTCCTCTCGGGCCACGCATGCTTTTAACGAAATTCCATAATTTTTTGGGATCCCGTTTTATATTTAATTGGTAGTAATTAATATGTTTATCGTAACATTCACTCTCCAGTTGTTTTATCTTAGATCGCAATATAGAAAACTCGTCATAGTCACGTCTATTACCAAATTTTTTCCATTTACGGTGTAATTTTGCTTTCAATCTAATTGTTTTAATCAACGTCTGGTTATACCATACCGGGAATGACTGTGTGTTACGTCGAGTGGTAACAGGAACATGACGGTCCATTATTGCGTTTATGGTGTCATAAAGAACAGCAATGGCTTCATTAACACTACCATGGCATAGTCGGCATTCCCAATCAATCAGATCCAAGTCTTTGTTTATGGCTAAATAGTCGGCTTTATGATAATTATATCTGGTAACAGAAGTAGACGACATGAGCGGCGGAACAAAGACATCTCTAGCTTCCAGATAAAGAGCGGGATGGAAAGAGTCTTCACCAACTAGGGCGCAAGTTGATTTTGTGACTTGTACATTGAAGCTGGCAAAAACCAAATCTAATATAGAATAGAATTACCATGTAGGTTCGTAAAAGTATTGAATTGATTCAGACCAAGCAATCCAAATTCATCCAGTAGTGTTCTAGCCGCGTCTTGTGTGCGAACATAGCCCTGATGTAAAATTTTGGGAGTAGAATCTGACCAGTCAACGTTAGGTAAATTAAAGTCACCTGCTATCAAAACCATGTCTTGAGGTTTGTCATTAATAACTTTTTTTGCAGAATCAATGACGTTTAAGATATGTATATCTTGGTCCAGTTTTCCTCCAGTAATATTGATTCAGACTTTTATTTTTGTAACACGCTATGACGCGCACAGACGAATTATTTTACTGCGGCAGGGTCTCGGTTGAATGGACCTTACACAGCTACATCTGTGCGCGTCACAGCGTGTTTCAAAATAAATATGTAACTAAACCACTATTTAATATTTTCATAAAAAACATTTTTTGTAAAAAAAAAATAACGTAGGCGTCGTTTTACAAGTGGTTGAAAATGCAACGTGTATATTATAAATACATGGGTAACACTGAAAATATTTAGAACTGGCCAGTTAGAAACATTGCTAACGAAAACTTTTTTTGAATTTAAATTTTAGAAATCTTTGGTAACCTAATGTAGTATATTACATTCATTTGTCATTTGTTTTTGTGAATTGGCGGCAAATCTAAAACTCTTGTAACACGTGAAAATGAACCTAACGCGAGAAAATTTTAGGTCAATGATTTATTTACTCGTATTATGACTTTCGTTGTGGGCTTACTCAACAACAAAGCTATGATAGGCTGCGATTAGCATTTCTTATTAAAGCCCCATCTCGTGCCACTATTTACAATTGGTTTAACGAGTTTAAGCGTGGACGTAGCAATCTCAATGATGATCTGCGTGAGGGACATCCTTTAACAGCGACTACTGAAGATAACATCAGTGCTTTGCGACGCATGATAGAGAAAGCTAAGAGAGTGAGTGACCTATCAGCAGATACGGGCAAGCCTAGGCATTGGTATGAGTCAAGTTTAAAAAATATTACACGAACATTTAGGCGTCAGGAAGCTTTGTAGCAGATGGATTCCCCATACTTTAACCGACGACCAGAAACACCTTCGCGTAGAAACCTTTTAAAAATAAATTTAGTAAAAGATTTTGACGTGACAACGTCTTAAATTAGGTTGCGGCTGGGAGTCACTTATGAAAAAGTGTAACGCTCGGTAACGTTACGATGAGTCACCGAACGAGAGAGAGGCCCGCCGAATGCCTTGCGTCTCTCTCCCACTCAACTATGATCGGTCTGCCGCGCGCGCAGCACTAGAGAATTAGATTACAGCAGAAACACTTCCTTTCATTTCATATTTCTCCTATCATCGTCCTATCCTCAACAAAATCACTCAAATAGGAATTAGTTAAGTTTAAGTTTACATGTACAATGTTTTAGTAAACAAAATATATTTCTATAGTTAAAATTTGTGCAATTCTTATTTTCATTCAATTCCTTGTTCCTATTGTGCAATTTAATTATATTCATATCAATAAATATTCTACCGAGAAAAAGACGTTGTCACGTAAAATCTTCGCCCGTAAAACCGACTTTACAGGCAACCATTTTTTCATGTAAGTTAAATTGATATACTTAGGTATGTGTATTTTTTTATTTTTTTTATATGTATATGTTATTAATAATATAACATGTACTGTATCACATGTCACGAATGGTTTCTTTTTCCCTTTACAATGTAGCAATGACATTAACTAAAAAAAATAAAAATAAATTACTTTAGTCAGCATTTCATTCCACTGTTTAAAATGCTATATGTGAAAACTTGTAATTGGCTATATTTAGAACATCATTATATCTTAGTTAAGTACTTAGCTGTAAGTTTTCCAAAGAAATGAAAAATAAAATAAAAATAAAAATAGACTGGTATCGCCAAATGTTATATTGTCACAGGTGATGAAAACTGGATATATTGCTACGAACCCGAAACCAAAAGACAATCAGCTCAGTGGGTGTTTCCTTTCGAGGATCGGCCAACTAAGGTAAAGAAAGGAAGAAGTCAAGGAAAAAAGATGATTTCCTCATTCTTTTGTCGTAAAGGTCATTTCACGACAGTTGTTCTAGAAGATGGAAGGACAGTTACTGCAGACTGTTACTAACAGTTGCTACAACATACTGGTACTACTGATATGAACAGTTGTGGTATTGTAAGAAAATTATTATGTTAAAATTTTATTTACTTTCAAACCGATGAGCCTATGTTGTGTATCTAATAGGATTTTAGCAGTGACCATAAAAGGATTTATTTTGTAATTTTTTCAGCACAAAAGCTATAAAACGTGTTAATTGCTGTCGCAGCAATGCTCCCAATAAAGCAACACGCATACCACACTTCAAAATATTGCAAAATTCAACTGCACAAAAAATTCATCTCTTTTTAACATTAATATTACTCGTATCAAAAGTTCTTTGCCCGTCCCTTTTTCTGTATGCAATATTTTCGCAATTTGAGGCTTAAATTTCACATTACAAAGTTTAAAGTTTCATATATAACCTGAAAAATATTAAATATGTCTTCCTGTTCTTAGCGACCCACTTCTGTGTGGCCCAAGTGAACAGTGTTTTTTTTACATACTAATATTTAGTTTTACAACCAAATTATTAATGAAACCATATTAAAAGCAATGGATACCCTGATTGATGAAGTGGTAACAAGCTTAAATGAACGGAAAAAAGTGGCGGGAGTTTTTCTGGACTTGAGTTCGGCTTTTGACAGTATTAACCACGAAATTTTGGTTAGTAAATTGGATCACCATGGTATCAGACATGAACAACTAGGTCTTATACGAAAGCTACTTAAATAACAGAAAACAGTTTGTGGAATTGAAGTTGATTAGTGGTTGTGAAGAGTTCACCTATAATTCGGAAACAGTCACCATAAAAAAAGGTGTGCCTTAGGGTTCCATGTAGGGTCCTTTGTTTTTTATAACTTTCATAAACGGCCTGTTTGATTTTATAAAATCGGAATTGCTATAAAGGTCAATCTAGTGATTTTTGCGGATGACACAAACGCCGTTACCACATCAAACGATTTACCAGAACTAAATTCTAAACTAAATAAGGCATTATCCGCGTTTTCGACTTAAGTGGTTCCGTATAAACGACTTGGCCCTCAATGTCCAAAAAACAAATATAATGTTGTTCCAATCAAAATCTAGAAATAAGGATACTGTTAAATGCTTGTTAGATGGCATTGACATTGCAGGAGTGAAAAATGTTAAGTTTTTGGGAACTTAAATTGACTCTCTTCTTAATTGAAAGAAAGAACTAGAGAGCGTTGCAAGTAAAATTAGCTCAGCTTGTCATGTACTTGAAATTCTCAGAGATGAGGTTACGATTGGGCAGTTAAAGATGGCATATAATGCTTTAATCGATTCTAAACTACGCTACAGTATAAAACTTTGGGGTAATAGCTACTAATATAACATAAATAAATCTTTTGTAGCACAAAAGAGAGCAAAGTTATTTTCCGTCTACCCCAATCAGAGTCCTGTAGGAATTACTTCAGTAGGCTGGGGGTTCTGACGGTTCCTTGCCTTTATATATTAGTGACACTGTGTGACATAGTCAAACACTCGGAAAAAGTGGAGACACCCCTGGAGAGGGATAATAGACTAGCCACCAGGAGAAAAGATATTCCCACTAGAAGTAAGACAAGCTGGCCAAAGCTCAATATTTTTAAACACAGTGCATCCTACCGGGCGGTGCGTTTGTTTAATAAGCTACCGATAGAATTGAAGTCCATAAATAAGTTATCGATATTCAAAAGAAAACTTAAATTATTTCTGTTAAATAAATGTTACTATTCAGTTGGGGAATACCTCAAGGATGGACTAAGTAGGTAAATAGATTTTTTATTTTTGTTTTAAAATTATTTTTTGATATAAATATTTGTAATCTGCTTAAGTACTGTTTTTTTTTTAATTTGTGACATTTTCCTTTTATTTATTCCCAATGTTATTAAAAATATTACTGTGACTTTTAATTTGAATTTTATTAATATTATTGGTTTGACATACTTTATACATCTGTGCTTTTAATCTAATTTAATATTTAATTTGCTTTATTAATGACATTTAAATTGATTAAAATTTTAATTATGTATTTGCATGCTGCTTCATATGGCTGGATGAGTGATTCTAATGTAATATGTTATCTGTCATCCTGGTGTACCTACCTCATTCAAGAGCAAATAAATTATTCTTATTCTTAAGTAATTTATTTTATTTTGTAATTTTAATGAAATGTTCAACGCAATATGTATTTTGCTATGAATAAAATGAATTGAATTGAATAATTCACGTAGATAAATTCGACAAAACGTCAACCTTTCAATGATTGCAACATTGCCCATAACAGTTCTCAATCGTTTTGCTAATGTCATGGCTATTGGATATTCAAACATAGCTGCTAAATGTGACTCATATTGTAACAGTCTCACCAACTAGCTTTTTAAAACAAAAATTGAATGATTTTGCAAATCAGGAAAACAAAAAACATTGTTTTAGGCAAACAGTGACAAAACCGCATTTAACAGATTTTATGCTCTTGTACCGGGACATTTTTGACAATTTATTGCTAAGCCTAGATGCAATCTACTAGTGGTTGTGTGAAGCTCAAACCCGTGTAGCTATCTAGCCCCATACTAGTGGGCGTGACACTCATTTACAGGGCACACTCTTTACTGTCTCTCAACAAAATCTTATTTTGTGTACACTTCACAGGGCTCGAATTCTATTTTGCCTCTATCATGTTCTATTTTGCGTATGACGCGCGTTTCAATTAGTTAATGTTAATAATCAAGAAAACAAGAAACAATGCTTCAAGATCGACAATTACTGAGTAATGATCAAAAACTTATGGTGAAAGACTTATGAGCAATCATTATGGACAAAAGATAAGTAGAACTACACACACTAGCCTACTGTGCTGCCGTGCCAAAAGGCTCAGGCACATTAATTTCTTTCAACAATAATTTCTAACAAATATCAATAATAAAGCTTTAAACCATAATCCAGAATTGTTGTTCAGACAGATTGAAGACTAAATCACAAACGAATTATTGGATAAGGATGCAGAATAGCACATAACACAATTGAAACTATTTTTAGAAACACTTTACTAACAGGAACAAGAATTATATCAGCAATTCTGATTTGTATTTATGCATTATTATCTATCATGCTGCTTTAATCGTATAGAATACTAATAGGGCCTGTAACGATTAACTTTTGCTTATGGAACTAATGGTGAAAGGTTATAAATATCTGGTGCTAAACGCACGAGCACTGAGTAGCAAGCCTTTTGAGTGTCTTTAGGGGTATCAATACTATTACTAAGTAGAATTTGGTTTACACTGAAGCTATTATTAAATTTAATATAGCACTGATAGCACATAACCTGCAGCAGGCTACAATTATGTATCAAAAGATATGTACGGTTCACTCGACATTACATCCTCACATGACGAACGAGGTTTAGATCAAACAGTGTCACGGTTTTCGTAACCGAACCTTTGCGGTAGTAAGGGCATATCTGATGGCTTTGTGTTGTATTTAGGATGAGCCTTAGGGTATCGATTGAGCGGGCGCCGTTGATTGCATGCAGCGGACGCGGGCCGCGAGCACGCGTGCGCGGCCCGCCCCCGCGCCCGCGCCCGCCCCCGCGCCCGCGTGCGCCGGCCGCATTCATGCTCGCGGCGATTTGGCACAACTGTAAACACTGGAGCCACGACCATTCCAGACATAAATCATGGCCTACTATAATCGCAAGCATGGTTTGTCAGATTACTAATAGTATGACACATGCCCTTGCTAACTTTGCTAATTTTGTCTCTGCACAAATCTCTATAGCTAAGCCACATGAAAGAGGAGCAGAAAAGTTATTAAAGAAATTGTATTGTAACTTTTTGATTATCTGTCAAAGGTACAATCCAGTGGAATTTAGGTTTTCAAATATAAGTTTTGCTGGCAACAAATACCTACTCAATGCCATGTGAGGAGGCACTGAGGGGTATGTAAATCCTATTGGTAATTGTGTCGAAGTGTTTCTGTAATTGTAACGATTCCCTTCTGAATTGGTGCGTTTAAATAAGGGCATCAAGGAAACAAATCTTCATCTCATTACAAAATGATGTCCAGGTCTTGCTTTGAGCGTGACAGCCGTTATGCTATGATGACATGAGTGTGGCTCGTATGTTTTATTGTATTACCATCTTTATGGCCACATTTTGAATCCACTTTTTACAAAGTTTACGTTAAACAATCATAAAGATAAGGTGACCTACATGTGCGGTACTGGACGTGCTTCGATTATAGATTCCCACGAAATCAAAAAGTGTTCAACACGAATGATTGTTCTTTTCCAGAACATATTTTCCAAAGATGTAGTATATAATTAAAAGATCAAACGATCAGATCATCATCAAACAATGATACCAAAGAGCTTAGAATTTCGAACTTCTGCATTTTGGTAACAATTCTAATAACTACAGAAAACAACGCCACGCCAGCCAGGGTTCTGACATTTTTATGATGACTATGACAGGTGCAACCTCTAGCGTTATTAAAGTCATTGTATTTTTGCTTTACTTTGCATGTACAATTTAAGTGTCGGCCTAACTGTAGTCATTTACGAGGTCTCAAATGAGATGGGATAAAAATCATGTGAGACGCTACTGGGTCCTCGTCACCATGATTTACACTATGTGGTTCTCCTGTCTACATCAGGTCAGTCTATGTATCTTTTGTGTAAGAAATTGTCTAGAAAAAGAAGTTTAATCTTGATCCATAGGATTGATTACTCTCAGCCGTGGTCACAGCTATCGTATTCGAACACGAAAAGATGGCCACGGAAGTGCTGATACGATATGTGACGTTAAAATAAATATCATTTGGAGGGTAGTAGGTGAGGGTCGTCCAGATCGGGAGCGGGGGCCGAGCGGCGTGCGGGGGCAGCGCGGACGGGTCCATCGTATTTATAGTCAAGCGTGCCCATTGAGGCGGCGGCGGCGGGCGCGTGTTTACTGCGCCGCTATATCCGCGCGCGCGATGTAAACAACGCGCACGCGCCGGTGCACCGCCCGGCGCACGCTGCGGCCTGCCGCCACGGAGCTCGCCAGCTCCACACACTAGGAACCTTAGCCGAGGACGGGTCCCGCCCTCGCGCGGCCTGCGCTGTCGGTGCGGCCGCCGGGCGGGCTCCGCTGCCCGGCCGACTCGCTTCGTAACGATCACTGACACACAAACGAACCACTCGAGCGAAGACAGGCTCGCCTCACACGGTCAATATCCAGGATGCACGCGCTACGGGATACATGCGCGGCATCGATCGAGGCGGCGGGCCGCGGGCTCACCTGCCGTCGAGCGGCGGGCTCGGGGCGGCGGGCGCCTCGCCGGCCACGCCGGCGCTAGCGGCGGCGCGGGCGCGGCATGCGGCGAGCGCGCGGCCGGCGGCTGGGGCGGCGGCGGCGGCGGCGGCGACGAGGGCTGCACGGGGACGGGCCGCGGTCGGGGCGCGACTGAGCATCGACCGCGCCGCGCCGCCGCCCGCGCCCCCCCCCCTGGCCCCCCTCGCCCTGCGCCGCCCGCCCCGCGCCCGTCTGCGCGCGCCGCCCGCCCCGGCCGCGGCACGCATCCGGCCCGGAGCGACCGCCGCGCCGCCACGACTCGCGACTCGGTCGCCCGTCGGCTCGGACAAAGGAGAACTTTTCCTAATCGCGCCGAGGCGATTTAATGGCGACGATAAAATGATTGATGATGCTCCGGCGCTAGCGATATAGGCCGCGGCGTGGACGCGCGGTAACCCCGCCCGATGTATCCTAATTACCATAAAAACGGTGATGACATCATTGAAATCGTAAATTTTTACGATTACCGTACAAACATTTAACATTTTACACCGCTAAAAATAGACAAAATTATTATACACTGGTATTTGACCAGTGTAAAATATATTTTTTTTTTTTTAGGAAAATCGAGTAAATGTAGATGACATACAACATGAAAATATAATGCCCTTTTCTTTAAATTATAATGTGCTAAATATTAGCTATAAAAATCTAGCCAAGTGCTTGTCAGGCCCTGCGCAGGGTACTGTAGTTGCATGTCGCAAATACCGATTTATGTTATTTTCTAGATCCATGATTTCACATAATATTTCCTAATTGAAAATTGGTTAGATAAAGTTTTTTGTAACGTAGACCATCTACGTTACAAAAAACTTTATCTAACCAATTTTCAATTTAAGTTGTTTATAATATTTCTCCTCCAAGAATATTTTTTGCTCGACAACTTTTACGAGTACCTTGTGATCATAACTTCGCGAAATCAAAAATGCAGTTTACACAACCTTTTTAAAAAAAAGACGTGTGGCACTCGAAGACTGCCGCGGTAAAGCTATTGCATAGCATTTTTTATCAACTTATGCAATTATAAAACTAAACTAAAAAGTATCACCTGCCGGTCGGAGTGGGGGGTGTTAGGTAATTTTCGTTACGGAAATTCTGGATTCGGTCTCCACGCTCAAGGCCCGCGATAGAAGCTATGCAATAGCTTAATTTTATAATTTTATGTATTTTGTAATTTTGACTTTTGTAGTTAAATTTTTCTGTTATTTTGGCAGATATGGTTACCATAGGCAACCAGACTGTCAAAATTCTTATTTTCTTCTAAATTCTTTTAAATTTCGGAAATTCAAAATTGTTCGATCGTGCCTCGCCCCGAGTGTGTGGGTGTGGGTGTTAGATTATTTTCGTTACGGAATTTCTGGATTCGGTCTCCACGCTCAAGGCCCGCGATAGAAGCTATGCAATAGCTTAAAAACCTATTTGAAGACACACAACAGTGGGGAAAACGGGGAAAATAATACTCATAAATGAGAATAATAATATGCCCTATTCACATGTAGGGGAGGAGGACTCCAAACAAAAATGCTTTTTAGACTTTATCTTGGTACATTGTTGGCGTGACAAATATATGTATCCCATGCCAAATAACAGCTTCCTAGTACACTTGAGTCTCTGATCTTAACAGCAGACGGACAGACAATGGAATGGTCCCGTTTAATGATGGAACCCTAAAAGGAGGCCGTGTATATCAAACATGATTCAATTTAAAATGCCTAAACTACAAGCTTTTGCTAACTTAGATTTTGATTAGTAATCATCATAGCAATAAGCTTTAGTATAGTGATACCTAATTTGATTCTACCTGACAGACTTTACATAAACTTGACAGAAGAAATCTCAGATAAACTACTCAAAACAAAATAGGGCCCACCATGGCACCATGTTTTTGCTCAATAATTTGTATGCGTTATAGTTTAATAGGTATTTATAAGTTGGCATTCGCTTAAAGATTCACGTCATAATTACGCACGATTGTCTCCCAAACATAATTTCGATCTATCCGGTTTGAAGTTTGAACTATACATTGGTAGATCAGTCGGTCAGTCAATCACATTTTTCATGTTGATATCCATAATGTCACAGCTAAAAAACGCATCGAATATATATGTAGTACCTCCTCCTTTTGACGTCGGTTAGCAATTAAATATTAGTTCGACCTCAAAAGAGTCTATAACCCAGAATACTATAACTTGATCTAGAACCCTTGATCCACAAGTCATGAAATGATAATTGTAGAGATGTTCAGGGGAGGGGGAGGCATGTGTCCAGCGGTGGGCGTCACTTGGCTAAGATGACGATGAACTAATAAAATGTAATTAGTAGACTAAGGGCCGATTTCCCAAACGTCAGATAAAACTTATCAGACTGAACAAGTATAACTGCTTTTATTAATGTATACTATCATGTTGGTGAACATTTTAAATAATAAGAAAATAAATAAATAAATAAAACGACCGATTTCAAAATGTCATTTACATAAATGATTGCTGACAAATAGTGACGTTTTCAAATTAGCCACATTGTATTTTAGTCGACAATTATTTTTTATCTGACTATTGAAAAATCAGACCTAAGACGAGTAACAGTAATATCAGATGAAAAGTACAATTCAAAGTGTTTTACATTTTATCTGATGTCCTAGCTCATTCTAGTTAGTAGATTGACGCAAGAGAGAAGTTATACTGATCACTTGAAGATCTCTGACATTTATAGCTCGTAAATCCTCTAAAGTCTATGCACGACTGAAATACGACGTGCATCGCTATGATTGAACCATTTTAGAGTAAGCCGACGTAGGGCAGAGTCTGATGCTGGATACATAAGAGAGAGAGAGAAGGTCACACAGACCACGTTAAAGGTTCACATCGGCTTTGTTTTAGATCATTGTTGAGCAAATGAACAATGATAGTAATGTAAAAATGGAATACTAAACTTGTAAATATTTATCAAACATTCAATTAAATTGAAACGTTTTTGCAACATCTTGAAATAATAGAAATCATTAAAATCATCCCCTGAAGGCGCTTTTACTCGTCCCAATATTTTATCTTTTGACCTGCCACTGCTTCGGAACCAGTGTGGTGTGGGCTAGTGCCGAGAACACGGGTACTATTGTATAGCATTGCGACAAAAGTAGTAATAACAATGATATTAAATATCATTGAGTAATAAGGTATCTTTATAAGTAACTCTATTGCTACTTTTCCACCTTATACATTAAGTAGTTTTAATAAAAAATAAAATGACGTGTGGCAATCGGAGACTGCCGCGGTAAAGCTATTGCATAGCATTTTTTATCAACTTATGCAATAAAACTAAAAAGTATCACCGCTGTGCCGGTCGGAGTGGGGGGTGTTAGGTAATTTTCGTTACGGAATTTCTGGATTCGGTCTCCACGCTCAAGGCCCGCGATAGAAGCTATGCAATAGCTTAATTTTATAATTTTATGTATTTTCTAATTTTGACTTTTGTAATTACATTTTTCTGTTATTTTGTCAGATATGGTTACCATAGGCAACCATACTGTCAAAATCCTTATTTTCTTCTAAATTCTTTTAAATTTCGGAAATTCAAAATTGTTCGATCGTGCCTCGCCCCGAGTGTGTGGGTGTGGGTGTAAGTTTTTTTTTCGTTACGGAATTTCTGGATTCGGTCTCCACGCTCAAGGCCCGCGATAGAAGCTATGCAATAGCTTAAAAATGTAAAAAAAATTCAAACAACATCGCAAAGCTAATTAACCTTCGATTTATAGGTCAACCTCATCATCCTTAGACCATATTAGTTCTCTGCCGGTCTCCAAATAGAAGATTTCGCCATAATCGCCACGATTGGCAGGCAGGTTGGCGACCACAGTTTTAATGTAGAGAACAGGTACTGTAGCCTCTTCCAACTAATTTCAACCCCAGAAGGACAAGAAAGGGTGGTATTGTTTTATGCTACTATAAAATAAAACATTTTCCTGTTTCCATTCAGTTCAAATGGTAAGTAAAGTAAAGAACAGCACAGAACTTTTTCCATTTCTTAGTGAATTTTACACATAAAAAACTGCGCATACTAAATTACTCCAACTAAATCGGTTTAAATCGCCGAAGTCGCTGTCAGATAAATCAAAACCGCTGCAATAAGGATGTGTTAAATCACTGCATTCCTTTGGCTCGTCGCCTTCCCTTCCACAGTCATTTATAAGCACTAACAGGTGCTATCAAAGCGCCTAGCTATTATTCATGCGACGCTCACGAGCCGACGTCGAATTGCGTCTACGATGGACGACAGGACGACTTCTCTTTCCGTTAATATTGTGAAATTGCTAAGTAATAATCCTTGTAATAATATCGTGAGATTGTTTAGCTGAAATGAAAGTGGGCGGACACATAGCCAGAATAACCGACAGCCGTTGGGGAAAGCTTTTGGAATGGTGACCGCGCACCGGTCAACGGTCTCTGAGTAGAGTAGGTCCCTTAGTCGGTGGACAGACGATTTTTTAAGGTCGCGTAAAACCGCTGGATGCGGGTGGCGCGGTACCAATCGTCGTGGAGTTTCTCAAGCGAGGCTTATGTGAGCGCCGTTCGGCTAACATTATGATGATGATTGTGCGATGATGCTGATCTTTGAGCCGAATGCGAACGTTGCTAGGATTTGCCGTTATTTCAAGAAAGCAGATATCTAACTGAATTATGTAAGTCAAATCAACCAATTTATCTTTGAAAGTTGGAGTAAGCTATTGATGAAGTGGCATTAATTTAATATAAAACTTGTTAAGACGAATATAACTTAGTACAGAGGCTAGTGGAGAGTACTTTACAGATAAAAAATGTACCTACTGTTTTATTTTAATTTAAAAAAAACTTTCCAACTGTCCCTATGTATACTTGTAGTCTTATATGTATTTTAATGTTTATATCAAAAAATACCTTCTTTTATTAAATAAATACTATTCATTCACTAACGAAACAACCAATTACTAATTTAACAATACAAAAATGATTGCGAATAGACAGCTTTCGTAGCAAGCGTAATAGTTGTAGTTGGTTCGAGAGCGTAGGTGAGTCGAAGCCGCTCGTAGCCATTCGTAGCTATTCGTAGTATCTTGGTCCGACTACATCACCTTTATTGCAGGGCCCTACTGCTACTGTGGCCCTAGTACGAAACGTGATGCCCGTAAATATAGAGCTGTCTCTGTCACACTTTTTAAAATATTTGCATGACTGTATGAGTAAAAGAGACAGACGTAGTCGAATTAGCCAAGACGATTTCTTTGTTGCGCACGTTTAAAATATGAAAACTATATTCTGACTATACTGAAACACAATATTACTTCATTTGTAATAAGTTACAAAGCTTAAAGAATTGTGTTTTTCAACCGACAAAGATTGGATGATACATAAAAAAACATTTTTATGGTAAGTTTTTATGTATAACCACGAAATATTAAATATAATAATAATTTTTAATACATTGTTAATTAAATAAATATGATATTAATAATATGTTATACTTATTATATTAAGAAAATGCTGTGCCCTTTCAGGGTCATGTCTGTATCCAGTTAACAACTAAAGTAACATCGTGTTACAACATGACACAATAAATAAATAAAATAAATAAATAAATATTTAAGACATGCCTCACCGGGCCACACTGAGCCATCTAGTCCCAAATTAAGGTACTATTAAGTACCCTGTCGTATGGGGTACTAGACAACCGATAAACTTACTTATATACATTTTTTTTTTGTAAATACATACTTATAATACATAGAAAACACCCAGACCAGTACAAACAGACATGTTCATGCACACAAATATTTGTACTGTGCGAGGATCGAACCCGCGACCCGTGGCTCAGAAGCAGCGTTAACTACCGCTGATCCAAATGGTCGTCAAATATATAAAGTATAATACTTTGACCTTTGACAAATACGTTTTTACCAGATGGGGGATTTTTTTATTTGTTGATGTTGATTAAGGCTAAAGCTCAGAAATAATCCCACTCGAACATGAAAAAAAAAATGCAAATCCTTGTATCTAAAATCACCGCATAGTTTTCGCGTTTGTTAATTTTTACAGATACAAGCAGTTTCTAAATAATTTAATTCATAACTAAAAACCTGGATGAACTAACTTCAGTGTGTTGGACGTTTGGCGCGGCTTTGGACACATCTGACGGCTATGGCCGGTCACCCACTCGCTGTGAACACCCCTCTCCCAACGCGAGGGACCTTGTTAATAGTTGGAGAGGTTCCGTGCGTTAGCAGTGGGACAGAAGAGAAACGGTTACTGGTATCCGATGCAAATTGTTTTCTAAATAACGTCAAAAAAAACTTACGAACTTTTTACATCTTTGTATTGTGCAGCTACATCGCTGAATGTCAACGAAGTTTCTTAAAACGTCAAACGATGTAAATCTAAACTAGCGTCCTGTATGTCTGTGTACTTACTTGCATTAGTTGTTTATAGATCGATACATGATATTTAACCAGTAAATGTTTGTTTAAATGTGTTTTCCTTAATTGTGTTAGTTTTCCTCGGCTATTCTTTATTTATTACAAGCTTACGGGGGGTCCATATTGGGTTGCATACTTTTTAATGAAAGAAGCATTCCTTCAACCTGTTAACTATCATTTCGCATAACGTTCTGATAAAATAAATTATTTGGCACACTTTGCTTACCCATAATGGTAAGGACCATTATGGGTAAGCAAAGTGTGCCAAATAATTTATTTTATCAGAACGTTATGCGACAAGAATTATATACCAGCAAACCTTCATAAATGTTTTTAATTTTAAATAGGTACTATTCTAGTGCAGTGGGAGAAGGGCCATTACATCATATGGCAAATTGAGAAAAGATTAAAAGAGACAATCCAGTGGTAATTGGTTTCCCTTAAATCTATATGAACCGCTAATATTATGCGTATTGTGTTTTATGATGAGCTTCAGGGGTATACAAATCATGTTATTTACAATCAAATTTAAATTATAGTAAAGAGCATTAGAGTATATTAGAGATAGATTCATTTAGAAGACTCTGTTTGCCATATAATTCATGCAATAAAATTGTATGTCGAAACTGTTATGAAAACTAACTTATGATTAAAAAGATTATGCGATTGAGACTGCTCCAGTTAAGTTAAATTTTATTCTTTCCTATCTACGAACCGATTTTGTGTTACCCAATTTATTAAAAAAATGTTTCGATATTCTGGAACCCGGATTGAAACTACATTTCGAAGTGTCCTTTTCTCATTGATTGAATATTATTGATTTTTGCGCCAATATTGTATTTTAAAACTTGACTAACTACGAATAATATTTACTTGCTTAATTGTAAAAAGAAAACAATTTTTCTCCAACGGTAACATCGCTCAACTCAAGTATTATGTTAAATTTGGTAAGTATTGAAAGGCAACAAGGAAGGTGGAAGGCTCACCCGCGTAACTACGTACCTAGAATAGTCGGTCAATACTCGTCGTGAATGGGTGCGGGCAGGGCGGGCGGCGGGCGGTGGGCGGAGGGGGTGCGGGATCGATGGGCGGCGGGCGGCGGGCGGCGGGTGGCTCAGTCGCGGCCGGCGCGCCGCCTGGTGCTGACTCGCCGCCTCGCGCCCGCAGCCGCGACGAGACGCGAGCGCCGAGCGCGCATCCCCTCCCCCACCCGCTGCCGCATCTCCACGATCGATCACCGCCCTGCGTCTCGTCTCCTGCCCGGACTATCGCATCGACGAAGACATACCTAGGTACGTAGCGCCACTCGTTAGTCATCGCGTACACGAAGACGGCTTCGACGACCGGTTCGAGCGGACGCTTCTCCGGCGCCGGGCCCGCGAGTCGCCATCCTGGAGGTAAAGGTTCTCCTCGGACGCGCGCGGAGCCGTGGCAGGAGCTGGTGGCCGTGGGCTCGTTCATTGATGGGCGCCGGGGGGGCCCCCTGCTGCACCTACTCGCAGCCTCCCGCGCTCGCGTCGCAGCGCCACTATCTACGTATAATAATATGCGTAGATGAAAATAAAATACACCCGGGGGCGCCGCCGCAACGCAAACTATTTCGGTGATTCATCATTTCATAAGGAATTTTAATTTTCTGTTGATTGATATCGATCGTGCCTGTCTGACATAGGTTAGGCATACGTGGGCCTAGTCGTTTGTCGGAGGGTGACGCGGCAAGGGGTGTAGGGCGTAGGCGTTGTCCATGATTATGCTCTACCATTTTAACTCAATTAAATATTTGTTTCATTGTATTTACTTTAATTATCTTATACCTTCTAATAGTAATGCAACTCAGATTTGTAGATTCGTCACTTTATCAGCGGATATGATATATTATGTTATTTATTCTTTATTTAACAATAGGATAATTATGTTAATTTATTGGTATCTTCGGTTGTTACCACCAGATTTCTTTTATTGAGCAACTTTTGTTATTGTCTGTATAAATAGTCATTTGTAAAGCCTGTCATGGAATCAGCAGGGGTTCGTCTACTCGGAACGTCTGCTGTTGGTCGCTTGACCGAAAAACAAAATATTTAACTGCAATTATTTAAGTGATAACTATTAAATGATGTCAAATCGGCGACCGAAAACCGGCGTTGTTTGATCGTTTACGTTTATCTGTAATTGTGCCAGGCTGATTATTAATTATTGGATGAAAATGACTTAGCTGATTGCTGCATAGACTGCGTAAAAATGTAAACGACATACAATACCAATAGCATATCAAAATTATTCATATTAATGTAACGAACGGGTACAACATGAATAAGATTTGTTTTAGGCTATTCACTTTTTTTTAAAGAATTCATAATTTTACATGTTGTAGTTATTTATCATTTTTACTACTCTTCTTTTATCAAAAAACTCTCAGTATCATTAAATTAGACGTTAACATTACTAAGTATCGGCGAAATAACGTTACTTTGCCAGAGTAAGAACCACCGAGTTCGTAGTCACCTGAAACTACGCACTTAGTTCGTAGCGTTCGTAGCACCATCAATATTAAAGCGGGATGGGGAGAATTCAAGTAATTCAAGCCTGTGAATTATTACGTGAATTAGCATAAAATATTTTCATAACGCTTTCAAGTTGATTTAAAATAAAATATTTCTGACTAAATCTTATTTCTTATTATTTGATTGACATTGATTGACAAAAAATTAGAAATAATGTGCCATTATTGATTAAAACTGCTATTACTTGTTTTATGTCATTAGCACTCGTAAATGAACGCCGACATGGCAGGAATTAACATACACGAACTTGAATAGTTCAACAATATTGTTTTATTGTTTTAGTTATATACTTCAAAAATCTTAAAACATATGTTTACAAATATTTGGGTTAAGATGAAACAGCTTTTTAAATGTTTTTAAACAATTTTTTAAGCATTTAAACGGCCGGTGTTTATTGAAAATACAATTCTGGTAATCAATTTTTTCGACTGGCTCAGCTTAAAACTATTTTTAAACACTGTTTCACGCACTGGCATTTATACCTGTTTCTACAAATATTTTGTGACTGAAGTCAATCATAATAATATGTGTAGGTAGTTGTTTAAGGCATAGTCAAAAATGTGACTTTCCTATCATACGTAATATTAGTATGTTAGTATTCTCATACACAAATGTGGCAGGGTATTTATTTGCAAGCGTGATTGACTAATTTTACTAGGCACCTGCGTGGCTTCTACTTAAACACTAGAAATGTAGGTGCCATCAGAGTGCAGAGGGTAATTAAAGTGTGCGTATGTGAGGGCGCGCGGCGCGGCGGCCGGGGGCGGGCGCAGGGCGGGCGACTCAAGCGCGAATAGATGAGCCTACAGAATTCCTTTATTATTTTAGCAATCATAAAAGGTTAGGTTATAAGCATTTTTCTGATATTTTAGACATGTTACATGTATTTAAAACTATACAATAAATTTTAAGTGAAATTTTCTTTATCAATTGATTAAGGTTACATTGAAAAAATATTCAATTAAGTACTAGCAATTCAAAAGCCCGTCAAAGTGCGTGTCAGGACCCATTCAGTGTAGGGTTTCGTAGTTATACAGGATGAAAATTTAACCACTTTCTAAAATTTTTGTAGGCTTTTAGTATCGTAATTAGAGCCCATTTATGAAGTGAAAAATGTAAATCAAGTTTTCAACCGAAAATATTTTTCGCAATATAGTTTTAAATGTTTACAGTTTTAGGCCTGTTAAGGTATAAAGGGAAAATCAAAAACTTATGATTAGTATCGTAATGAATGAATGTGATTTGCATTGCGTAAAAAAAGTATTGCTAGGCGGCCGTATCAAAAATTTTAGATTTTTGGCAGACATTTTCTAAGTGCTTTATTTTGACATTTTTGTACAGGGCTATACCAAAAGAAAAACTACATCATTTGTTTTTTGTCTCGTAGATTGAGATATTAAAATTTGGAAGGTGGTTAAAATGTCACTCTGTATGTCACAATTGCCGATTTATTTGATTGTTCCATAATTTTACAATGTTCGTATTTTATTCACATAATATACCTTAAAAAAAATAGGATTCAAAATTTTCTTTACTTACCCAAGAATAGTTTTCTAGTCCTTACAGTAGGTATCTGAGATTATCTGCAAGGAGTAAGCTCTGCTTGTCTTTGAAGTTGATATTTTTAGGCAACATTGTGTCAAACTTACGAGTCTGATTGCGCGTATCTTTTAGTCAAGAGTACCTTTTGGTTTACAAATGTGACAAAGACAAACGCGTCCAAAGTACTTTTCAAATAAAACTTTAAAGTTAATTATTAGGGGCTCTCGATGCGTTGTGACTTCTCGACCCGTACGCCTATAAATCCAGCCCTGGCTCAAAGGGAGAACGAGGGGCGACAGCGGTCAATGCAGAGCCCTAGGGAGGTTGGCAGCGCCGCGGCGGGAGCGAGTGCATCCCGGCACTGCTATCACTCGTGGAGGCGTGGATATAGGCACACAGGCAGATATAGGCACGCACGTAACAGCTGCGAGTTACCAAAATACGCCAGAATGGGGACTACCGTTTCTTTGCTCACCAGTTGGCGCCACTGTAGACTGAGGTCCGGTGGTATAGCTGTCAAAGGCGATTGGCGCCGAAACAAAGTGTTATATCTTGAATCTAATTAAGGTTATATTGTTTATAAATAACTATCTTGATATCAACAAACTAACTTCTGAAATAGTTGCTCTTGAGGCCGCCTATTTTTGCGCTTTTTTTTAATTCCGCTTTTAAAGCGTTCACATTAATCGCCAAATAATCCATATTTGCGATATTTTACGAAGGAGATCACTTTCCAGCAGGTAAATTAAAGAAATTATAATTTATGCAACAAATTCCGCTAAAACCAGTACAAAGTGAATGATATTGGACCTCACGCGAAACTAGCGCCTCTAGTGGCAAATTCACTAGCGATAGCCCCCATTCGGAAGGTTGACACCATAGATAAGATAACACTGCATAATATATCATTGGAGTACAAAATAATTTTTGAGAGTGCGCCTTTCATATTGATAGCAAAACGAACGTGTACTAGTTTTATATTGTCGACCTCCGTGGCGGAGTGGTGTACACACCAGTTTTAAAGGTGTCGCCTGCTCCGAGGTCCTGGGATCGATTCCCGGACGGGTCCATGTAGAAAAAAGTGTTATTTTTCTCGGGTCTGGGTGTTTGTGGTACCTTCGTTGTTTCTGGTTTCTAAAATACGAGTGCCCTAAAAACTCACTTTGGGATCAGAATAATGTATGTGATGTTGTCCACATTTATTTATTTATATTGTCTAATTGAGCGAAATATTTTATTTTTATTTTATTTTATTTTATTCGGAACACCAACAGCACTGATACATTACATAAGAACAAATTTTCTTATAAACTTAGCCGTTTAAAGGTACTCTACAGCAGAGCCTACCTTAATCTTATTAATAGGTAGGTATTATAAATTCGAAAGCTAGTGAGATATGGATGAACTTATGGATGTTTGTTTACTCTTTTAAGCAAAACGGCTAACCGGATCTGTATGAAATCTGGCTAGAATTATAGGCTGGAGTAGAATATAGGATTTTGATTTGGGAAAAAATACGGCTCTCATCTTGCGACAAAAGCCGCAGTCGTCGGCTTAGCGTACCTTCCGAGCACGAGTAGGTATAACGTTGAAATCATATTTTTAGGGTTGTGATGCCAAATGGCAAAAAACGGAACCCTTATAGATTCGTCAAGTCTGTCTGTCTGTCTGTCCGTCTGTCCGTCCGTATGTCACAGCCACTTTATTCTGAAAGTATTAGCATGACACAGTTAAAACTTGGTAGGTAGATGTATCCTGTTAACCGCTTAATGATTCTCATAAAAAAAATAAAAAAAATATATTTAAGGGGGGCTTCCCATACATAGAACTAAAACAAAATTTATTTTTTTACTCAAACCTATACATATGGGGTATTTATGGATAGGTCTTCTAAAATGGCATAGAGGTTCCTACAACTATTTTTTCGAAAAGTCTAACATTTGGAAGATAGACGCTTCCAAAGTATTAAAATGAGTAGAGACCGGATTATACTCGTATGCAACATAAAAAGCTTGTTATATGCATGCTAATATGCATGAAAAATGCTTGAAATATGCACGAAAATTGACAGAATATGCGAAATTAAATGATAAATTTTAGGAATCCCCAAAAAAAAGAGAAAAGTAAGTATTCTTTTATTTAATTTCAAAATCAACATACAATTAGTAAATTATTTTTTAATAGGCGATAATAGGTACAGTAACATTATACATTTTGATTTAAGCAATACTTTTTCAGAAATTGTTTGAGGGTAGGATTGTTAATTTTATGCAGAGGAATATTGCTTGCAAGCAATGCTTCACATAAATCCATGCTAAATTGGTTGTTTTGTTTGCATTTAAAGCTAGATGTAGACGCGGTTATAAGTTGTTGTCGTGGACCTTTCTTTTGCAATTCTGCGATGTCAAGACTTGTTTCTAGATGTTGGTCTTTTGAAATTTTTTTGTGCATGAAATATTTTTCTCGCAAAAACGACTGTATAAAACATTTCCGTCGTATGTAAATATTCCGGGAAAGTCAGTTATCCACGAAGACACACTTTTTTTTTCGGAGGCATGGTACGCACCAAATTTCACACAAATAAATAAAAAACTAAACTGCAGATGAATGAGCACGCACGTCAAGTATGAACACGAAACAATTTATGTGCGTAATAGGTGAAACGACTTTGTAGTAGGCGACCGCGACGTTCTTTTGTCTCTTTTTTTTTATTATCGTAACTGTCAAAACAAAAGACCCGCGCGACTACTGATTGCTACTGAGTGAAAAATATTGTACCCAAGTGTACCGATAATATGCATCATAACTAGATCTTAGGTAAAAAATGCTATTACCGCTAAAAATGGCTAAAATAAGCAAATGCATATGCGAATATGCAAATGCATATAATCCGGTCTCTAAAAATGAGTGTCCCCCTCCCCCTCTTACTTTTAAAATAAGCAAGTCAAAATTTCGGAAAAAATACATAATGTAGATCTTAACAAATACTTTCAACGAAAATTGGTTCGAACAAGATCGAACGGGTAGTTATGAAAATCTAGCACATTTTCAACAACAGCAAACATAACTTTGTCCTCCATACAAACACTATGAAAAAAGTTATTTGTGCCGTCATCAATATTGTGGTATTTTTGTTAAACTTGGTACGGAACCCTCAGTGCGCGAGTCCGACTCGCACTTGGCCGGACTTTTATCGCACTTTCCGTTTGTTAAAACTGTGTTTACTAATTGACGAGTTATACCATAAACAACAAGTGTAAGTCAAGTTTGTAAACTACACACTTATCATTCAATCATTAAAAAAATAGTCTTTTTAGATCCGGTTCCTTAATTATTTTTAATTTGCAGCCACGAATTAATCTGGATCTCTGTCTGTACAGTGAGCGATTCCGCCTCTTCTATCTGATTATAATTCACCCCAAATAATTTTCCAGGTGATTTAATCGGATGATGGAGGGCGGGGCTGGCGTGGGCAGCGTGGCATCTCTCACCATGGACTGCGAGGACATGTTCAAGGAGATCACCAAGAAGCTGTACGGCGAGGAGGCCGTGGGCGTGGGCGTGGGCGTGGTGGGCGTGGAGTTCCCGGCGGCCGAGCGCGACCTCGACGACGACCTGCGCCCCGAGGACCACATCACCGCCTGGGGGCTCGCCGCGCTCATGCAGAACGGGTTCCCGCCGCCCGGGATATTACAGGTTCCGCAGCAGTGGTTTTTTTTTATTTTTTATAAAAAAATCTTACAAAAATATTACATATTGATTCAGCTATTCATTTTGACGCACACGGACGTAGAGCTACGTCCGTTACCTTACACAGCTCTGTGTAAGGTTCATGGAACCGACCGAAGCAAAATATTATAATACGTCCGTGCGCGTCACACACAGCATGATTCAAAATGAATAGTCTTATTTTTACATTTTTCTAAGACTATTTTAATTTATAAAAAACGTTAACGTTTGTTATATGTTAGGTGGTCAAAAATGCACGGTGTATACATATATAAATATAAATATAAATATAAATGTGGACAACATCACATACATTGTTCTGACCCCAATTTGAATAACTAATTAAAGCATTCGTATTTTGGAAACCAGAGACTTCGAAGGTACCACAAACACCCAGACCCGAGAAAATGTAGAAAAACACTTTTTTCCTACATTGACCCGTCCGGGAATCGAACCCGGGACCTCGGAGCAGGCGACACCTTGAAAACCGGTGTGTACGCCGCTCCGCCACGGAGGTCGCCAAATATTAAATTACAAAACTGATCATGTGTTCGAAGTTGGTACAAACTTCTTTCATTAACAAAAACAATTGACTAGGTATATAATATCTCAGGCCTTACTTAGAGTTTGAATAACCATCGTTGTTTCTGACTGCCACAAGACGAGTACTTAATAGTTAGTTACTTCATTTGGGTCAGAATAAATAATATGTGACGCTGCCAAAATTTTATTTATTCCAGTAAGAGTTGTGAAGGCCAGCAGGTTGTAATTTGTTGTTTTAGCGTATCGTGTAGTGCCAGCACATAAAGCTAAAAAACAATATCACTCACCACCCATTCTCTTCTTATGGTGTTCGTAAGAGGCGTCTAAAGGAGGAGGCACTTTCAGAAGGAAATATACTTTCAATAGCATTGCTCAAACTGCGTTCGCCAATCCCCAACTGCCAAGCGTAGTAATTTGGACGAAATCCGCTTTTTGGAGAGGCCTATGTCCGAATAAGACTAATTGAGTAAAACTATGCAACCTTTAATGACATTAAAATCATCTGTTCTTATAAACTGATAAAAAATCAAGCCTTTCTGGCGGTATTATTTTGTTTTTTGTGCTTTTTCTAGGCTCCTAAGACGTGCAGCCCTAAACAATAGCCTAATTGTCTCTGGCACTGTAACGCCCCGTTGGTCTAGTGGTTTTAATACCGGGCCAAAATCTCGGGGTCCCGGGTTCGATCCCTACGTTGGGCCACAAAGATTCCAATTTTCGAACATATCTCGAGTTTGTGATCACAAACCCGTATTTGGCAAGCGTGTGCCTGTACTCGTCGTTGTTATGCTAACTTAAATTCAATAATGGAGGCCTTTGCCGTGGAGTGGGGTGATTTTTTTTTTTATTTTTTTTTTATTTAATATATTTCAGACTAAGTGTCCAGACTAAGCTATACTACGAACAATAATGACTAAGCCTAGAGTAAAGAAAAGTAAATAAAACATAATAAAAGTTATAAAATAAAAATAATATAAAACTTAATTATATATACAGATCATTGCAGTGTAAGCCCATGTGAAATTGCACTGCAATGACTCAAATACGCACAGTCCATCCTGTCAGCAATCATGCTCAGGACGCTGTTGGGGCTGGTCCGCACTCTGCTCACCAGGGATGCGCATCTTTTGCGCATAGTAGCGTAAAAACAATCTATGCGCGCTTCTGCAAACATCTCTGAAGCACTACAGAATCGAGGCAGCCCCAACAGTATCCTGAAAGCATTATTGTATTGCACTCGAAGAGCGCTGTAGCATCGTTGGGTATAGTCACCCCACAAGCTACACGTATAAAAAGAAGTGCAATATGCTCTAAACAAGGTAAGTTTCACCTGCCTAGAGCAACGTGCAAACCTGCGAGCTACCATGTTTGCCCTCACCGACAGTGCTCTCCGCTCTCTTTCGATGTCATCATCGTCTTTGAGGTCAGTGGTTACTACGTGTCCCAAGTACTTAAACTTGTACACCCTCTTCATAATTATACCATTTAATCTTATAGGCGGAAGGCTTTCTGTGTCCTTTCCTCTGACCTCAAATACCATGACTTCACTTTTATTAGCATTATAGAGAAGACCATGATTTTTGGCATAAGCTTCACATATTGCTACAAGCTTTCTTAAACCGCAGACTGATGCACTCAGCAGCGCCATGTCATCCGCGTAACTAATGTTATTAACATTAACTCCATCTATATGACAACCGACTCGGGTGCTGCTGAGCGCAACAATCAGGTCGTTGATGTACAGGTTAAATAGTGTCGGTGAGGACAAACCCCCCTGTCTCACGCCACACTCCAATCTATACGAATTTGACAACAAGATTATAGGCTTACTTTTTTTTTAACTGTGCGTAGGCCAACTTCACCCCGCGCACCGACCCGAGCGCGGAGGACCGCTGGTCGGCAGCGGAGGAGCCGCTGGCGTGGGCGCACTCGCGCATCGCGTCCTACAACCCGGCCCAGCGGCTGTTCAAGTGCGCGGACTGCGAGTGCGTTGGCTTCCTAGCGAGGGTGGCCGAGCACTGGTTGGGGACGCACTCACAGGTACCTAAACCTGTGCTTCCGTACTAGAATAGACCACCTACACCTGTGCTCCTGCACCAGAATACCTCCCGTAGTAAGCACCTATATACAATGTGAGTACCTCTCGTAATAATCACCTTTACATGTGCTGCTGTACCAGAATACCTCTCGTAATAATCATCTTTACCTGTGCTCCTGAACCAGAATACCCCCCGTAATAATCACATAGACCTGTGCCCCTTTGCTCATAATTATGACCATGAAAGTTGTAGTGTTTGATGAAGGCGTTGTGTGTCAGGCGCGCGCGTTCCAGTGCCCGGTGGCGGGCTGCGGCTTCGCGTCGGGCTGGGCGCGCGGCGTGCGGCAGCACCTGGCGCGCGACCACCACTCCGACCCCGCCGCCGCCGACCACCTGCTGCGCGACAACCCCGCGCTCGACGACCTCACGCGCTACCTGCAACGCCTCAAGGCCAAGGTACGCGCTAGTAGCTCGTAGCCCGCCTGTGCCTTTCTTGGCCAGAAACAGAAGAAGAAATGGCATTTTACTCCTTGGCAAAGTGCATAACTTGATTTGAAAAAATAAGAAGTTTTTTCTTCGCCATTTAACGCCCCGTTGGTCTAGTGGTTTAAATACCGGGCCAAGATCTCGGGGTCCCAGGTTCGAATCCCGGGTCGGGCAACTAATAGTTTCGAATATTCGAACGTTGCTCGGGTTTGTGATCACCAACCCGCATTTGGCAAGCGTGGTGATTATGCCAGTTCCCATCATTGCAGTGGTAACTTGAATTCAATGATGGAGGCCTTTTCCCTGCAGTGGGATGATTATAGGCTGTTACTACTACCACAGTCTATTAGATTGTGCTACTACTATGTAAGGGCGTTGGGACGAAGACCCGAAATGATACAAAATTTCTATCGTGGAATCCTTCTTTATTGACAAATGACGTCTCATCTTGAGATTATACTATTACAATACGTGACAAGATAGGCTAGCCGCTAGTGTGACTATTTTCAAGGAAGTAGTATAAGTACGTCATACAATTTGTCATCAACATAACGATCGCCGACAACTCCCCAACTGCTAAGCGTGCTGATGATTATGCCAAAATTCCCGGTGTACGTCCAATGGCATGATAAAAATAAATAAATAAATAAATATTTAAAACATGCCTCACTGGGCCACACAGAGCCATCTAGTCCCACATTAAGCTACTATTAAGTACACTGTCGTATGGGGTACTAGACAACCGATAAACTTACTTATATACTTTTTTTTTGTAAATACATACTTATAATACATAGAAAACATGCACATATGCTATACTGATGATGGTAATAATATGTCAGCAAGTTTAGTGTAATAAAACTCGAATCTAATCAGGATGTGCTATTAATTAACTAACTGGTTCAGTCTTCCTTCTTCTTCATACTGATTTTTTACTTAATACAGCATACATTTGTTAATAAATACAATCAGATTCATTGCCTATCCGCCGCCAGCGTGACAAGACACCATGTCACTTACACATTATCAAATTACTTTTTACTTCTTCCTCTTACTACTTTTTACTTCACCGCTTAAACCACATTTAAAGTCATTAAATAAAAAAATACAAGACGAATGAATGTTTTAGGCAATAATAGGTGACGTTCTTAACAAAAACCTACACTAAGTTATTGTGTAACAGGTGGAAGCGCGAAACGAGCGGCGAAACAGCGCGGGCGCAGAAACGGCCCAAGTGCAGACGGAGGCGGGAGCGGGCACCGGAGCGGCGGCGGGCGCGGGCGGCGAGGCGGGCAAGCGCTACGCCTGCGGCTCGTGCCCGTACGCCACCGACCGCCGCGACCTGTTCACGCGCCACGAGAACATCCACCGCGACGAGAAGCCGTTCCATTGCTACCTGTGCCAGAAGCAGTTCAACCGCGCCGACCACGTGAAGAAGCACTTCCTGCGCATGCACCGCGACCAGCCGTACGACCTGAACCGCATCCGGCGCGCGCAGGCCAAGCCCGCGGCGCCCGCGCCCGCGCCCGCGCAGGCGCTGCATTACTACAGCAAGCCGCCCGCCGAGCCACCGCCCGCGCCGCTCGAGTTCCGGCCCGCGCCCGCGCCCGCCCCCGCCCCGCCGCCGCCCGCGCCCGTCAAGCTGGAGCGCGCGCCGCTGGCCAAGGCCGACGCGCTGGCGCCGCACGCCGCGCTGCCCTCCCTCCCCGCGCACTCCGCGCACGCCTCGCACGCCGCCCTCCCCTCGCACCCCTCCCACTCCACGCACGCCGCGCACATCAAGCCGCCCGCCCCGCAGCCGCCCGCGCCCACCCCCGCCGCCTCCTCCTCATCGCCCGTCCGGAGAAAGGTGAGACTTCTGGTATTTTACTGATTTTACATTGGTCCTGTAACGCCCTATTAATCGAGTGCTTAGAGTACCGGACCAAGATCTCGGGGTCCTGAGTTACGAGAGTTTCGTAGTTTTGAACATTTACGATTGCCAACCTGCACTCGGCAAGCGTGGTGATTATATCCGTACCCATCATTGTTTTGGTAACTTTAATCAATCATGAAGACCTTTGCCCTTTAGTGGGATGATCATAAGGAACAATTTGTAAGCAATATAAAAACTAAAGTGAGAAAGTGAGTAGTTCTTGACCTCTAATCACAAGAGTTTACGAGTAGAACTGTCAGTCCCCATACTATAGACCACACCTTAAGTTCCGATTAAGTTTTCCCGACTTCTGGTGATCCAAGATAAAACTGTGTCCGGTTGATCGTTCAGGGCGAGCGGCGGTACGCGTGCTGCTACTGCACGTGGTCGGGCGTGGACAACTGGTGCCTGAAGCGGCACCTGAACACGCACCTGAAGCCGTTCGCGTGCGCGCTGTGCGAGTACAAGGCGGCGCGCGCCGAGCGGCTCGCCACGCACGTGCACAAGGTGCACAACAAGAAGGCCTGCGGCAAGTGCCCCTTCCTCGCCGACGACCAGCACCAGCTCGCGCACCACCTGCGGGAGGCGCAGTGAGTACCTACATCTAGCCTGACACTGAGGAACTCCACCTCAACTCGGTGGTCGTTGTCGCTTCGGTTCGGTTGAATAGATACAGATCTGATTGATTACGCCACCATGGCAATAGGCGGACAGACATGTTTGCGGTTCCATATTGGTGTCTTAACATTTTGATTTACCTGTATTCTATTTAGTACCTTTGAAAAGACTTAAGCACCGCCCAGGTCTCGATCGAATCTAAGGCTTTCTCATAGTCCCCAAATAGCTATAAGTGGCTGGTTAAACTAGTCGGTCTTGTGTATAACTTGCCGCAGCGTATGCATGTGATTAAATGGCGTATATGCATTCAATCTGGAACCAAGATGAGTGATGATAACTCCTCATAATCGGTCGATAAATCTTCAAAGGTCTTGTCATCCTTTTTGAATCGATCACCTATTATCTGATATCTACCGTTATTTCTTAGCTTACTTATTTTACTGGTTTATTCGCTAAAGCTTGTCTCTGTGTCAACAGTCACATCGAGCATCGGAACCTGAAGGTGCCCACGGGCGTCGGGCGCGTGGCGACCGGCGGCTTCACCGGCGCGACGGCCGTGTCCGCGGCGGCGACCGTGGATGCGGTGCCAGCGGCGGCAGCGGCGGCGGCGGCGACGGCGGCGGCGGCGGCGGGCGGGGCGGAGGGCGCGGGCGGGCGGCGGCGGGAGGCTCGCGCGGCGGGCGCGGCGCGGCTGTTCGGCTACCTGGAGGCGTCGGACGGCTCGGGCGACGAGTACGAGGGCGCGCTGGGCGGCGGCTTCGCCCCGACGGGCCCCCTCGCCGCGGCGCCGCACTACGCGCGCGACAAGGAGAACGCGGCGCCGCTGCAGCACGCGCACCACGACCACTGCCTGCGCTACTAGCCGCCCGTCGCCGAACTGACCTTCGTCCCTTGAGATCACGATTCGAGCCGTAAGGAGACACCGCAACGGAGTCTCGGAGTAGCGGACGCTTTTCGATTCTCTTTGGTGAATTCCTCGTGAGGCATAGTTTGAGCCCGCTCCTCGCGTCGTCCTCTCTCGCCGTTCAAGTGTAGTGTTTCCACTCGTTTTATACTAAGGACTGGCTCTGGTGAACGAATTGAATATTATAGTTAAGTACAAGCGTATTGTGAATCGATTCTTATTTATTTTACGAAGACATTCCACTCGTACCTGTGAAATAGCCTAGGGTTTCGTTTGACGGTCTCCGTCGACTCACTGACTAGAGTAGCCACTTTTATTTGACTAGAGATTAAGATAACTTTATACGTGGTAGTTGTTCGACAACTTCTGTACAAACTGTTAAGTTATGAGTTACGAAATAAAGTATTTACTATGATTACAAAACCTTGTTTTATTAGGAGGAAATACAAGGGCCGTTTTTCCATACAAACGTAGTCCCCTGTTTCCTCCCTGGATAAAGCCAGTAGAGCAATATTTTTTATTACAAAAATCTATGGCCACTATTAGCATGTTTCTATGTTTTCTGTTTTTTCTTAAATTAATTAATAAAAAAGATATCATCATCATCATATCAGCCGAACGACGCCCTCAAAAGAAGATATAAGACCTCAAAAATCGAAAAAATTCGCCAGTTTTTCTGCTGTGTTCAAACATCCAGAAAACAAATTTGGCTACATTTTAGAAAAAAAGGAAAATATACGAACACGGCCAAAGCCTTTCTTTAATTTTTTGTGAAAAAAGTATTTAAATCGGTCTAGTTTTGGAAAAGTAATCGGGGGACTACGAAACGTTGATTTGATGTGCTTTTAGTAGTATTTTTCGGTCCAAGAAATAGTTGTCTCTATCACACTCTGCGGTGAAGGCGTTTGGCACTGCGCGACAGCAATAGATTTTACAAATACCTATTTTTCAATTCTCTTGCCCGTAGTGTTTCCTCTTAACTACCCCTACTTTTCAGTTACTTACCTAGTTTTATTCCTATTTATTTTCTGTCCATAATATAAATAAATTACCCGTCCAATTCTGTAAAAAACTTTCGTAAAACTTTTAGTATTATAATTTTTACTTGTGTAGTAAATTTTAATTTGCAACATGCACAACATTGCTCAAAGTTGCGATCATTACTACGTGTTAGTATTAGTTTTCATTCTTACTTACATGACCTAAATCCAGACGAATCATTAATTAATTAATTATATTTACTAAACATTTAAAATTCATCTTATAAAACTAAACTTGGAAAATAATGTCTGGAATTATCTGTCGCTCTAACAGAGTCTAACACAACAACCAATGCAAGCACTGCAAGCAAACACTCACGGTGCTGCTGCAGTTATTAGGGTTCCGTAGCCAAAAACAGCAAAAAACGAAACCCTTATAGTTTCGTCAGGTCTGTCTGTCTGTCCGTCCGTATGTCACAGCCACTTTATTCTTAAAGTATTAGCATTACACAGTTCAATCTTGGTAGGTAGGTGTACCCTGTTGACCGCTTTACGATTCTCATACAAAAAATAAAAAATAATGAGATCTAAGAGGGGCTTCCCACACATACCTAGAACTAAAACAAACAAAAAAATTTTACTCAAACCTATGCGTATGGGATATTTACGGATAGGTCTTTTAAAATGACATAGAGGTTCCTAGAACCCTTTTTTCCAAAAGTCTAACATTTGGAAGATAGACGCTTCCAAAGTGGTAAAATGCTGTGGGTGCCCCCCTCTAACTTTTAAACTAAGCATGTGAAAATTTTGAAAAAAGTACATAATGCAGATCTTAACAAATACTTTCAACGAAAATTGTATATATATTTTTCTCTGACCCTATATTATTTTCTGTCAATATGGCGCGGATATAGCTAAATGCCATTAAGTCTATAACAGAATAGCAATTGTCCGTTTCATCTGGTAAGACTAACAGGCGACTAAAGTGGCCCGCCAAGAACCAACGGGCAGCAGTGTTTTCTCTTCTTACTTACACCGTATTAACCAAACGGTGATTGCTAACTTTTGGAAAGTCCTAAGTCCAGCTATTTGGGTTTTCTAGGTTTCAAAGTCTTGTTGAAACCCAGTCTGCTGTTCCAACCGGATAGTGAAATGAAACGCTCTGATACATCGGTAATACTGTTTATTGAGTTGGAGATTACAGGATATACAACATCCGACATACATAATACACTTAGCAATAATACAGGCGGTCAGTCCCGCCCGGGCGCCGTTGCGGCACAATCACATAGCGCTCATTATTTTAACCATGTCTTCATTCTTTGGAGCAATCGTAAGATAAGATCAACCACAGAACATGGAAAAAGGTTAGAAAGGCTGTCACGCATGCGCCTTTTGTATGATGTCGCCGCTTGCGCCCAACTACACATAAACGAGTTCAAAGAACGCCAATCATGCGTATTCTTTTGACGATTTTTTTAACGTTGCGCAACCCTATTGGTCGCGTGACGTCAAAAGAATTCAATCGCAGCACGTTTGGGCAGAAATATAAGCATATTTTCATAACCTCTGTGGCGCGCCTGCCCCACCTATATCGCCTTTCTAACCTTTTTCCATGTTCTGTGGTTTAAACATTTGTAATACGACACGACTAATTGTCGACTGTTTCAATTGTTTCAAAGAGTTACTGATGAGGTTCACAATAATAAAATTTAGCAATTAATATATCTGTGCCATTCTTCATTCAAGATTCTCGTATAAATGGTTATTCACTCATACCTAAACTAATTATACGAACTAAAAAATTTAAGTCAAATATGATTTAAATACATGCAAAATAATATAGTATAAAAATATAGTGCTATGCTGAGTTTTTTTTAAAACGTCTGCACTTGTAAAACAAAACCTACTTATATGTACACGATAATATACTAGCGCCCGGGCGGCCGCGCCGGCTGCGTACAAAAATATTCGCGACGCGCGAGACATCTCGTCGGTCCGCCGCCGCACGCGACGGTGCTATACCCTGCAGCGGCGCTGCTTGTACCGCGGTCCTGTTGTAGTTCAATGCACTACAGACGTACACCATGCACGAGTTACAATCTAGTAGTGTACGAGCAGTAGTTTTGAAGAAAATTACAATTTTAGAAGGCACTGGCCCCTTTCGAATCTTTACTTTCAGATGCAGTATAGTGCCGATTTTGGGTTCTGTTGATGTGCGAATGCTAATTATTATACAGGGTGAAATTTTAACCACCTTCCAAATTTTAATATATCAATCTACGAGACAAAAAACAAATGACGAATTTTTTCTTTTGGTATAGCCCAGTACAAAAATGTCGAGATAAAGCACTTAGAAAATATCCGAAAAAATCTAAAATTTTTAATACGTCTGCCTAGCAACACTTTTTTTACGCGATTCGCATCTCATTCTTTCACTACGATACTATTCATATGTTTTTAATTTTCCCTTTATACCTTATCAGACCTAGGAACGTAAAAATTGTAAACTATATCGCGAAAAATATTTTCGGGTGAAAGCTTGATTTACATTTTTTACTTCATAAATGGGCTCTAAATACGATACTGAACGCCTATAAAAATTTTGGAAAGTGGTTAAAATTTCATCCTGTATACATAATAAAATAATTAGCAAATTTTAATCAATTATCGTTATCTTTCATTAAAAAAAACAATCTTTCATAAAATTACTGCACGTATATAAAAATACATTGTAACCCGTACATGGTGTACGTCTGTAGTACATTGAACTACAAAAGGTCGGACCGCGGTACGGTATAAGCAGGGGCGCTGCTGCAGAGTATACCGCCACCCAACGCTCTCCCACGACATGCAGCGTGACCAGTCTCTCTATAAATCCCGCTACATGTTCGAACAACTAATCCTGTGAGTCGTTTTTCAGATCAACAAATTACACGCGACTCAATTCATAGAAAGTTTCGTCAGACTGCGTGCCTGCGATGTGGCCGAGGCCCAAGCTCCTTTCGATCTCTACTGGACGATTCATTTTCCCCCTAGCAAAATGCACCATTCTCTTCGAGTCACCGTTCGAAACGTACGAGTAGCAAAATATATGCATATAATAATATGATTATAGTCTTATCCTTGACTATTTTGCATGGTAGTTTCGTTCAAATACCATTATATATTAAGCAAAATACATCTTTTGATCCTAATTTAGGGGTACAATTGGAACTACTAATATATAAGGGTCCATTACTAGGTCGCCGCCCCCGGACCCGTCGATGGAGGGACAATCGATGCATCCACCTTGAAACATCGTACAAATATGGATTCATACAAAAATCGTCGTCTAAACTCTAATTTCAACCTATGATCGCCATCGAGTTACATAAAATGGCAGATATCGTAACATCTGTTAATTGTAACGATCAGGGTTAAAAAATATCACTTAAGTATGACTAATATCTTCCAGTCAGGACTCCACATTTTGTCCTTGGGGGCGACTAAACCGGATATAAAATACGACGAAACAATATACGGGTACCCTACATAGATTCCCGGTCGAGTGAGCGCGGAAAATATTTCCTAAATCAGTTCCGGAGCACCTTCGGAGGCCGAGCGCCGCCGCGACACTCGGCCGGGCGGACGGCGACCACGCTCGCCGCAATCGAAGCGACTAGCGGCGACCCCTGCGGATCTGAGGCCTCACTCCGCAACACAACGTATGTTAGTTAGAGTCCATCTCTCTCTCACACTCATACCAAAGACTTCCGAGTATACGAGAGTGACAAATTGATTTGTTTATTCCGACTTCTTGTTGCGTGGTAGGGCGCAGGCCGACGGCTAGGCGTCGGGCGGCGGCGTGGCGGCGGCGGCGGCGGCGGCGGGGGCGGCGGCGGGCGCGAGCGGCGGCGCGGGGCGGGCGGGGTGCGGCGTGGGGCGGCGCAGGAGGGCGGGCTTGGCGGCCAGCGCGGGCTTGAGGCTGCCACCCGTGAGCGTGAGCTCCGCGAACTTGGCGCACACGCGCGCCGTGTTGCGCGCCGGCACCGGGCTGCCCCCGCCCGCCCCCGCCGCCCCCGGCCCCGCCCCCTCCGCCGCCCCGCCCTCCGCCGCGGGGGGCGCCTCCGTCTCCTCGGACCTCCTGCGCAGAGACAAATATCTTGCTAGACGCATTTCCACTGACATTTTATGCAGCGGTTACAAATTATCTAGAAGAGTAAATCCAGTGACGACAGATTGATTCAGAGGCCTCCCTACGCAACACGTAGCTCATAATTACAGATATATCTGTCTCTTTCGATACTCGGATACATTACTATGCGTGAGAGAACCGAGTGGATTTGAATTTACGGACACTTCGTTGCGAGTAGGGCCTCACTGCTTCCACACATTAGTTCGATCCTAGACTTTATAAAAAATAAGTCATTCCTTGATCATCTAATTAAGACTGATTTTATTTTAATAACTTCATTAATTTTAACTTGCAGTAGATAACTTAAACACTATTACGAATATTGCCATTACATATTCACTACAAAGTATTTTAAACAAAGAAAAAGTAACATAATAGTCAATCATTAGTTCATTACGTAAGTACTCGTACGTACAGATGAAAATAAACTGTGTAAACACAAAATAAACCCGTCTTTAAACAAAAATACAAGCTATAAAAAATCCTAACGCTGACCCTAAAGCTACGCAATCTGAACATCAAACTAACTCAAATTACTAAATATTACCGCTGGAAAATTATTTTTACTATTAGGGCTCAAATAAATATAATTTTTCATAGCGTGCAATGTATAGCAGCCAAGACGGCGCGCTGCTGCGGTGGTGATGACTGCTAGCTTGAAAATACGTCCGCGCTAAGCCGTACGTTGGATATTGTAATTAAAAAGACCTTATTGTGAACGAAACAAGGAACATTTTTATTATGTTTGTAAGCAGAAAAATTTGTGTGTAACCGTTTGCAACTGTTTTTGTAATAAAATGGAAAACACAATTGTGACTTTGACCCTCAATATCTTCGGGAGCAGCAGTTTCTCAGATATGGTCCTGAAGAAAAAAATTATCTTAGTGAAGGGGAAAATACGTGGCTTTCGGATTTGCGTTTGGTATTTTTACACCCGTTAAAAGTTGATTGATTTATACAATCATTCTTTTCACTTTACACAAGTTACTATGTACTCCAACCCTGTAAAGCTGTTTAATGCTCTGGTACACTACTATTTGGTTCAATTTCGTCTGGCAACACTGTGGCCTGCCGTCAATACGCACACCGGATACTCACTTGGAGTTAGGTCTCTTCTTGAGCGTGTCCCTGTTGTGTAGGAAGGTGTCGGCGGCGTCGGGCGCGGGCTCGGCGGCGCGCTCGGGCTCGGGCCCCAGGCTGGGCGTGGGCGTGGGCGTGGGCGTGGGCGTGGGCAGCGCCGCGGGCCGCAGGGGAAGGTCCAGCACGAGGTCGGGCGTGCTCTCGGCGAGCCGTCTGGAGAATATTTAATGTAACAATAGCTTAATATTGACCACACTTCATACAGATTAGCTTCAAATATCTCTATTTGAAGCTAATCCTAACGTAATATTATAAACGTGAATATTAGTTTATTGGGTACGCATTTACGCGGAAACTACTTTAACGATCATCCATCATGAAATTTTGTTCACTCATATACTTGGAGGTATTAGAAGTAACATAGGATTCTTTTTATTAAAAAAAACAGTATGTAAACCATTTACACTTAACAATTATATTGTTTTGATTAGCATGTAATAACTAATTGATAACAATTGTTTATAAATCTGATCTTCTCAATGACCCTGACCCCTACCACTGTCACAAGAATATAAATATTTGGTCACAATGATAGATAGAAGCACAAAATGGCCCGAGGCCTACCCTATAACGCAAATGACCGCAGAAAGTGTATGCGAAGCGTTAGTTAACGCATGGATCTCGCGTTTCGGCTGTCCAATAACAATAACCACTGATCAGGGTCGGCAGTTCGAATCCAATCTGTTTAACAAACTAACGAAAAGGCTTGGTATAAATAAAATTCACACAACGCCGTATCACCCTCAAGCAAACGGGCAGATAGAAAGGTGGCATAGATGTCTAAAAACCTCGTTGATTGCCACCTGTAATAGCGCAAACTGGGTCAAGGAATTACCATTAGTAATGTTGGGACTACGCGCAGCGATAAGGGAAGACAGCGGCGTCAGCGCAGCTCAAATGACGTACGGCGCTACGCTACGGCTACCACCTGATTTTTTCAACGTAAACAAAGAGAGCTCGGTCACCGACTTTGATTACGTAACACAATTATCGATGGCTATAAATAATATGAATCACATGCCAGGTTGTTCGAACGCAAAAACAAATAGAAAATGTTTTGTTCACAAGGACCTCAAGACGTGCGATTACGTTTTCTTACGAAGAGACATGATCAAGAAGTCATTGACAGCACCATACGAAGGTCCATATAAGATCATTAGTCGAGACGGAAAATGTTACACCATACAGATGCCAGGAAGAAATGCTACGGTGTCAATCGACAGATTAAAACCGGCATTTGGTATTATTGATAATAACGTCGATGCAGCAAACGAATGCAAACCGAAGGCAACAAACCCAAAGGTCACGGAGTTATGGTCGCGTGGTCAAGCCCGTAGTCAGATTTGCTGTCTAAGAATATATTACCAGTTTTTTTTTATATTTTTATTGTGTTTTGTTTCTAGTGTTTTTACCCTATTATTTTGTAAATTTTATTTTTATTAAAGGGGAGAGTATTTGTAGGGGAATCTAGGTTAGGTAAGCGTCAGCTGTAGTGACGCACGCGCAACTTGTGTATAAATTAATGCGAAAACTAAATAAATATTAATTCTTGTTTAAACGGCGTTACGAGTATTATTTCGATATCAACCCGATATCATCCCGACACGCACAAGTAACTTACAAGGAGTTACATAGGTATACTTAACTTTTTCTATGTACTTACCGATGCTAACAATTGTTGTTTTTATAAAAGTATTTAACAAATATGATTAATATGCATCGACATGCCCCAGATAAGAATTGAGTCTACAACTATTCTCTATTAAGCGACTGCTCTACATTTCCAGGTTTTTTTTTTCTCAAGGTGTTTGTTATTAACGATTTAGAATACAATAAGAAGGCTAATTCAATTATGGAGGCCTTTGCCCTGCAGTGGGATGATTATAGGCTATTATTTTTACTTTAATAAGGCAAATATTTTCAACATAACCTAAAAACTTGCTTGAACATAAATACCTGCACTGTGCGGCCGAAGTGGACGGAATCGCGGATTCGGGCGCCCGCGGACCTTCACCGCCTTCGCCGCTGTCGCCGGCCGCCGCCTACAAATATTAGGAGCTCCCGATAACAGACGTTTGCTGTTGGGCCACACCACCTTTCGTTTGATCACTATGGTGACCACAATACAGGGTGAAATTTTAACCACTTTCCAAATTTTAATATAGCAATCTACGAGGCAAAAAACAAATGACGTATTTTTTCTTTTGGTATAGTATAGCCCAGTACAAAAATGTCAATATAAATCACTTAGAAAATGTACGAAAATGTAATATAAATCACGTAGATTTTAATTTTTTAATACGGCATCTTAGTAACACTTTTTTTACGCGACGTGCATCTCATTCATTCATTATAATACTACTCATAAGTTTTTGATTTTCCCTTTAAACAGATTTAGGACCGTAAAAATTGAAAACTATATCGCGATAAATATTTTCGGGTGACAACTTGATTTACATTTTTAACTTCATAAATAGGCTCTAAATACGATACTAAATTTTTGGAATGTGGTTCAAATTTCATTCTGTATAATGAGAGGAGGTTGAAAAATAAAGAATACAGATAATGTATTTTACATTTGTAATCCTCTGCAAATAGAATACATTTGTGGCATTGGTCAAGTAGCGTCATACGTTATATTATTATGATATTTTACCAACTTATATGCAAATATAATATCAGTATTTTAACTTTAAAAATTATGTCTCGGTCGACTACCGGGCGCGGTAAGCATGGAAACGCGGGTTCGAGTCCCGCCTCAGAATTAATTTCATACTTAGTTTGAGCACCACAGTGTATCGGAAGGCCTCTCATACTGATAAATACTTGAACTGTGACTCTCACCAGTTTGTCCTAATATTTGCGGAGAAAATATTTCGATCGCCCTGATGAAGTTTAATAATTGAACGTGAACTTTAACGAAGAGAATCTAGTTCAGCGTTAATGATTTAAACAATATTTACTTGCAGAGCGGATTGTTTTAGCTACATCAAAAAACTGGGTTTGGCATTATCATCAATGGAACTGTAGATTCGTTTGGCATTTCTACACTACCTTTTATCATGTGATTACGATGGACCATGTCCTGTGGGTAACCGTTATTTCAGTATATTAATATTTTTTATTCGCATTGGTTGTTATTATCAATATCCAACTAATTACATAAAGTACTCATTTAATCACAGGATTTTTTGTATCGCTAGTAACAGTTGCAAAGTTTAGTATAACAGCAACCTTTACCAAACGCCAAACAATGACGCATGACCGTCACGGTTACAATAACTATGCAGTATCAACATGCAGTAGGTACCTACTATGTTGCGTTTTTGATTGTTGTACCCTAGTAAAGTTTCGACCACGTTAATTATTGATTTTGACCACAATTCAGAAATACTATGACACTTATATTTCCCAGATAAAGCTCTTACAAATGACAAACAAGCGCCACGTGCATCAGTGGTTAGACACGCTAGCAGTCACGCTTCCGAGTGGTTTCTGATTCCTGTACACTGCACCTAACTGTAGGTAGTGTATTCATTTTTCCGGATATGTGCAGGCTAGCTGTTGCCCGCGACATCGTCCGCAACAATTTTCACTGATGGTTCGGTCCTATTGGTCGTAGCGTGATGTTATATAGCCTTAAGCCTTCCTCAATAAATGGACTATCCAACACAAAAATATTTTTTCAATTCGAACCAGTACTTTATTAGATTAGCGCGTTCAAACAACAAATAAACAAACAAACAAACAAAATCTTCAGCTTTATAATATTAGTATAGATTTGACCGGCCTTATATTGGCATTCATGGAGGAGTACCATATACACCAGTTCACCACTAGTTTAAGGCATTGCCAGTTCGATTTCCGGACGAGTCAATATAGAAAAACAAGTCTATGTTGTCTCGAGTCTGTATGTTCGTGGTTTCCACAATAACAAGTGCTTTAACCGATCGGCTGCTTAGTCTCAGACTTGAGCCATAGAGCAAATGATTTCTATTGTCTGGGATCACCTACATACAAGGGGTTAATAACGACTTACTTTGAGATCAGTATAATGTTTGTGATGTTGTCCACAATTTCGATTTTCAACTTGACGATATTCAATTTGATTTCAAATTTAATAACATACTTATTGCGTCGTTTATCCTTACACAGGCTTAGGACCTTGCGGTTTTTTTTACATGACCGTCGGTTTGAGTCAAATCTGTTAATTTTGTGACCGCTATACGCTAACTACAAGAAAAAACACGCTAATTAGTTCATTGTAAGAGCTCTAAAAGCCTACAAGCTGTCTTGACACATTTATCTTAATAAATAGCTATCTAACAAGTCCAAATCAAATGGCTACGGATATTCTAAGGCACATCAAACAGCTGCAGGCAGACATATCCCCCACCCCCCCACCCCGCGGCGCACTCGACAGAAGCGTAAATTAAACAAAAAACCATGCAAAGTGAAACAGTTTATTGACAATATCACAAACGAACAAGCACCTTGCACCTCACAGACAGTATAGTCCTTATGTTAGTATAATCAGTCTTCTTTTGGGCAAATTGTTCACGGGAATTTTACGTTAATCGTGCATTTTTAAAACATGTTTTGGCATTTGAATATTTACATCATTCGTTTTCGTTTATGCCAAAAAACGGTCTGTATTTTGAATATTTTTTACTTTTACTTTTACGTTTGTTATGTTAATAAGACTAACATTTTTCTAGTACAGGCCCCAAAAAATAATCACATAAAAACAAAAGTGACACTGGCCTTGGGTAGATTGAGTTCTCTCCCACATACCATAATACGGTATAACGTAATGTTCCCGGGAAGTACATTGACAAGGCATTCCATAGTAGACGAAGCGCAACGAGACTTAAAAACAATCTCGGATTAATCCGTCACGTATGAAAAGTATTACATCGAATAATAACAAGCAAGCACAAAATACTCGAACAAGCATATACTAATGGACGTGATCTCCTGTGGCGTTAAAAGGGCAGATCCCTTTGTGTATTGTTGGTGCCAAATAAATATTTTCTTTCTTTCTTTCCCCAAGTTCTGACGCCTGAACCGAGAGAGCCATACGAGATCACATCCACTGACCTTCCCCCCTCCCCCCTTTCCGCCTGCCCCGCCCCACAGGCCCTGTGCCTCAGCAGCTCACACAGAGTCCACTTAGCTTCCCTGCTCTTTTATTTAAATACTAACCTAAACTATTATTTTGATTGAGCCTTTAAAAAATATTTATCTGGGTGTGATTTAGACTGTCTATCTAAGCGACTTGCGACACAGGCCCGTGATCATACAATAACTTAAGTAAAATATAATTACTGTTTTCTTGAGTTTACGCGAACACTACATTGAAATGTAAGATATGTTTAAGGATTTAGTACGCGTTTATTTTTTATTTAACCCGACGTTTTGAACCCTTTCAGCATTCACGGTCACGGGCAGACTGGTCTCAAAAATAAACGCGTACTAAATCCGAAAACATATCTTTCATTTCAAAAATATATATTTTGTCGTCTGTTTGAGCTGAACGAGCGACTCCTGAGCGGCCTCATTCAAGGCGACATTGGATTCACACTGACAAAATATATTTAAAGCATCGAAATATAATAAGATCTAGATACACAATCCGATAGAAGAACATGAATAGAGATCTAAATATTGTATCTGACATCTTATGTACCTATTCTTCGCAAATAAATACTTTGACTTCGACTTGACTTTGATACAATAATGACACCTAGAGCTGTCCTCATTTGAATGATTGACGTTGATTCTATGTCATTGTCATTTTATAACCCGGCCAAATTATGTCGGCATTCAATAGTTTGGATATTTATGTCATGTTGTTACTATTCGTTTGATATAGGTTGTACTAAAAATGAACACTTAGGTATTTGTGGAGTCCCTACTAAAAGCGCAACAAAGTGATAAGTTTTTGACATTGATTGTGTATCTAGTTTTTAGGGTTCCGTACCCAAAGGGTAAAAACGGGACCCTATTACTAAGACTTCGCTGTCTGTCCGTCTGTCCGTCTGTCCGTCGCTCTGTCACCAGGCTGTATCTCAAGAGCCGCGATAGCTAGACAGTTGAAATTTTCACAAATTATGTATTTCTGTTCCCGCAATATCAACAAATACTAAAAACAAAATAAAATAAATATTTAAGAGGAGCTCCCATACAAAAAATACGTTATTTCTGTCGTTTTGGTACGGAACCCTTCGTACGCGAGTCCGACTCGCACTTAGCCGGTTTTATTAATATTACATCAATGATTTAATATTAACATAGGGAAAGTAATATACTAGAGTGCCAATCTTCATAGTAAAAATCGTCCTCCGGGAAAAAGCTTAAAATCTGTATTAAGCATAAATGGCATTTCGCTCGTGTTAAATCGAAAGGGACAAAAAATCTTTCTCTGCTGCGGCTATTTGTAGACTGTTCTGCTATTTCCGTAGCACTAGTGTCGCAAAGCATGCTTTTGCCCTTTAGTTATTGTAAAAAATAAAGCACGTACTTCTGTTATACATACGGAATTTTTGTAACGACTTATGTAGATATAAAAACAAATAATGCACATTTTTTTAGTATTAAAATAGAAATTAGAAATACTAATAACTTGATTTGTATTTTTCTTGGCGTTTACATTAAAAGCTAATAAAGCGCCATCTTACGGCACGTTGATGTTATGGTCAAAGCATTGCCCCACTGTGCTTGCAAATGGTTCTCGTAATTGTTGGTTATGTCCCAAGATTTTTAATGTATTTACCTTGGTAATCATATACCAAGGTAAATACATTAAAAATCTTGTTATTCAAATCGAGACTCTAGCGCAATCTGTAGTAATATTTTGAAAAGAATTCGGAAGGACATTACTCGACTAGTGATTGGAACTCTAGTATATTAATTTCTCTATGATATTAATCTAACTATTTATATGGCGGTTATACTCATTAACAAAGAACCATGCATTGTGCTGATATAATTTGATAATATAAAAATACACACAACTCCGCAACAGAACTAATATAATATTAATCAGTACTGTGAATATTAATATAAAACTACTTTACAATGAATCAACATGCAGATGATAAAAGCTGTACACATAACTGCGGCGGAACGATGTATCTACTATAGTCATCAATAGATAATGTCGCTCAAAACTATTACAACATAATAAACAGAAATGGAATTAATATTCCTCGTAAGCTAACATAAATCACGTATAATATCCTAACAACTACAAATAAGATAAATGTCAGTCTGAATTTTAAATACGTTCATAGCTCTAGAAAAAAATCACATCTCATTTAAAAACTAAATAATTTGTGACACGTAACTTGAATAATATAATCACAATGAATCGATGTGATGCGACCATTCGTGTGCAACTCTAGTTTGACGCATTTAACCTCCCATGTGGCATATCCAGAGACAATATAAATTACTAGTGTCTAGGATGGATCCAAAACATACACATAATTATAGTATTCTTTAATAATAAAACTGCGAGCAATTGTTTGATTCCCTAGCGGCTTGCCAAGAAGTATCTAAGACTGATTTTATCGCAATCGAACTACAGTCGAGTGGTTAGATATGTATGTGTGTGTGTGTGTGTGTGTGCGCGTGTCAGACGGAGGTCTCGAGCAGCGCTACCTGTGCGGGCGCGGCGGCGGCGGCGGCGGCGGCGGCGGGCCTGCAACAACGAGCGACACATACAATCTACTAATACAATAGCATTCTGGAACAAAGAAACTAAAACATAACAGCGGTTCCATGAAATAGAAGCCGTGTAATAGTAATAGGGACATCGCGGCGGAGCGACGAGGCTTTGACGTAAATGTATGTATGTGTTAAATATTTTTCTTTTCTAATTTACTTTCTTTTAATTGCATGTGGTGTTTTCCTTAAAAGGGTTGTTACACTTAGTACATAAGTTATGCTTAAATAGTTACTGTAAGTTATAGTGTATATAATCACTGGAAAACCTTAATAAATAAATAAATAAATAAATGGAAAAAATCAAAGCTGTCGTTGTGGAAAAGTTACTTTTGTAGGTATTTCATTAATGTAATCGTTAACTGGGCCAGAAGCGATTACGACACGATGACATCGCATCCCCATTATTTCAATATGCTCTTGGCCTCCCAAAAGACTGTAGTTTCAAAAGTTAAGAAACGGTTGAACTTATGTAGTTTGTATTACAAAGGTTTTATCTATTTTTTAAATTATGATTTTAATAAAACTATAGTTTAAGAATAAAAACTAAATATTAGTATCATAAGCTGTGCAACACACCTGTAGTTTTCCGTTGAATTTAAATCCTGCCACTCGCCACTCTCTCCATCTTCACTTAATTCATCTGAAATGTATCATAGAACGAAAATAATTAACAGATGTGTCTCAATCGTGTCTCAACGACTAGGAGACCAATTCTACTAACGTAAAATAACAAAACGTAAACGCAACAATTGATGAAACGCAACTAAATGTCAACTTTTCGTATTCTATTAGCAATATCTGTAGCGTTTCAGCTCACCTTATCGATCGATCGAAACTAAGTTGAACTATTTCCTAAATTCATATTCCACTAGTGATTTGACGTTGCTGTCGGTCGAAGCGCGCGCAGCCGAAGACCAACGTTTTAACTGTCAAAATTATCGGCCGAGCATACGCTAGTAAAAGGCTACTTTTGTGGGATCGACAGCTAGCGGTTCAGCTTACGTTTAGATTTCGTTTAGTAAAAATGGTTGGTAGAATACAGTCTTGTGTGACTTTAGTTGCGTTTCGTTAGTTGTTACGTTTAAGTTTTGATAATTTAGGTTAGTAGAATTGATCTCTAGGGGCCTAATTCGCGTAACCGAATCGCAGTTCGATAGTGATTGAATTGGACGATTTTGACATTTAACCCATATCATCATCATCATCATCATCAGCCTATTGCAGTCCACTGCTGGACATAGGCCTCTCCAAATGCACGCCACTTAGATCGATCCTCGGCTTCTCGCATCCAGCTCATGCCAGCCACCCTGCGCAAATCATCACTCCATCTGGCCTGAGGGCGTCCTACATTACGTTTGCCGAGACGCGGTCTCCACTCAAGAACTCGTTTACCCCATCGGTTGTCGGTTCTGCGGCTAATATGGCCAGCCCACTGCCACTTCAGCTTGCTAATCCGGTGGGCTATATCGGTAACTCTAGTTCTCTGCCGGATCACCTCATTTCTGATTTTATCCCTAAGAGAAACTCCGAGCATAGCTCTTTCCATAGCCCGCTGAGCGACTTTGAACTTGTGGACTAGCCGTACCGTCAGTGTCCACGTTTCGGCTCCATATGTCATGACGGGTAGGACGCACTGATTGAAGACTTTCGTCTTGAGGCATTGTGGGATCGACGATGAGAAGACTCGACGTAGTTTCCCAAATGCTGCCCAACCCAACTGAATTCTTCTGTTCACCTCATCCTCAAAGTTGTTTTTACCTAACTGCAGTATCTGCCCAAGGTACACATATTTCTGAACAACTTCGAGGACGGCACCGTGGATCGCAATCGGTTGCGGTAGTACGTGTTCATTGAACATAACCTTGGTTTTATCCAGGTTCATCCGCAAGCCGATGCGTACAGAAGAGTCAGCCAGGTCATTCAGCATCTGTTGTAGGTCCTGCAGCGTTTCTGCCATAATGACGATGTCGTCTGCAAATCGCAAGTGAGAGATGTATTCGCCATTGATGTTGATGCCTCGTGCTTTCCAGTGCAGCGTCTTGAACATATCCTCCATTGCATTTGTGAACAATTTCGGGGAAATGACGTCCCCTTGTCTCACTCCTCGATGCAACGGTATAGGTTTTGTTTGCTGATTCTGTACTTGGACGGACATGGTGGCGGCTTCGTAGAGACATCTCATCACTTGGACGTACCGCCAATCTACTTGGCAACGCTGCAGGGACTCCAAAACGGACCAGATCTCGATCGAGTCGAAGGCTTTCTCATAGTCCACGAATGCTAGACACAGGGGCTGATTATACTCTTCGGTCTTCTGTATAATCTGCCGCACTGTGTGGATGTGGTCTATGGTGCCGTATCCGCTCCGAAATCCAGCCTGTTCCGGTGGTTGGAATTCGTCGAGTCTCCGCGCAAGGCGGTTCGTGATGACTCTTGAAAACAGCTTATAGACGTGGCTTAGAAGGGAAATGGGTCGATAGTTCTTCAGCAGGGTCTTATCTCCTTTTTTGAAGAACAGGACGACCACACTTCTACTCCACGCCTCCGGAGTTCTCCCTTCAAACAGGACGGCGTTAAAAAGCTTTTGAAGCTCCCTCAGTACGGGTTTACCTCCAGCCTTTAGCAACTCTGTTGTAACGCCATCCTCTCCAGGGGCTTTTCCATTTTTCAGCTGTTTAAGAGCCATCTCGATTTCGCCAATGCTGACTTCTGGCAGGTCTTAAGTGTAGTGGCGTGTTAACGCGGCTCTAGGGTCCTCATTTTCGGGATCAGGTCGAGATGCATGCGAAGCGTATAACCGGCCATAGAAGCGTTCCACTTCGGAAAGGACTGCTGGCCTCGAAGCAACGAGTTCTCCACTTGCTGTGGTCAGTTTCGTCAGGTGGCTTCTTCCAAGAGATTGTACGAACACTTTCGACCCCCGATTTTGCTCGATCGCTCTTTCAATCGCAAGAGTATTGGAGCAACGGAGGTCGTGTCGTACGAGCTTTCTGATCTCTTGGTTTAGAGCCCACTTTCCCGACGAAGTGACGGGTGAGTTTTCACGTCGTTCCTTCATTAGCCCTAAAGTCCCTTCCGAAAGCTTTGACTTCCTGCCCTTACGCTGCATTTCACATAATCTCGTACCTTATTCCCTGAGGATCCGAACCACATTTTCGAGGTTCTGGTTTACGTCTGTTGTGGTTTCCACGGCAGCGAGTCGGTTTTCCAGGTTTGACTGGAACGTTTCAGATCCTATCATGGTTTGGAGCAAGGTAGGTCGGAGCCTAGACTTCATCAGACGGACACGTTCAGCCTTAAAATCGATATTCAGAGAGCCTCGAACGAGTCAGTGATCGCTTCCGGTATTAAACCTGTTGATCACGGAGACGTCTCTGAATATATGCTTTTTGTTGGTCATGATGAAGTCAATCTCATTTTTCGTCATAGTGTCGGGGCTCTGCCACGTCCACTTCCTTTGGGGCTGTTTTTTGAAGAAGGAGTTCATCAAAAAGAGCCCCTCGCGTTCGAGGAAGTTGACAAGCATTTGCCCCCTATGGTTTCTGCATCCAAATCCATGGGATCCTACTACCGATTCGTTGCAATTCTGTACTCCCACTTTAGCGTTGAAGTCCCCCATAACAACGCTGTAGTGCGTCTTAGTGGTGAAGTGGAGGGCCTTTGATATGTCATCAAACATATCCTCTACCTCTTCGTCCGAGTGTTTCGAGGTCGGCGCGTACGCTTGCACCACCTTGAGGCTATACCTCTCGGTGAGCTTAATAATAAGGTACGCTACCCTGTTCGACACACTGGACACTTCCACAACGTTGTCAGAAAGGGACTTATTTACCAGAAACCCAACGCCACCTTGGGATTGTTGGTCTCCCTCACGGAAGTACATTAGGTGACCCGATTCGAGGCTTATAGTGTCCTCTCCTTCTCTTCGGACTTCACATAGCCCTAGGATATGCCACCTAATCTTCCCAAGTTCCACCTCAAGTTGGGCCAGATGCGAGTCTAGCCGTAACGTGCGTCCGTTGTACGTCGCCAGGGTCAATGGTTTTTGGTGGCCTCCCGTAACCCGGAGATTCTTCGCACCCCCCGTCCCGCCGTGACCGTGGTCGCCACCATGACCAGGAATAGCGGGACCCAGGAATAGCGGGACCCATATTAGAACTGTCAAATACCTGTCGTTCAATTACGATTGTGATACGATTCGGTTACGCGAATTAGGGGCCAGATGGCTTTGCCCGTACATTAATAAAATTAAGTTACTAATGCGAATCATATGGAACATGAAAACAAAATTGAGGTGTTTATGGCATTCATATACTGATTAAAACTTTCATGGTCACTATCACTAGAGTTATTTGATTCGGGGTTTATACCATGTACCTTATTTATTACGAGTTTTTCGACACTGTTGCAAGCGCCATGATCACATACACAGTAGTACACACATAAGTATTTCTCAGTTCTCCCGTGGTCATGGCGCTTGCAACAGTTTAGTTTATGGCATTAAATTTATTTATTGAATATTTTCAAAGTATTTTATGATATTATTTAAATTTCGACTATGCTAACTTTATTATTTGTATTATATGCCTATTTAAAAATTTGGTTACTTATAATTGAGTTACGCGTAGAGGTGGGAACACCCGAACGCGACATAAACCCATTTCTAACCACGCATAAACAAATCATGTACCAAAGTTACCTAGTAAAACGTAAGTTTGCAGATATTTTCATCGCCGACAGTGTCTCGCAGTAAGTAATCCGTAGTTTGGCCACCAATAAAATCGTCTAAGGATTGAGTCATCCAAAAAAAAAGTGAACGGAAGGATTTCGAAGGTCGTCAAAGAATTATCCCTGACTGATTGGGAGATGAAAATAGCGCGACATACGAGTAGTGTAAGCAACAAAATTATTGTTTCATAAATTTTGATTGTAACATAAGACAAATAATTAGATGACATAATTTTTACCTATTTTTTTACTTTTAAAGTAACATGAACTAGTGCGTGCTTACCGTCGTCCTCATCGTAGAGCGAGAGGTCTTCGCGAGCATCCGCGTCCGCCTCCGCCTCCGCTTCCGCTTCCGCGCTTACATCCGCGCTCACCTCCGCGTCCGCCTCAGCGCTCGTTTCCGCGTTCGCGTCCACCTCGTCAGGGTCTCTGTGGACGCGTTTTACTTATCACTAAGTATTTATTTATTTGGGTCCCACCAACTACGAGGATGAAGCAACGTCACATTGACCGGGCTGCAATCGTCAACCCGCTTGCCGAGTGTGGCAATTGTGGCAAATTCTTCTCTTTGGAGATGCCTATGTATGTCCAGCATTGATATGGGTTGATGATCATAATGATGCATCGCTCACCACCTCATCGATCTCAACCAACAAAACTGATTATCGGGACAAACTGCTTATTGATTCGTTGAGGGTCAGTTATATTGGAAAAATGCATTGAATAAGTAACAAATCATTTGCAGCTTAGAATACTTTGGAAATAACATTTTTGGTGACATCTCATTACTGATTGAGAACAAGAGAACAACAAATCGAAATACTTCTCTCATGCCCTTATAGAAAGTTTTAAAAACCCAGAGAACTATCGGTAATCTTGCCCAATAGGAGCATTTTGCCGACACGATCGGCAATAAGATTTTAGATAGTGTGTATAATAATATTAATGTTTGAGTGCTGTGGTCACTATAAATAGACATATATCAGCAATGCCGATATTTGCATTTTTATTGTGAATGTTAAAAGTATAGTGGATGAAATTTTAATCACCATTCAAATTTTAATACAATAATCTGCGAGACAAAAAACAAATGTCATATTTTTCCTTTTGGTATAGCCCAGTACTAAAATGTCAAGATGAAGCACCTAAAACATGTCCGGCAAAAGTCTAAAATTTTGGACACGGCCTCCTCGCAACACACTTTTTACGCGATGCGCATCTCATTCAGTAATTACGATACAAATTTTATAAGTTGTTGATTTTAAATAAATAAATAAAAATAAATAAATTTTCCCGTCATACCTTCATAGGCTTAGGACCGTAAAATTGAAAATTATGATGCAAAAACTATTTTCGGGTGAAATTTGGTCTACATATTTTACTTCATTGGTGGTCTTTAAATATGATATTTATGACCTATAAATAATTTGACAATGGTAAAAAAAGTCATCATGTATACATATTTTCAAAAATTACATATTTTTGAAATTCACTTTTTGTATAACAAATTGAATAGAAAACTTAATTTTTACTGTACTTTTTTTTTTTTGTAAATACATACTTATAATACATAGAAAACACCCAGACCAGTACAAACAGACATGTTCATGCACACAAACATTTGTACTGTGCGGGGATCGAACCCGCGACCCATGGCTCAGAAGCAGCGCGTTTACTCCGCTGATCCAAACGGTAGTCGAATAAGACCTATGTTATGAATGAATATTTTAGTATTTAGTATTTATAAGTATTATCAAAAGGATGAGTATTACCGTCGCACGTAGAGCGTGTGCGGGTGGTCGTGCTGCGGGAACACGGCGGCGTGGTGCGCGATGGTGCGCTTCACCAGCTCGTTCAGCAGGTTCTGCGCCGCCACCTGCACACAGCGCACACTGCCTCACACGAGCGGGATGTACGGGCAACTAGTTCTTAACTAGGCAGGCAATTTCCAACTAGTGGAGATCAATACCGATTGAGAAAACTTCACGTTTTGTGGTAGGATGCCGTGCTGTTATCTGAACATTCCGCAATATTCTAATCGTTAAAACAGTGTAACCTCTTTACAAATAGAGGTAAGTTATCGAATTTTTAGCGCTACACAAAAAGCTTTTTAGTCGACTCATAAAATGAAAGTACCGCCAGCGCTTTGAATTATAAAATTAGAAAAAAATTGAAATAATTATTATTATAGTACAATGTGCAATAAAATATAAATGAAGAAACATAAAACCCAATTAAGCATAAGAGGTGGCTTCGGTACAAAACATAACCCCAAAAGTATAGGTGTCAGTAGCTGTCTTTTTAATTTTTTGTTCATAATCCATCATGTTGTACTGTGTGTAGTGTGTAGTGTGGGGGGTGGGGGGGGGGGGGGTCACTGACCTGCGCGCCTCCCTCGCCCCAGGCGGCCAGCAGCGTGGGCCCGAGGCAGATGGCCAGGTTCCACTCGTCCATCATGTTGTACTCGCTGTATTCCGCTAAGCTGAGACAGAAAACGAGATTTATAAAAATCAGTAAAAATCAATCAATTTGTTTGCTGCAAATAGGCCCCACGATGCACTATTACACGTCCCAATATTTAAACCTACCACTGCTTCGCGATAAGTCTGGGTTAATGCTGATTTACGATTACTCACTGCGCCAGGAAGGCGAACAGGTAGCGCAGCAGGCGGTGGGCGGGCGGCGCGAGGGCGGCGAGGGCGCGGCGCAGGCGGGCGCAGAAGGCGGCGGGCTCGCGCTCGGCGGCGGGCGGGGGCGGGCGGGTACTCACTGCGCCAGGAAGGCGAACAGGTAGCGCAGCAGGCGGTGGGCGGGCGGCGCGAGGGCGGCGAGGGCGCGGCGCAGGCGGGCGCAGAAGGCGGCGGGCTCGCGCTCGGCGGCGGGCGGGGGCGGGCGGGTACTCACTGCGCCAGGAAGGCGAACAGGTAGCGCAGCAGGCGGTGGGCGGGCGGCGCGAGGGCGGCGAGGGCGCGGCGCAGGCGGGCGCAGAAGGCGGCGGGCTCGCGCTCGGCGGCGGGCGGGTACTCACTGCGCCAGGAAGGCGAACAGGTAGCGCAGCAGGCGGTGGGCGGGCGGCGCGAGGGCGGCGAGGGCGCGGCGCAGGCGGGCGCAGAAGGCGGCGGGCTCGCGCTCGGCGGCGGGCGGGGGCGGGCGGGTACTCACTGCGCCAGGAAGGCGAACAGGTAGCGCAGCAGGCGGTGGGCGGGCGGCGCGAGGGCGGCGAGGGCGCGGCGCAGGCGGGCGCAGAAGGCGGCGGGCTCGCGCTCGGCGGCGGGCGGGGGCGGGCGGGTACTCACTGCGCCAGGAAGGCGAACAGGTAGCGCAGCAGGCGGTGGGCGGGCGGCGCGAGGGCGGCGAGGGCGCGGCGCAGGCGGGCGCAGAAGGCGGCGGGCTCGCGCTCGGCGGCGGGCGGGGGCGGGCGGGTACTCACTGCGCCAGGAAGGCGAACAGGTAGCGCAGCAGGCGGTGGGCGGGCGGCGCGAGGGCGGCGAGGGCGCGGCGCAGGCGGGCGCAGAAGGCGGCGGGCTCGCGCTCGGCGGCGGGCGGGGGCGGGCGGGTACTCACTGCGCCAGGAAGGCGAACAGGTAGCGCAGCAGGCGGTGGGCGGGCGGCGCGAGGGCGGCGAGGGCGCGGCGCAGGCGGGCGCAGAAGGCGGCGGGCTCGCGCTCGGCGGCCACGCGCAGCAGCCGCGCCTGCAGCTGCGGCGGCAGCAGCGGCGGCCGCAGCTCGCGCAGGTACATCTTCAGCAGCCCGCACACCTGCGTCCGGGACGAGCGAGTGAAACCTATACCCTTCCCTTAGGCCGCCCTCCGGGAGATCCATACATTAGAGTACTATAAAACCCGTTTACCAGCTGCTTATACGGATCTCCCGGAAAGCTATGAAATCAGCCTCAACGCGTAGAATAACGAAGCCAAAGTGCAGCTAACAGGAATGAAGGCGTCGCTGTTTCCAGCCAGCATGTGCCCACGGCCGCTGCAACCCGATAGAAACGTCGAGCAAAATAATAAAGTAAGATCGCAGTTTATACTTATTAAAATCGAAATAAAAATTAACACTAAAAAGTGCATTAATAATTCTCAAACATAATCCTCCCAAAAGCCTCCAAAACACGGTGAACCCACTTTACGAATATAAAAAAGTGGTTTAGTAATTCTAACTTTTAGTCTTTCCGAAAGCCTCCAAAACGCGATAAACCTGCCATAGAGGGGTATAATTTCAAGGTAAGACTTACCGAATTAATATCAGATGCGTCCCTTACATCTGCTAAAGGATCCTCACCGCGTTCGAAAGCAGCGCGAAGGGCTTGCATTTCTACCTAGAAATAAAATATGTTGCTAATTGTAAAAATACAATGTGAACGAAGTTTAACCTCAGCTCAAAAATACTCACGTACCATCAATAACAAAAGGTGATTTTCCAACATCTACAATAGGTATAAACAACACTCCAATAGTGAACTTCAAAATACCCGGCGTTTGTTTCTAATAAGCAAACTGCAGAAGTAAACCACAGACATTTGCAGATACAGTATGATCAAATAAACCGACTCATGATAGCGGAGTGAAGGAGATGCTGAAGTCGCACCGATAAAACACGTCATTGATGCTTGGAAAAACCATCTATATGCTATACTTATTTGTATGACTTCTCAAAAGCTTTTGTTTGAGTATACTATCATTAACATCAAAATTTACTGAGAAAATTCAAACATTATTATGTATCGGATGATTCTTTGGATCTAATAAGTTCTTACCTGACAAAAAAATTTACATCGATAAAACTAAGTCTTGGGTCGGCAGGGATATATCATGGTGGTCCCGGAGTTTTTACTATTAGAACCTTTGATATTTTGAATTAACATAAATTACTTTTACTACTACAGGCTTCGATTGATTGATTAGTTTTTGAATACTGAGAGGGGGGGAAAGATTCATTTAAAGATTTATGCTAATCGAGTCCTGTGAAAAATCGTTTTTATAACTTCATGAATATGTCATTGCAGAAGCTTTGTACCGCCTAAAAGTAACTTTAAAAATTATATCGGGTAATATTTTAGATTACTATCAAGTTAAAGTGTAATATTGCAACAAAAGTGCAAGTGTAGAGTTGGGTTAAGCGTACCTGCGAGCCGGAGACGCGGAAGACGCCCTGGTGCTTGAGCCCGTAGGTGGAGATGACGCGGACACACGACGTCAGCACGAGCGGCAGCCCGGGGCCGTCCAGCGCGCCCGCGAAGCGCCCCCGCCGCAGCCGGGCCGCCGCGCGCCGCGGGGGCGACGGGGGCGAGGCGGGCGGGGGCCCCTCGGCCTCGCCCGCGCCCCCCGCCCCCGCCGCCAGCCGCGCGCGGGCCCCGGCCGCCTTGCTCTCGAGGCGCGCCAGCTGCCCCGCGCACGACACGTACGCGCGGAACTTCTGCAAACGCACGCTGGAGTTTAGCCACACGTGGTTACTTGTTACTATGCAACGAACGAAACCGCCGACAGCCCGCCCCGAACACCACCCGACTCAAGACACTTTTGCTTTGCTCGTTATTATGAACGACGAACGAGAGCTTCGATTGAGAATGACGAATGTTACGACTTCGAAACGAGTGACTCACTTATTTGTACATGCAACAAAACAAAATCATACCGTTACCCGAACACCAAAAATCTAGTTATCAAAGTCTTTTCTTATGCCTGAAAGGCGATTTCGTTAACTAGTTAGATATAAATAAGTTTTTGTTAAAAACAAAGAATTAATAAAGGACACAATTTTTTTACTATGGAGCTTGGTACTAAAACTAAACTTGGCACTGATTTAAACTAGGTGAAAGAATAAATTTTCACGCACCCATTGATGCCTGATTTATTAATTTAAAGACCTCCGTTTTTTATTAATTCATTCAAAATAAAAATGTGTTTTTGGCTCATTTATAGCAACATTATTAGAGATAACAGCGATTTAAAAAAAAAACCCTGACAGCTGTCTGTCGTCAAGTACTCTGTGGTCAAATCTATCAGCAGTCATACGATTCGGACTTATTTTGTTATTATTATTTTATAGTATTATTGTGTACCTATATTTTTGTTGTTTGCATATCGATCGAGGCAGAAAACAATCAATAAACGCAACGGCGTGTCCCTTAAGTAGATGTTTGCCAATTCTTCACTACGCTGTATCTGGACCCGACGGACCGTTACTAAGTTAGGCGATTTATCAAAAATGCATTTTAAACCTTAAAAAACTGCAAGAAATATATTCAAGACCGCAAAATGTATGCGAAAACCGTACCTACTTCAATAACTGTTTCTAAACTAATAATTACAAGAAGCTGTAAAAAACCGTGATTTAAATAAAAACTGTATATCTAAAGCTTTGTCTTATTTGGCTTTTTTAAACTAAAACATGTGAAATTATTGTCGTGTAGTTTTCTGGCAGGGGACTAATATTTTAAAATGAAACACATATCTTAAAACAATGTATTATAATCAACATAGTTCCATAATTTTGTTAAACATAAAATATCTCATTCAATGCACTAGGTATTTTGGGATACGAATCTAAGACTATCTACTACAACTTGATTTTTACTATGTGTACTCGTACATACACACAAGCGATGATATAAGACGCAGTATTTTGGAGCCAATTATTGCAATAAATCTAAGAATATTATTTTCATTATCAATTTATTGTTTTGTTGCTGTCAGAAAAATATTTGTTTTTACTTTCTGTTTATTCCGGAACAGGTTAAGGTCTGTGTCCATGCTGCCTAGTTATTAGTAAATTCAGTTATTCTATAATGTCATGAAACTTAAAAAAGGCCATTTTTTTCTTTTCCCGCGCACAAAACCTTAGAAAAATACATGTTTGACAGCTAAAAGCCGTCAAATAATTGTCATTATGCCAAGTAAAACTCGTAACATTGGTTCGGAAACGCATACAGCTTAAGTAATACATTATTATTTTTTACTAAAACGGAGGTCTTTAAAAATCTTAAAGTTATGCAGAATGATAGCTTTTAGTGTATAAATCATAGTTGTATATAAACTGTGTCAGTTCATTTTAAGTATCAAAAAAAATTATGTCCTTCAGAAAATATTTTTTAAGTTGACTTATACGATATATTGTATTGAGACTAAATGACACCTGTTTATCAATTATTACACCAAGATCCCTTATTTAGTCGCCGCTTCCAACCTCTCGATCGTTAATTGTGTAAAAAATATATTTGGCAGTAAATATTCATGTCGTCTGCGAATACTGAGCAGTTGCTATGTTTCAAGTTAAACTATGATAATAGATCTGTTACACCATTTGCATTCTTCAACCTACTATTAAGTATCGTGGTCCACATTTTCAAAGGCTCTGCTAAAATTAGTTTACATTAATTCAACTTGAGCACTTTAATTGTCTGGTACATAAGTTTGTCGGTGTAAGTAGCCGGTATGCTTTCACAAAAACTGTACTGTCAATCCCTTACCATAAGTTTGGTGTAGCAAATCAACACCCGGCACACTTGAAATTCAAAAACAATCAGTGATATTTTTAAATTACTAATGTCATTACTAAAAACATACATCAAGGTCCTTAAAGAAAGACGCAGGTACTTATAAATAGGCTTATTCTACTGCAAGTAAATATTTTAAGTTAAGTTCTGTTGTTAAGTATCAAAGTGAGCTCACCGCGAGGTAGTAGTCCTCCTGGTCGCGGCGCGGCGCTTCGTTGTCCTCGACCGGCGCGAGGACCCCCGCCCCGCCCCCGGCCCCGGTGGCCCCCGCGCCCCCGCCCCCGGCCCCGGCCCCGGCCCCGCCCCCGCCCGGCCCGAACAGCGAGCTCACGTCCCACGCCGCCTCGCTGCCCTCCATCTGCAAGACAGTTACAATTAGGATATGCAATTGGCAAACGCAGGTCAAGTTTGTACTTTTTATGAAGATCGATATTGTTACTATCCTTAACAAATTAAAAATATAGGTACATACATAATATGGACAAAGTAATATACAAAGTACTTACTCACGGACGATATGCTTGCATGCTGCTTGACCATTTCGATCACATACTATTTTCTTTTTGGCATAATTATTAATACTTGCATTAGAAAAAAAAGACCTCAAATGTGTGGCTAACATCACCTTTGCGAGAATGTACTACACCGATCATGAGCGAGTTTTTTCTCAAATTCGTAATTTGCCCATTTTCGGGGCCGGAATCACAAGTCAGAGTGCTGCATCATCATCATCTCAGCCAAACGACGCCCACTGCAAGACATAAGCTTCTCCTAAGGATCTCCACCATAATTGGCCCTGTATCATTTTCCAACCAAAGGCAACTCGCTAGATCGGCAGGTCAACTAGAATTGTCCTACTCACAGATCGTCGTCAGGTGCGCGGACGCCATTCCAGAACCTGTTCACTGCTGCGGGGGGCACTGCGGCCGGGGACACACCTGCTTGACGAGCTCGGCCTCGGCGGCGTCCAGCGTCTTGGCGCTCTCGCGGCACTGGGCGCGCAGCTGGGGGGCACTGCGGCGGGGGGCACTGCGGCGGGGGCCCTGCGGCGGGGGGCCCTGCGGCCGGGGACACACCTGCTTGACGAGCTCGGCCTCGGCGGCGTCCAGCGTCTTGGCGCTCTCGCGGCACTGGGCGCGCAGCTGGGGGGCACTGCGGCGGGGGGCACTGCGGCGGGGGCCCTGCGGCGGGGGGCCCTGCGGCCGGGGACACACCTGCTTGACGAGCTCGGCCTCGGCGGCGTCCAGCGTCTTGGCGCTCTCGCGGCACTGGGCGCGCAGCTGGGGGGCACTGCGGCGGGGGGCACTGCGGCGGGGGCCCTGCGGCGGGGGGCCCTGCGGCCGGGGACACACCTGCTTGACGAGCTCGGCCTCGGCGGCGTCCAGCGTCTTGGCGCTCTCGCGGCACTGGGCGCGCAGCTGGGGGCCACTGCGGCGGGGGCCCTGCGGCCGGGGACACACCTGCTTGACGAGCTCGGCCTCGGCGGCGTCCAGCGTCTTGGCGCTCTCGCGGCACTGGGCGCGCAGCTGGGGGCCACTGCGGCGGGGGACACTGCGGCGGGGGCCCTGCGGCGGGGGGCCCTGCGGCCGGGGACACACCTGCTTGACGAGCTCGGCCTCGGCGGCGTCCAGCGTCTTGGCGCTCTCGCGGCACTGGGCGCGCAGCTGGGGGCCACTGCGGCGGGGGACACTGCGGCGGGGGCCCTGCGGCGGGGGGCCCTGCGGCCGGGGACACACCTGCTTGACGAGCTCGGCCTCGGCGGCGTCCAGCGTCTTGGCGCTCTCGCGGCACTGGGCGCGCAGCTGGGGGCCACTGCGGCGGGGGACACTGCGGCGGGGGCCCTGCGGCGGGGGGCCCTGCGGCCGGGGACACACCTGCTTGACGAGCTCGGCCTCGGCGGCGTCCAGCGTCTTGGCGCTCTCGCGGCACTGGGCGCGCAGCTGGGGGCCACTGCGGCGGGGGACACTGCGGCGGGGGCCCTGCGGCGGGGGGCCCTGCGGCCGGGGACACACCTGCTTGACGAGCTCGGCCTCGGCGGCGTCCAGCGTCTTGGCGCTCTCGCGGCACTGGGCGCGCAGCTGGGGGCCACTGCGGCGGGGGACACTGCGGCGGGGGCCCTGCGGCGGGGGGCCCTGCGGCCGGGGACACACCTGCTTGACGAGCTCGGCCTCGGCGGCGTCCAGCGTCTTGGCGCTCTCGCGGCACTGGGCGCGCAGCTGGGGGCCACTGCGGCGGGGGACACTGCGGCGGGGGCCCTGCGGCGGGGGGCCCTGCGGCCGGGGACACACCTGCTTGACGAGCTCGGCCTCGGCGGCGTCCAGCGTCTTGGCGCTCTCGCGGCACTGGGCGCGCAGCTGGGGGCCACTGCGGCGGGGGACACTGCGGCGGGGGCCCTGCGGCGGGGGGCCCTGCGGCCGGGGACACACCTGCTTGACGAGCTCGGCCTCGGCGGCGTCCAGCGTCTTGGCGCTCTCGCGGCACTGGGCGCGCAGCTGGGGGCCACTGCGGCGGGGGACACTGCGGCGGGGGCCCTGCGGCGGGGGGCCCTGCGGCCGGGGACACACCTGCTTGACGAGCTCGGCCTCGGCGGCGTCCAGCGTCTTGGCGCTCTCGCGGCACAGGGCGCGCAGCTGGGGGCCACTGCGGCGGGGGACACTGCGGCGGGGGCCCTGCGGCGGGGGGCCCTGCGGCCGGGGACACACCTGCTTGACGAGCTCGGCCTCGGCGGCGTCCAGCGTCTTGGCGCTCTCGCGGCACTGGGCGCGCAGCTGGGGGCCACTGCGGCGGGGGACACTGCGGCGGGGGCCCTGCGGCGGGGGGCCCTGCGGCCGGGGACACACCTGCTTGACGAGCTCGGCCTCGGCGGCGTCCAGCGTCTTGGCGCTCTCGCGGCACTGGGCGCGCAGCTGGGGGCCACTGCGGCGGGGGACACTGCGGCGGGGGCCCTGCGGCGGGGGGCCCTGCGGCCGGGGACACACCTGCTTGACGAGCTCGGCCTCGGCGGCGTCCAGCGTCTTGGCGCTCTCGCGGCACTGGGCGCGCAGCTGGGGGCCACTGCGGCGGGGGACACTGCGGCGGGGGCCCTGCGGCGGGGGGCCCTGCGGCCGGGGACACACCTGCTTGACGAGCTCGGCCTCGGCGGCGTCCAGCGTCTTGGCGCTCTCGCGGCACTGGGCGCGCAGCTGGGGGCCACTGCGGCGGGGGACACTGCGGCGGGGGCCCTGCGGCGGGGGGCCCTGCGGCCGGGGACACACCTGCTTGACGAGCTCGGCCTCGGCGGCGTCCAGCGTCTTGGCGCTCTCGCGGCACTGGGCGCGCAGCTGGGGGCCACTGCGGCGGGGGACACTGCGGCGGGGGCCCTGCGGCGGGGGGCCCTGCGGCCGGGGACACACCTGCTTGACGAGCTCGGCCTCGGCGGCGTCCAGCGTCTTGGCGCTCTCGCGGCACTGGGCGCGCAGCTGGGGGCCACTGCGGCGGGGGACACTGCGGCGGGGGCCCTGCGGCGGGGGGCCCTGCGGCCGGGGACACACCTGCTTGACGAGCTCGGCCTCGGCGGCGTCCAGCGTCTTGGCGCTCTCGCGGCACTGGGCGCGCAGCTGGGGGCCACTGCGGCGGGGGACACTGCGGCGGGGGCCCTGCGGCGGGGGGCCCTGCGGCCGGGGACACACCTGCTTGACGAGCTCGGCCTCGGCGGCGTCCAGCGTCTTGGCGCTCTCGCGGCACTGGGCGCGCAGCTGGGGGCCACTGCGGCGGGGGACACTGCGGCGGGGGCCCTGCGGCGGGGGGCCCTGCGGCCGGGGACACACCTGCTTGACGAGCTCGGCCTCGGCGGCGTCCAGCGTCTTGGCGCTCTCGCGGCACTGGGCGCGCAGCTGGGGGCCACTGCGGCGGGGGACACTGCGGCGGGGGCCCTGCGGCGGGGGGCCCTGCGGCCGGGGACACACCTGCTTGACGAGCTCGGCCTCGGCGGCGTCCAGCGTCTTGGCGCTCTCGCGGCACTGGGCGCGCAGCTGGGGGCCACTGCGGCGGGGGACACTGCGGCGGGGGCCCTGCGGCGGGGGGCCCTGCGGCCGGGGACACACCTGCTTGACGAGCTCGGCCTCGGCGGCGTCCAGCGTCTTGGCGCTCTCGCGGCACTGGGCGCGCAGCTGGCGGGCGGCGGCGGTGAGCTGCGCCAGGCGCTGCTGCAGCGCGGCCGCCGCCGCCTCTGTGCCCGCGTCCGCCTCCTCCGCCGCGCCCTCCACCAGCGACCGCATCTCCGCGTCCTGCACGCACAAGAGAGTTATGAACTAACGACCTTCACAATGATACCGGACACGGTTTATTTATCTCTGTATTTAAATAGAGTATTTTATGCCCAATAGAGCGCGCCACATTAGATTAAGTGACAAATCGTATAGCCTATAACCAGCGGACAGTCAAAAAGCTTCTAACGATATCTCATTTATCCAGTTCTGATAAGAAGTTAAAAATTATAAGGAAAAAGATGAACATAGCCTGTCAAAATAACAACCCTTCTTTAACTTTGAAGTAGTCTGTTTATAATTTCTCTACTCTAATAATAAATATTATAATAATTATAATAAATATTAACTAATTAATTGTTTATCAAAAAAAGTCGTTGTCGCCACCATCAATAATTATCTAAAAGTCTAAAAATTTCTTTCTTACGTGGTGAAATCACAAATGCCAATCTAATGTATTTTTACATATTTTACGCCTGATTCCCACAATCCTCCAAAGTTGAGTAATTTGGTGGAATAATCTGTAATTTCACTTTTGTAACTGTCAAGCTCTATGTTATAAGATCGCGAAAGTTAAATTTCTCGTCGAGAGTATCTTAAAGAAAATATGCACTTTAGGAATAATACCTGTCAAATGCAACTTCTATAGAACGAAATATAAACATTTAGGTAGGTGTTGTAAATTGCATTGTAATTATAGTATACCGGTGATCGAGGATTCATTGGCGACATTTGATGATTCAACTCTATGCTACAGCAGCGGTCGGGCACTGACCTGCACGTCGGGCGGCGCGCCCTGGTAGGGCAGCGGGCGCGGCAGCGCGAAGGCCTGCGCGTGCGCGTCCAGCACGCGCTGGCGGTCGGCGAGCGCGTCCAGCGCGTCGGCGGCGGCCAGCAGCGCGGCGGCGGCGGCGGCGGCGGCGCGCGCACGGCCCGCCTCGCCCGCGCCCGCCGTGCGCACGCAGCGCCCCACCACCGCCTCGAACCCCACCTCCGTGCACTGCACCACAACACACATGGGTCACTTAAGGCATCTCGGACTGTTCGGAACCGGTGCGAGCGCGAGTGCATTCCCAAAGACAATAATCTATAGAAATACTGTTATCTTGACGCTTTACGCGAACAGTATTCATTGAAATGAAAGATATCTTTACGTAAACATATCTTTCAATTCAACTTTTTTGTGCCAAAATGGAGCAGTTGTTCAGTGAACGACCTATCTTCCTGATACATTCCCAACAATGAATCAGAAAACTAGATATACCACCATATTTTTTGGACATGACACAAAGATAACGACCCTAACTAGACCGACGATTGATGATTTTTCTTATTTGTTTAGTGCTTGTATTTAACTCTCTTATGCACAATTTAATATAACGATTTGAACATTTAATCAAAAAAAAATTAATTAAAGGAAAAGAATTTTTTTTGGGCCCAGTAGCAACGGTACCGTATAAGGATGTCGTTGTATCCTAAAATAATAACTTATTTTTTTAGACAATTAGACAGAAGATCATGTTTAAATGAAACCGGAATCATAAAATCAATTTAAAAATGCGTTGTATTGACTTTTTTAAAACACGACATTCCTCCATTTTGGAGTCAAAGCAAAGATAACTTATTGTGTCAAGGTCTTACTATATAATCCATGTAAAAAGATCGTTATAAAAATAAAATGAACCATTTTAATTAGGAGATAATGTTTAGACCACATTTTATCTACTTTTATTTATTCTAAATAAATGGAATCTCAGTAAAAAAGGTTTTAATACAATTTTTAAGATTTTTACTAAAATGTTTATTTAGTAAAGCCGTGGAACGGAACGTAATTCCGTCTTGATGTTTGACAGTTATCACAGACATTGACAGGAGTGAGTTGAAGGACAGTCATTTATTATCATACTTTCCGTTTGTTTCGAACTGAGTTTTTATGTTCTACGATTTTTTCCTTATTTTTAACGAAAAATAGAGGAAAATGTCATCATGTACAGCTTCTATTCCACTAAACCGTTGTGTTAACTGTGCTGTGAGATTTCAATGGAATGTGCAAAGAAAATTACTTTCAGAAACGACTGAAAATGTGCTTAAATTGATCCGAATAATTATCTTCTTCGTGGTAGGATACAATCAAGACAAGTCACTACTCGAATAACGTATTATATCTAGGATTCTAGATGACCCTAACCAATCAATTTCAAACACTAGAGCTACACTTGCTGGATACTGTTGCAATTGTCTGTAAGGCAGACACACTGTCGGTTGTTGTGCACATGTTATGTCAATTGTATGGTCTTTATCTTTGGCATGCTACCAGAAGAGGTACTGTTACTGAGAGACGATTTCAAAAATGATGATTCTTAGAATTAAATGTATTTTGGTTTGATTTCTCTGTTGTTTTATTTTTATACTTCTCCTACGTATATGTGGTTAACATGAAGGGACATAATATTATTGTTATTGATCACTGATCCTTCTAAACTCTATTTAGATTATTTCGTATAGCTCTTAGAATAATAAAATATTACGTATAGCTCTTAGAATAATAACACCTATTCTAAGGTATAGCCTAAGTATAGCTATATCTTTTTATGAAAAAAATATGATTCACCTTAGTCAGCGAAGGGCTGGTGGGTTCGATTCCTAGCTAAGACATGTATATCTTTGATATAAATAGCATTGTGTACGCAAATAATCAAATAAAACCAGTAAGAAGTTTTTAGGTTATGTCCTGTTATGTCATTTAAGTTTGGATTACTTTCTGAATATTCCCGTTAGATAATGAAATACTAATATTGCTAATGTTTTCTAGACATTATAAGGAACAATTTGATATATTTTTCATTACTATACGTCACAATTTTCTGGTGGGCCCAATTGCCATACAAAGAAAAATTGACTCCTTTCGAGTTTTAAATAGAAGTGTAAGAATTTTACAAGTGTAAGGCTTTGTTTTACTTGTTCAAAATAAAATAGCAGCACCTTTTATTCACCTATAGGTGTCGAAAGAGGCGTTTATAGAAATACTGCCATAAGAAAACGGGCAAAAAATTGGCCAAGCTGTGTTTGCCAGCCCGCGTTTCGAACGAAGCTTATAGCAAATCCACCATTTTGAATAGGATGTCCAGCAGTCGCCTGATAATGATGATGATGAATTATACAAGGTTTAAAGTGTATTCAGAGAAAAATCAATTGTTTTGTTCCCGAATTCCTGTCCCTATAAAAGCGATTGTGGTTGCTGCTAAGTATCTTGATAAATACGTAAACATGAAAACAAACTACAAAGGCATTTAACATTTCAGAAATGGATACTAAACCTACAGTACTACAGCTACTAAACACTACGAAGTCATAACTATTGTTTGTCTCTGAGAGAGCAATAATAATGACACACAGGAAGACGTCGCAATGCGAGGGTCGAGTCGAGTCTCACGAGAAATTTGTTTGTTTATTTGCCGAAATATTCAATTCAATTATGTTAACTTACCAGCATAATATCTGCAATATCATCGAGGTAGTATCTCTGCAGGGTCGCGTTGGCAGCCTCCAAACTCAGAGCGTAGTCGGTCCGGGCTCGCAAAGCTTTAGCACGGGCTTCGCTATACCTCGCCCGACGCTATAAACAAAAGCGAATAATGTACACTTCCTCTTACTTACTTTATAACCCATATATCACTACACATTCAATAAACAAGCAGAGTAATAGAGTAATATAATGCAAAAACTAAATGTCTGTAAATTCTAAGTGCTGGTTTAAATTTGATAGTCTCTCTCCTTTTTTTTGGAGAATGTTATAGTTGTGTTTTTAATTATTCAGTTTGTATACCTTAATTTATCTTAAAGTTGTGTTATAGCCTATTTATTTTATTGCTATCTATAAATTACTTTATTTGGTTTTGCGTATTACTTACAACTATCTGTAATTTTCATTCATTTTTAGCTCATTTTATTTGTTATCCTAAGAAGGAGCGAGGTTCCCAAATACAGTTTCACACTTAAAGCCCTCTTTTATTTATTAACAGCTATGTGCTATGATATAAAATAAAAAATACTGAATAAATACTATCCTATTCCTTACGCAGTAGCGTATGTATAAAGTTTTTACCAACAGGTTATCATGTTAAGGGAAAACTAAATAAATCAAGGAACAGTGTGGAGTGTGTAGTGTTTAGTGTGTTGTGTGAAATGCAAAGCGTGGAGCGTAGAGTGAGTAGTGTGGGTGTGGTGGAGGAGAGTAGTTGCATACCTTGTCGAGCTCCTTGTCGAGCGCCTTGAGCTTTTTGTGCCGCGGCGGATCGGCGGCGGCGAGGCGCGCGCGTTGGTCGGCGGCGGCGCGCAGCTTGAGCGCGGCGGCGCGCCAGTCCGCCGCCGCCGCCGCCTGCGCCTTGCCCGCCGCGCCCGCCTCAGCCAGCGCCGCGCCCACCTCCTCGTGACGCTCAGCCACTGCGCAACACGACCACGATAAGCCGGGTGTAACTGTGCTCAGCGCATCTACAACCGCTTTGGTGGTGGTACGCGCATCTCCTTAAAGCGAGTTGCAGACCGAAAACTAAACCATTCCCAAGCTAAACTAAGCCAGCTTAACTAAGCTTAGATAGACTAAAAATAATATGTTTTTTTTTTATAAACAATGGGCTAGCTCTTGACGACAACTCTTAACTCTACGGTTAAGAAGAAGCCTAAAATGGAGCGAGCTTACCCAACAGCAGCCTATTCACTCTTGCTTTAAAAATCTTATGATTATAATTTTTCGGGAAAACAGACGCAGGCAGGGCATTCCACTACTTGGCGGTACGCATCAAAACCAGATGAGGAAGGAAGCGCTTGGTACGCAATCGCGGTACTTCAACCAGGAAGGGATGATAACCTGCAGTGCACCTAGATTCCCGAAGATAGAAAGGAGAAGGCGGAATGAGCTCATGCAGCTCAAGAGCACACTCTTCGAAGCATAGATTTAATATAGATGATAGATTGGCAATTGAATCCTGAAAACGAGACCAAAACTAGGTTACGCTAGTGTGCATAAAGTGAGCATGTGCGTAAGATAAATAGTGCAGGTACTGCATTGTCTGCTTGCTTTCGATATCGATTCCATCGACATAGTTTACGTTGACGCAGGTGACTTATTTTTTAGTATTATTAAAAGAACGCCAAAAAACTGCAAGTAAATACCTAGATATGTTTTTTATTTTATAATTACTTATCCCCGAACAAAATCAATTTATTGTAAAAAATATCGTAGGCTTTACTTGCCAGTATTTAACAATTTTGCCTCATTTTGCGATCGCGATCGCAAAAGTTGAAATAAAACTGATATTTATTTTTCAATGACACATTACAAACGTACACTAAATATACATATATTTAATGTTTAACTAATGGGGATTGATGGGGGCTTGAACAATATGGACATTGATCCAGAGCGTAATTTTACAGGCTGATCGCCTCTGTGTTAAAAACACTTAGGGTCCAAATGTAAACTGCAAATGCTCGAATATTTATTGGGCGAACATTCTTTTCTATTAGGCCATTTCAACCTTTTCTAACGTATTTTAACAATTTAGGCTGTATGCGGTTTACAATGTGAAATATGTCAGCTAATGAAATGTCGATAAGATATCATCGACAACGTCAATCACTAAAATACAAAAGTGACGTTAGTAATTGCTGAAATTCACGTATTTGATATTATTTTTAATTGAATTCATATGAATTTAAATCCTTATTCTGATGAAATGCCCTATCAATTAGTATACAAAATTTTAGTCAAAGCTCTGAAACATTGCATTTTGCTGCTGATAATCGCGATTGTGTGTAGACGAGTGAAATGTACAATTATGTTGGTTCCCTTTTTTAGATGAGTTACTTCCAGGTACTGAACATGTAACCATAATAAAAATACATCAACTCGACACTTTTTTACAATAATAAAAATGAAACTAGTTAAACTAAAGGGAATATTGTGTTGCGCGTGACAGACGTCAGAACTCAGAAAAACGCTACGAGTTCTTAGCGTGTACGTGAACGGCCTTGTGATCTATCTCGTTCTATCGTATAGCTACATTGTATTCTGTCTCTTTTCATTGCCAATCTATCAGCAGTATATTAAATCTATGCTTCGAAGTACAATCTGTAAAAAACCGACAGGCAGGCAACTCTGCGACGGTGGCCTAGACTATGAAGCTTAGTTTTCACCAGCTCATCGTCTCCAATAATCTTTCTGGCTCTGCGTTCTACCGAGTCAAGTGCAGCCAGCTAGTATTTGGCTGAACCATCCCAGAGGTGAGAGAGAGTATGTCCCGTGCACACCAAGAACTAAGCAAATTAAGTGCTCGTGTAACTGCGCATCGGCATACACAACTCGCATAATTTAGTTAGCTTACATAGCTTAGTTGGTATGCATAGTTTGCAATCTGAGCACAATTATGAAAAAAATTAGCTTAGCTCTTGGTCTGCAACTCAAATAAGAAATACACATGCTCCATAGTCGCTTTGCAAGAGCTCCCCTTTGTGTTCGACCAAAAACCGCCATTGACTGGAGCGCGCACCGCTGCTAAAGGAGCGCGAACGTTTAGACATGTGAAGCAGTTGCAGGAGCGCGGACCGTAAGAGGTGGATACTCGATTATACAGTTTGACAATACTTAATAACGGCCTACAATGATCCTATATTGATCACAGACTGAAAATTCGGAACTTTTGTTGCCCGACCCGGGGATCGAACGCAGGACCGTTACGTGTTTTATGGAAAGAACTTTACAAGTACAAAAAATTCTTACATTACATTCATGCTCATTAAAATTATGCTAAAAGACAATAGCGAAAGTAAGAGTTATGCAAATGAAATCGTTATGCATGCAGAAGTCTCATCAATTTATGGCGAAAGTGTAATGCCAAACTACGTAACGATTAAATGTGACTGAAACCGCGCCTGGTATGAACACTTTATGATTGTATCTATGCAAATTGTAATAGATCTAAGAAAAATATGGTAGGTTTGTGATCGAAATTCGGTACAAATAGCAAATAAATGGTAGATCTGTGATCCGTATCGGGTACCTATGTCACGGCACTTGCGGTGCAGCCGCAGCGCGTCGTCGGCGGCCCGCTGCAGGCGCGCGGCGAGCGGCCCGGCGTACAGCTCGGCGAGCGCCGCGTGGTCGCGCGACAGCGCCTTCGTGTTCTCCAGCGCCGCCTGCCAGCACGCGAATGCACCTGTCAGCGCCCATTGTTCTCGTCTGTAAATAAAGCAAGACTTACAGGCGACGATCTTTTCGAACTTCTTCAGAATTAACCTTCACCTTTGCCTAATCGTGTAATAACTTCTATTTGTTGACGACTACAGGATAGCCTACAAGTTAAGTGCTGAGCGATGAACGGGCAAGGTTGGTCACAATAATAACCTATCTGACAAGCTTCGTAACACAAATGCTGTAACAACTTAAGTCTGAGGGAAGCCGCTGGATACGTGTGGCGTGGGACTGATTGTTATTGTCCTTAGGGAAGGCCTACATCCAGCAGAAGTCGGGTATCGTTTGGCTAAAATAACGATGATAATATTGGATGAAATTGCTAATAGGACCTCATCTTACTTTAAATTTCAGGTTCCAAGTCGTGGTATAGTTTCTTTCTAATAGCAATAGTTAGAGAGCAGCAGAATCGGCCTAATGTCCATGTATTATTACTTAGTCGTGCTCAAGGTCTGTGTCAAATCGACAGCTTTCCTGAGACTTCTAGAGCCTAAAACGTTGCAAAGTACAGTAAAAATGTTCTAACTTGTGCTTCTGTTCTTTGTGCCGTTGGTGAGCCGCGCGGGCGAGCTTGTCCAAGGCTCGCGAGTACTCGTGCTCGAGATCAGCGCGCCGGCGGCAGTAGTCTGACAGCTCGCTCGCTACTCCTGCAGCGGCTTCGGCACGCTGTTCCAACACGCGCGTGTGCTCTGTCAGCTGGATACGAATATCTAAAATAAACAAATATTTCATATTAAACTATAGCAAAGCCTCTACAGAAACTACTTTCAGTAGTCTGATGTGTAATTATGTAATGACATATTGTGTTAAATAAAGACGCCGACTGTCTATAATTAATCAGTCTAAGTGAGAGTAGTCAGCGATGAACTAAATAAGGATGAAAAAACTGAAACGTTTCAAAGGCACTTTAGGCATAATATGCAGTTAGGTAGGTACTTAACTCAGTCAGTTATCAACCAAACACTGAAATGATTTATGGCCTGGATACATGTACTTGAACTAATCATGTAAAAATTTTTTTACGATTAGAAGATTATAAACATATCACCTGAAGGGAGTTTCATCACACAAAAATTGATTCAGGAAACAACACTAAGAAACAGTACGTACATCTAGAGGAAGTTCTATTTGATTGATCTCGTGTTATCGTACGCCTGTAACTATTTCCACTGACAACTTTCAGGAGCACGTGCTTGAGAGTTGCTCGAAGGCGAAGTGACGTTGATTGATGCGTCAAACATTGTTTACTTCCATTATTTTTGCTCAGTTTCACGGCAGTTTATGTAGCACAGCTGTGATTCACGGAGTGGTTTTGAGAAAATAATCCATCCAAAATAGCTCTGGATAAATAGAACGTGTCATAGTTTCATCTATTTATATTCAGTGGACAAATAAAAACGAACGAGGTAGACAGAAGCACTTGCCTGGAAGTTTTTTTTAACCTTAATTTGTAAGCGATATTCTTGGTTATTCCGTCGTGAGGAATAGAAAACAGATAAGGTGCCATATGCAAAATAAATACTAGAATACAGTTTCTATGCCTCAGTTTACATTAAAATTAATGATTGATTGATTTTTGTCTGGTGCTTGACTTTTCTTTTTTTAAATTCACCATTAGGTAATTTGTATTCACGGTCAAAGTCATCTCAGTAAGTGAGTCGAGTGAGCAGCGCTCTCACGGCTCATTAGTTTGGTCCCCTGACATGACACAACGACCGTTGGCTGGTCATATTCCAGCCGTTGCTTAAAACTTAAGAGGCACAAATTACGCCGCATTATCGGGAGGAAGCCGTCGATCACAGCAGCCGACTACGCCTTCCGCTCCCACTGGCAGGTCAGGACCAGAAACCGGGAATTGTTTAGCAAATTGCAAAATATCAGAATCATCACTAATGCAGTGACTAATCGAATCTGTCGTATTATGTCAATGCACAGTCCTATTATCCTACTTTATCTAGTTTGCTTTTGATCATATCTGAATAGAAAACAAAAATCTACGATCAACAATAGATTTTGTTTGTTATTAAATGTTTAATCTCTCAAACCATTGTTACGTTTGTTTTACACAAGTGCGAAGTCTGAATATTATAAGTATACTCGTGGACTGTTGCTAATTTTGTATCTGCACTACATTGATCGCTGCAAATGATACAGTCGATAACAAGTTTGGTGGCCCTAGTTTAATCACGAAAATACTGACCGCCTCACGCTTGTTTATGCATCGTTTTAAAAATATTTTAAATGCTTAATATACTTAATAGGTAATACTAGTAATACTAATCTTTATTGACCATCTATTACCAGCGTCATAGGTCAACAACATTATCATCAAATTTTTATAAAATAATAATTTCACCGATCTTTCCAATAAATTAAGATATTTACTTTATTCCTGGTAACAAGGCTGCGGAGTATAGACTGCAGATGGTCGTGATACTAGTATCGCATGAGAATTATAATGAGATGTAAATTGGAGGCGCGTCGTGCGACGTCACCGCGACGTCAACGCCTTGACCAATACACCTCAACAAACTTCGCTGGTAAAAATAAACTCAACGACAGCACAAATGCAGAGCAAAGTTCCTGTCGTGCGTCCGAAAGCTCGCCGAATTTCTGTTACTGCTCAAACTTTATTAAACGATTAAATTATGTGGGAACGAGTAATACCAAACCAACAGATACTTTAAAAAATACATAAACTAAGCGCTTGGCACGTTTTCCAAAATATTAGCATCGCTGAGCGCTTTGGTTACTAAATGGGCTAGCATTGTTTCCAGTTATTTGTGTAGTGTATTTTTAAAATAACCGTTTGTTTATTTTCATCTGTTTATGATTCCTTGTTTAATTCTGTCGGAAAAACTTCAACTGTACTGAATACCGCTGATACAGTAGCTTAATTCCCACATTAAAACTGTCGTCAATCTCCCACAGTGTATTCCTTGATTGTGCCGAACAAATAAATGTCATCTCGCAATTACTTACTAGCACGCTTTGTTCCATACAGAACAGTTAAGCAATCCCATTCAGGACTTAGCGCTTGGTTTTGTTTGCTATTATAGTATGCATAACCTTTAATCGCCCAACCCCAAGTCTCTGTAAACTTTAACAATCCAGAACTATATTTGACCATTTCAATCGTAATAAAAGAGCTATGAAAACAAAAGGTCATCCCACATAGTTGGAGCGATATAAAGAGAGGTGGTTATCGAAATGGAAGGGACCGAGTGAGGGGAGCGGCAGCCGGAGGGGACGCGAGGGCAGCACCGGGACCGGCTCGTATCGCTCCATCAACGTCTTCGTATAAAACTATAAACACTACCTACTTACAACTACTAAAGAGACCATAAAACGCGATCCCAAGTTACTGTCTTATGGGTAATGTAGGGACTAGTTATTATGGAAAACCTTGTAAGGCCAATTATTGTTCGTGAAAGGAGTTTGATTATGCGCAGCCGTCTCGCATATATGCAAATGCAGTGATTTCCTGCCGCAAAAAATGTGCGGCTATCAGCCGGCTGCAGCGCCGGCTGCTACCTGCAGGCGTGCACCTGCGCTCTCACGCGTGAGCAAACACATCCCGCTCATGTGCCGCTCGGGCCGCATCTCAGCCGCTCGCGAACGGTCCCACGCCGCACAATGCACAATAACAACAATCAACACATGTTTACGGTATTCCGTGCTAAGAAGCTTTCACAAAAACGTCCATCGTATCTATCACTCTACGGAGACACAGTTATAATTAGTTATTGGCATTTAGCGTCGAGAAAAACGTTATTGTGCCATTAATAGATCATAACGGTGTTCCCGATGAGTATTGAGACGGGACAACGATCGAGATTCGTGTAGTCGGCGTTCCACCGGCCGATCATAATAGATGTTTTCGGGTTCGGTGGTGTGGAAAGCTCGGGAGCTGGGTAGGTATCGTGGTGGTGTTCGTACCGGGGTGCGCATTGGCGAGGTCGGGCGGTCCCCAATCGTGGCGGGGCTGCACGATGCAGTGGAACATCGCGCACGGGCTCGCAGCGCGCGGGTCCGGCGAGCGACTGGCGGCGGCGGCGCGCAGCCTCCGACTCACCCTCCCCCCCCAGCCCCTCGCGCCCTCGCACGCCACCCCTGCGCACGTCACACACCCACCGCATCTCCTAGTCCTCATCGCTTATTCGATGCACGCAACATCGCTCTACTTCCGTTCCTATTTGTGCCTTTCCGGAAGCAATTACATAAATTAACGCTTCAATCATTACTTTCTTGTACGCGGCCATTGCGTTCTTAATTACTCTATTAAAATAATATTTTATCGATCTAAATTCGAAGTTTATTTGCCATTTTAAACGCTGACTTAAGTTGCATAATATCGCTATTAATAATCTTAATTAAAAATATGTAAACAAATCACGGACAGACGACAGTGAAGCATTTAAAAATAAACAATAAAAATTATTGCTTTCTATAATCTTTAACACGAAGTGGTGACAGATGTTAACGTTCTCATCTCGGTTGCTCGGTTGGACAAAGGAGAGAGAGCTTTTAAGCGACTCAAAGTGTAAGAAATGGGTCAATATTTACGAGCAGAGCAAACAGCGCTCCGTGCATCGGCGCGCGCGCAGTTCAACAGCACCGCGCAAGAACCGGTCGCGCGACCAATATTTGCTAAAATCTGTACGATAGAACTAGCCACCGCAAGCATAGCACGTAGTACTCTATAAAGCTAGACATCTAGTAAGTAATTAACATAACTTACAAAGTGTTATTTCATTACCGAGCCGGCACATTCAATTCCAAAGCAAACATCTTTCTATGATGATGATTTTTTCCAAAAACTTTTCTAAGATTTTTTTTTCGACTGGCTCTGTTGGGTTTTGTACTCGCATCCATGTGTTAAGCAGGTGAACCACTAAGTTAATTTGTAAGCCAGCTAGGTAGGTATTGTTGATCGATTTTTCTAAAATGATGCGTTATCATATCCTTATCTTTAGTATTGTTGCTGGCTCCTTCAGGTCCAGTAGCCAGTTGCTTAGGTTGCGCAACACTCGCTCGTCGGACATGGTATCGTTGATCGACATGCTCCCGAGAGCAACACCTTTCGACACAAACAGGTTGCTGATTCATATGCATCGTTTTGCAATCATCTCGCCATATTTCGCTCATTACCGTCGGCTGCCGCTGATGCAGCATGCATATTGCAACCTTCGGTATCAGGACGTCACAACGGCGTTAATCTGCAATGGTCAGACTGTGGCAGAGATAATTGTACTACTTCTATTCGGACACTATCCATACTTAACAAACATTGGTAATATGAGGTAGTTGATCCGGAATATCGGAAACTCCTGATCACGGAAGAACCAAGACTTAATATAGTGACAATAAAAAATTATCTGAGAACATTAATAATGTTATGAAATATATATATTTTATTTCTTACTCTACATTTTGGAGATTTTAATTTAACAATAGTATATTCATCGCGGCTTATTGGTCATATCTAGGAAATCAGACAAGTATTTAATCTTTTGACAGATTGAAATGTGATTTTAAAACAGTTTTGTAAATATTATTAAAGACACGTCGTGATCGTGGCTACCGCGGACAATTGAATTCAACCCAAATCTCAACAATGCAGCTTCTGTGCTGGATTTTCTATTAAATGTTTGTAACACAAATGTCTACATTCAGACAGTGGCTACTTACTAAATTTGAACTTAAATACTCCGATTTTAATAGAGAAAATTATTGGAAATAACCAGCTGCTTGGGATTATGAATGACACATGGAAAACCGAAAACACTGCAAATACCCAGGACACAGCTCATATTGCAAGGATAGGTAATAATGTACTCACGATAATCTTAGAGGCGATAGTGTTAAAACCAATTTTTAAAGTTCATTTTGAAAATTTTCACGGGATTGAATGAAAATGTATTGAATATTGTAAGATAAATAATAGGATTGCTTGTATAAAAGATTCACAAGTTTTAAAAACTTGTCACCGGCGCGAGCGCAGAATTACTTAATTATTTAGTTTCCATTAATTTACGTCGTTCTTTACTTCATGGATATAAGTTTTACGTCATTACAGAGTATATCTAAATCATTTGCAACGGTATCGGCATGCTCTTAAACTTGCAAACCACGTTCATTCACCGGTTAATAAAATAAACATTGGCATCTCTTGTGGAACAAGAATACCTTACCTATTCTTTTTATATCAAGTACTCTCATTAAATCAAGTACCTAGTTTAAATCTTTGTGAATTTAATTTTGTATGTTATGATAATCGTAAGTAGTGTCAGCTACCAAGCCCAAGGTGAGGCAAGGAGCAAAAACGCGAACGGGCGCTGTGCACGCGGCGCCCTACTTAAAATTCGTCGGGAAGTTTACACGAAAACTTTGCCGCCTGCATTCAACTTTGTTCTAGAGGTGCTACGTCGATTTTTTAAAGAGACGAGATATCAAGGAGTTTCGATCATGTAGTAACAGTCAAATAGTTCGTAATAATACCACACAAAAATGAAAACCCTATCTTTTCTTATAAAAGAGGAGTAAAAGCAGCTAAGTAAAATGAGGGAATAACTTAATATTCATTCATTTATTTATTTATTCACTGAAATACACGTACATATTGGATCTTATGGTTATGTAGTTTTCGTCACAGTGCATCTTGCCATAGTTGGCGTGTGAATATTACAATAGACGGTTAAAATATCATGCAAATTAAGTTACATAGTTAATAACATCAATGTCAATTCCGATTTAAATGAATGTCAATTTAAATGTAATAATAAAGTCTACAGAAATAGTGACTTATTATAAGACATTACACCTTAATTTATTTTCGAAAATTCTGGCTTTTTTTGTATTTTTAATAATATATTGTGATATATCTTTCTTCAATACGAAACAATGAATAAATAATTGATACCTATGTATTTTTTAATTAAACAAATCGTTACCAGCAACAGTCAGCATCGGAAATTGATGAAAACTTAACAACCATGTGAAATTATAAGTTTGTCCATACCCCTTTAGGTTAGGTCCAATCCTGCAATAAACAAACGAACGTCTTGAAGTGTTACTTATGACGTGAATTGACGTGGTAATAAAATGTTCAGCTACTAACGATTGCTGGACCAATATTAACGTATCCTATATGATTTGTAAAGTAACAATGAATCGATAAATTAGTATACTATTGAGAATAAAGCATTGTCGTATTCCGGGCGGCATCGCGCGCGGTAGCTCGCGCTCATTAGCTTGCACGCTGCGCGCGCGCACGGAAGCCGGGCGCTGCTGATCGCAACCACTGTTTACGCGCCTGCGTCGACTCCACAACCCGCAAGTAGTGTTGCCCTACTATCGATAGTTGACCTTGAAAATCATCTATAATACATATCGATATTCCTATCGATAGCTCAGTTTGGTACAATAGTATCAATATAGTGCAATACTATCAATAGTAGCGATAGTGCTGGTTATAACTATTGTAACTACTACCTATCGATAGTTAGTAGTTACAAGTAGACAATCTTTCCATCAAAAGTATTGCTATATCAATATTATCGATAGTACTTACTTTCCATATTGATCTTCAATATCAATACTATAAATATGTCATCTATCGATAGAATATCATTAGACTACCGATCAGCAACACTACTCGCAACTATTTCCATGCTTCTCGGAACTTCGCAATTGTGGTGGACTAATCATCGAACACTTGGGAATCAATATGACTGTAATTAGGTGACGATTGCATATGCGTAATGATCGTAGTAATACTACCCATCAACTGTGCTCGATTAGTTCATATTATTGAATATGAGTAGAGTCCATCTTTACAAATTAGACACAGTATCGAAGTAACTTTACATAATCAAGATGAGTAAGTTGTCCTCGTGATTGCAGAAATATTTCAGTAGATATCGATTGCAGATCTAGTCCTTTATTTAAAATTTGACTATCTAAATGTAGAATAATCAATTCTATAATAGCATATTAAAAATAATTATTTTAGAAGTGTGCGTTAGTAACTAAATTCCTATTAAACTAAAGTGCATATCGCATCATTGCCTATTGAATACGGACACAAAGCACTGCACGAATAATAAAAAAAACACATCGCTCAATGCAAATCAGACCGGTCCAATTTAATAAATATTGTATCAGTGACAATCAGTGAACTATACTCTAGAAAATATTGGTACGACGGATTAAATTGCGATGTGATACACGAGATAATGCATTTATTTGTCAAGTTGTCTGTTGCAATTACATCATTATTAATTCCACCGCGCGCGCCGTACCACAGAGACATCACGACACTTGGCGTGAGGTACACGACACGAATAACACGATCATAGATTGCAAATAAATTATTACTAAGTATCTTCAAGAATAACATTAGGAGCGTCTAGACTACAGACTGAATACGAAAAGGATAAAATAAGTTAAGAAATTTTGAGCGAGAAGATAGTCAATGTCAGTAAACTGACTGAAGAAAGTCAGTGATGGTGTGATAAGCAGTTTACGTGTTTCCTGCTGACTGTACAAGTGGCATGATAACAGTTTTTTTTTAATTTATTAGTCACGATAAGTACTCGTACAACCTTTCCTAAAAGTTTATCGCCTGACTTCGATGACGGTGGTGTCATGTCGGATGCTGATAAATGCACTCTGGAAGAAATATTTAGTTAGAGAATACAGATTATACTCAAGTTATTTATACATTTCTGTTTTAGAGTTTATTAGAAACCTGAGAGAATATAAGTTCAAATTACACAAAAAAATAAAATAGAGTTCCAGTAGCCGTATGAAACCTTATTAATACTCATACATTTATAACTTTGCTACAATTCTACACATCGTCTATCTATTGAATGAAATGCCTTTGTTTTTAAATTATGAGAAGTAAATGATTCCGCCAATCAAATCATGGGCCATCATGGTCGAGAAGCAAGGAATTACAAATCTTTATGCAACGAAGAGGAACGCATCGCGCACCTTCATTTTTCACCGCGAGACAATTCAGAAAGAGCCACTTCCTCAAACGAACCGAGAATCGAACTACTATGCCAAATCAAACTACATACCCGTATTTCATGACTTAAGAGCATCTGATTGTAGAGCATCATCTACAACTATCACAATCAATCAATCAACAGCCACTGTCCGTCTACTGCTGGACGTAGGCCTCCTTCAAATTGTATATCCTGGGCTTTCCCCATCCAGCCAGCTGCTAAGGTCATCAGACCATCGAGTCGCAGGGCGTCCTACACTACGCTTGCCTAAACGCGGTCTCCACTCCAGAATTCGTCTGCTCCAACGGTTGTCGGTTTTACGGCAGACGATGACAACTATCACGGTCACTATTAATAGGTAGTTTTTTTTTAGTGACTCGCTGAAGATAACTAGGTACAGCCATTAAATCATCAACAGCCTATAAATATGAGTCCACAATTGGAGATAAACCTCTCCATGAGGATTTTGGTAAAATCACCGTGCTTAGCGATTACAGTTTGGATATTGGATAATGGTGGAGAGGAGACGCTGCTGTCCATCTTCTCCTATTTCCTTTAGTCACCTCTTATATGGGCAGTGAGCATAGCGTTGCCAGGCGTCCGGATAAAGCCGGACATGGGTAGGCTTTTTCATATCGTGTCCGGCCAAAATAAACGGTGTCCGGCCTGTCCGGTTTTTGTTAGGCTTTTTGCATTTCGCAAACGAGTGAGCACCGAGCCGACTGTCGGTCGCTCTCGCATTACCAAAGACTACAAAGATTTATGATAATAATCAAAAAAAGCTTGATTTTACATAAATTTTTATCGTACCTATTAATACTGAGTCACAAAATCATCAATAATGTAGGGTGGCCGGCCTTTCTACCCAAATGTCAGGCCAAACTGGCTGCTCTGTCCGGCTATTAGGTTTGGCGACCTGGCAACCCTAAGTAAGCACCACACGACGTGACACGAGCACGACACATCCATTTAGTGAGCGCCGTTGACCCACCCAATGTCCGACTTTGGCAAATGCATTCAATGGGACTTTTATAAATAGGCTGACAAAGAGACTTAATAAATATACCTTTAATTGTAATATACTTCAGTAAAGGATGCGAGTGGTCATTGAGTATAAACTATAAACTGTGCCCCGCACAGCAGCTCCCACGCTCGCGCGCCGCGCCGCCCTCCGCTGCACAATGCTCGGTGCACTGTATGCAGCTAGGGCTAGCAATCAATAGTTTTTGACCAAATAATTTATTTCCGAATTAAAGACATTATAATACACAGGGTGTCAATGAGAAAAGTTCTTATATAAATAAAATATATTATCAGAGTGTTATAATAGATTCGGGGTTTATAGGTACCATGTACCTTGTTTTTCATGAGTTTCCGATATTGCGGCACTGTTGCAAGCGCCATGATCACGAAAGAACTAAGTCATATGATAGTTACCATGAAAGTTTAAATTAGTTTAAAAATTATTGTAGTTTTTTTTATGATTTGTTCTAAAAATAATATTGCTATGGAGCGCTTTTTGATTATTATCAATTTCAAAACACAAGTAACTCAGCTTTCATCTTTCTCCTTTTATGGTCAAGCTAGTATCTATGCTCTCAACAGCTCATAAAGAAAAGTGACTGAATGAAAATTATAAATGCAATCATAGTTCAGAAAATACAGATGATAAGAGACTACAAATACAAGATTTCTTTCCGGATTTAACTTGCTTATGTATGAAGATTTTATAGAGTATATTGATTGACGTTTCAAACCATTCACAGCATTCTGGTGTAGCCTGCCCGTGACCACGAACGTCAACGAAGAAACCAATAAGTTTTTTTGCTGAAAATATAGTTATTTTGCCAACAAGGCGGGTATTACAGGCTAAGCAACCCTACGCAGCCCCAGTCCAACGAACAAAGAAACGATCCGCTAGGTATCAAAGCTTTACGTAGACGATAGCTTATTTTCTTTTTTTTTTTTCCTTAGACACCAGACGCTTTTTATTTCAAGCTGAAGCTTAGAGATAAAACGTGTGTTGGAGTTTTGTCTGATGGCGGTAACGATTATTTAGTATGACACTTTTTCATTTATTGTTCATTTCCATTACCAACCGTTGGTTTGGTTAAACCGCTTATTTATTTGAACACTGTTACCTCTCATTATGCACCTTATCACATTATCGACCTACTACAAAACGTCGATATCCTATACGAATTTTTGACCGCATTGAAGTCGCATGAATGAAGTTCAATATTACTTAGTTATTAACAACTCATCATGAAATAATGTCTGGGTGCACATACCGCCTTAAATCGTTAACAGCTAGCGATCCCAATCCGAAATTGCACCACGCCAATTATTACAACAAACTTAACTTTTCGCAATCCATTAAGCCATAACAATTAAGAGAAAGGCAGATCGAACTGCATTATTTGGAACGTTTAACTACCGTTAATTACGATAATTAATTAGTAAAATATGGTATGGTCTAATGCACCGAACCGAGAAACGATCCAATTGTCTCGCTGACGGCACCACAGTTACACAAGGCAAACCTTTTCCTCCGGCGGGACTGGATCTGGTTCAGGAAGGATAGGTCACTGAACTATAACCTGCTTTGTTATCTAAAGTATGGTATGCATGACAGAACATAACATAACATAGCAAATTTTGCGAAGTCAGTTTCCTTAAACACAATGAAAAGCTGGCATTTAATGAAGCGGATAATCTGCTTTATATGGTATTTTAGCAACTTAATTGCATCGGAGGACGAGTCCTCCCACTCTAAAGCTGACATTGAACTCCACTGTGTACGAGCAACCTTTCTTTATTAAGACTAAATTAGGATAGGGCATGTCAATTACTAAGTAAACTGTTAATAACCACAATCTTTTAAATTAGGTGTTAGGGAGGGTCTTGGTTATATGTCCAATTGAATAATGTGTACACTGTAGACACACGCTTTTGTAACAGGAAATTGTTACACAGTTTCCTCTAACAACACTTTGACACCAAATTAATCGGTACACCTACGTCTCGTCATGCCGGTGTCAACAAATTATGTAAATTTAATCTGCAATATAAATGAATCCAGCTCTCAGGTTTCATTTCATGCTGCATGAAAATTGAAAAAAGTACCTAGTCACAAAACAAACGCGTTTTAATAAATAGTTAAAACCCAGAAATCGACGTAGAAATGAATGTATCATGTCATTAATGAAAGCGTTTCTGATAACGACGCTATATCAACAGGCTATGACTTTTCTAGTGACATATCGAATCAATTCATTCGTGCATTGTTTTGTAATTAACCAGTTGCGACTGACAGACAAGACGACATTGATTAACTGGCCGCCAAGCGACAGACTTTAATTTAGCGAGTGTCTGCGCAAGCGCAGTGTGGTTGTGATTCAGCGGCGAGGCGGCGACAGATCAACTGCACTCGACGACCGGCATCGTATCATATATCGGCGCGCCGGCAACTGTAAAGCGCCGTAGGAATCACAACAAGTTAGGGCAGTGGCAGACTCAGAAGTTTCCACAGAAAAAAATAATAATTTTGCAGTTGCATCAAACGATCTAAGAACTAAATGTACCCAGGTTGTGCAAGACACGAATTAAGCTATTTCAAGGAATCAACCGACACAATTAGTAATCCAATAGTGCTGTCTGGTCCAGAAAGTTTGACAGTATGAATGAAACTTTAGTCCGTGCTCCAGACAGAGAGGAAGGGGGAGAGGCATCGTTCTGCAGCCGCATCCATCGCATCGAACGCCACGCTATATTTATACTGCCTTTTCAGACGCCCGTCGACGCACCGCAGACAGGCATCAGTAATGGTATCACACCATACTCGTCCCGAAAGCTGAATTCTTTGAACACAATGGGCACGATTAGTTATGGCACAAAGGAGGTGTTCCACGCTTATTCGTTGGCGACGACTCTCCATTGTCTATTTAATAGTTTTTACTAAACCATTTGAATGAAGCGCACAGTTTGTGGTTTTCTCAGATTGAAATAGAAACAGAAACAATATTGGTTTTTTGCTTGTTTACTACATAGTTAGCTTTGAACTCGTAAACCATCATTATCCATCATGAGATATCACTTATTTTTTCACCCACAAAGCAACGTAATAAATCATAACATAAAGTAGGTATTAATAGTTCAGTACGGAAAACGAGAACTAATATTGTATCCTAATAAGTTGTCTTTACTCTAGAGAGTTTTATGACTGTGTTTATAGTGTTCCGATGTATTCGGCTATCAATTTTAATTTAGTTGCGTGTAATGTTCTTAGGGGCGGCCGGCCGTTAGTTAATTACCCGTGGGGAGGGCGCGGCCCGCTCCCCGCTGACGATGACACGCCAATCATCCCGCCACCACTTCACTCGGCAGGACAGAAACCACTCGGCCAATATCAAGCTCTTTATTAGTTAGTAATTGCTATGGGTTTTAGGTTACAACCAATCAACTGAATCAACTCATTACTGGTGTAGATGATAGAGGGGTAACAAGGAAGCGGTTAAAAGCGGTTAAAACTTCCAAATATAAATGATTGGAATGGTTTTTTGGTCTACGATATTCAGGAAAGGCCAAGGCTTTACTAGTGTAAGTTTATACTATGAAGAATGTCTCATTTGAGTCCCGGACCCCCGTTCCTACCAGCTGACACGTCAATCATGAGCACCACTCGACATAACAAACTACGGAGCGATGCCTCACAAAGGGGAACAGATGACTAACCGAGCTTATTGCCAGTAATCGGATTAACCATCCCAGTGGCCAAACAGTCAGCAAGAGCAAAAATCGTACATTCATTTAAGGAGGCGTTACAAGCACTTTTCTCTACATCTGATTTTGGTGTGTCGTTAACATAAATGGGATACTTTATTTTTAGCCGAATACATTTTGCATCTATTTAAATGGCAGATGTTATGGTTGCCAAATGATAGTTATACGGATAAGCCGATACAACAGAAGATACGAATCACTTAAAATACCATTACATTGCGCGTTTGGTACATTATTATTGTGCTGCACACTTTCACCAAACAAATTACAAAACTACTGCGTCCGACGTTAAAAGAAAAAGTTATTTGTTTAGCAGAATGGTACCTATGCGAATGGAGTAGCCATTGGACATCATCTATATTATAATGAATAGTATGACTGACTATGTCGTACTAGTTATTATTTAGATTTTGCAATAAAACATTCAACTTTATGCAAAGCCTACATGTAAGTAGGTACTATATGTAGGGACAGGCCTAGCTTACAGTAGGTATCATCGCAAATAATATTTATTGTAAGACTTTTTATTGTGACGTAAATAAATAAATAAATAAGTACCAAAAGCATTTCAAATTTACAAAACATAACTATAGCCTCTATTGGTTTAATCTAAGACTATAACTACATAGTTATAACCGGGGAAAAAAATTAAAGCTACCTCTTTAGTACCTACTTCAAGCTTGAGATTGCATCATCACCGCATTTCGTAATAATATCAAGACTATTCATGACCCAAATCGTTTTGATGTAATGTTTCCTGTAGCGATGTTTACTGACGTTATTACTAAGTTAGAATACAAAATGGCATTCTTATCAATAATTGTTATTATTTTATAGCTATTAAAATTCAAAAGTTGTTACAAGACTGTGAAAACACTAAATGGTATTTTTAACGAATCTATTTTCCGATGAGGTGTGATACGAAATACGGCAGTTGGTGCGTTTTCCAAATACCAACGGCTTGTTTATGTTAACCTAAAGCAATATTGGCGGCAGAACAACGAAGCTGGGCTCGAACGATGATCGGTGTTAGTAGTATGGGAGAGGCGATAAATTGATTTTTACAAAGTTGATTTGCCGGCTTATTAGTAAACAGTCTCTTATTTGTAAACAAAGAAATGTTTGACGAATTCCTAAAGACAAACAAACAAAACCATAAAATAACTAGAGGCATCTTTAATTAAAAAATGGATAGAATTCTCGGGAGACTGACTTGGAGACTATTCCGGACTTTTATTATCCTGTTGTCTTTATTTGAAAGGTGAGAAGAGAATATGAGTATGTTCCTTTATCTATGGAATGGGGTTTGAAACACTGCTGGTTGTAGGAAAGTATTCCCATGACAGTTTTCCTATTAACAGAATCTCCGAATCCAAAAGTAAATTCATGTAATTCCTCTATACAAGGGGCAACAGAGCCGGCTCCGGCGAGTCGGCGCGGCGGCTAAATATAGCGCCGGCGCCGCCCCGCGCACCGCCACTGATTCACGCCGCGACATACACCACCAACACTTTCCTTTCCGAGCCGTTATCATCACCAACACTTCTGGGGCGAGCCGAGAGCCGTGAACGATCCACTATCAACGGTTCACCAAACAGACACTTTGATCTGAACATTAAAACGCTCCAATTGTTTATCTCCGCTTGACGCCCTAAGTAACATTTAGTAAGATAGCACCACATGACAGTAGACAGTAGTTCTTTTACCCGCTCACTAATCTGAACATATTACTGTAGTGGGAATTTGCACGAATAATAGACTAAATCGAGGTCTCTTACTAGTATTGTAGCCAGCGAATCGCATTTTGCACCACACGCCTGTCACGAGCTGGTGAGAATACTAATCTCTTGTCGTTAACACGAGGAACTAATCATTTTAACACATGAAAGCGATTTTCAACTATTCTAAAACAACAAAGTAACAAATTACTATGGAAATTAGGATATTTGCAACGTCAATGGTCATGTCATGAATATATTAACCAAGGATACCTTTTCTGTTCAGGAGGGGTGACTCACCTATCAATTAATTTTCATATGTTACCAGTCGGAAGAATGGTAGAGCCATTATTCAGTTTGATGTACCATAAACGTGAATAGAATGTATTTATCTTTGGAAAAGCTATAGCGAAGTATTGACGATGCTACTCTATACAAAAAAATGCCTCCTGGTAGTTTTCCAAAGACTTGAGTAAGAAATTAACGATTTGTTTGTTTGACTTGCTTTTCAAATAAATGTTCTCGGTTTTGCGTGGTGCGCGAGTATAATGTAGGTAGAAGGTACTCGTGCTCGTGTGTTGAGTTTTTACGAACGCCGTGGCCGGAAGTGGTATCGGTGGCCGAGTAACGAACATTTGCGCCCCATGTGTTGCGTCCGCACCGCGCACCGCGCGCACCCCGCGCTAAAACGCTACAAGTACTTACTAAATACTCTATTATCACGCATGTTCACAATCACAAAACTCTTGCGTTGAGTTGTCATTTCATTGTTTATGTTGTTAGAATAATCGCGCCCGGCCTGTTAAAACAATAATAATGTCTGCGCCACCAGTAGTGTACTCGTATAATATTAAAGTGATACTGATAACTGGTACCCTTTGTACCCATTACCTATAGAACACTGAATGGAGTTTGTTTGTAACGTCATTCCGTGATTTGATCTGTCCAACCAACGGTATTGCTAATATTTCAGTTAATGTATTTTAATAGTATTAACGTTTAAAATTGAAGTTCTTAATTCGACTCTGTATCTATCTCTTCCGAAGACAGAGAGACAAGATTTATGAAAGCTAGAAAAATAGTGTTGAAAATATATAATAGTGTTGGAGATATTGGTTACTTGAAGTTCCGCGAACACAATAGGTACATACATTGAAATGAGAGATAAAATTACAGATTTCAATAAAATTTTCAGTGTTCGTCTACTAGACCACCAATGCTGTAAAGTATTTGAAAACGTCGGTAGGTATAAACCAAAATACTTATTATGTAAAGCCGTATTAAACACGAGTCGAATTCCTTAATTTATCTTTCATTTCAATGTTGAGAAAATAATGTTTACTTTACAAAAGAAAACCATAAAATTATAGGTAGGTACTGTTATACTGTAGGTAGGTTCGTCGGTTCCGAAAAAATCAGAAAGCTGCGAATGTCACCGTCACGTCTTGCTTTTTGTCGGTCTATTAAATGGCATTAATTAGGTAATTTCACAATTAATGTTAAAGTAGGTACAGAAATCTTGAGCTGATTTAATGCTCTAAGACAGAGATACAGCGTAGCTGGCCAAATACCAATCATGGGCGTTGCGTACTGTTATGTAGAGATATTGGAGATAAAGGTCGATTTATTGTAGCAACGTATAAAGGGAAGGGCAGCTCGCTGTGCTTGCCTTACTTTGTGATTTATGCATTATGTAATATACCAGCTTGGAGTGAATTAGATTGTAAGCAGAATAAAACATTCCATAGTGAGTCACTCAATGATTGTGTTAGTTAGCAATTTATCATATCCTCGCGGCAAAAATCTAAGAGAATACGAAAATCGTACCGACCCATTTACCTACCTACTTAGTCAATTTGCGTCATACATACATAATACTCACAGTGATGATCGAGGAAGCACACTGCAAATACAAACAAGACAATCTTAATTATACTTGTATGGGTAATAATTATAGTATGATAGACGACCTCCTTGTCGGAGTGGCGTACACACCGGTTTTCAATGTGACTGACGCCTGCTCCGAGGACCCGGGTTAGTTTCCCGGACGGGTTATTGTAGAAAAGAAGTGTATTTCTACATTTTCTCGGGTCTGGGTGTTTGTGATCAGAACAATGTACGTGATGTTGTCCTCATTTATTTATGATAGGGTATTAAAATGCTAAGTTATAACTGCATAGCTGAAGCTAATAGTACAGGAATTGCCTATAACTTCAATATCCATGTAACATGTAGACGTAGCCGAGTAAAATTCCGACTGCCTTGGGCGGGACTTGAACCCCAACCTTTGCTTAGCGGCCCACTGGTTTAACCAATTGAGCTACCAAGACATTATTTATTCAAAGCTTTACACTATACAAATTACAGCTAAAAAAATTCATTACATAAATAAATTAAATAATTCAAATAATAAATCTAAAACTATGTGGAGATTAATAAATGAGCGTAGGAACAAAGTCAAACATAAAATAAGTAACAATCTACAACTCCAAATAGATAATGATCTAATCTCGGATCCCTGTAAACTATCAGACATATTTAACCGACTCTTTTCATCGATAGGAGAAGCTAACCCACCAGACAAACAGCCTAGAGGTCTTCCACTACAAAGCTCTTTAGAAAATTCAATTTATATTAAACCAACGAACACTGGCGAGATACACAAAATAATAAAAAATCTTAAAAATAAAAATAGTCACGGGTTGGACGAAATTACACCATACTTAATGAGGCAGTGCGCAGATGAGTTGGCTTTACCTTTCTGTTTACTTATAAATCAATCCTATAACGAAGGTGTATTTCCTGATTTAAAAAAAAAAACATTAATCAAACCAATTTACAAAAATAACGAAAAGACTGACCCGAACAATTATCGTCCCATAGCCTTGCTTCAAACCTCATCAAAAATTTTTGAGAAAACCATGTACGATCGAGTATATAAATTTTGCGAAAAATTTGGAATATTTCATGATAATCAAAATGGCTTTCGGAAAAAAAGATCAACTACTTTAGCGGTTTACAAATACATACAAAATGTTCATAATATAATAGATAAAAAAAAATATGCGATAGGCTTGTTGTTGGATATGACGAAGGCATACGAAACTGTTAACCATAATATTCTTTTGGAAAAGTTATACCGAATAGGGATCCGCGGTCAGGCCCATAAGTGGTTTACATCTTACCTCAAAAATAGAATACAGTATGTTGAATTACAAAATTACGATACTCAAACCCGTAAAATTAACGACATACGATCCGGAGGACTCATCGTCAATGCCTCTATCCTATCGAAACTAAACGATCTGCTCTCTGCCGTGGGGGAGGAGTGTGTTCTGTTCGCTGATGATGTATCTATTTTGACATCAGCCAAGAACAGCAACAATTTAAATAACCATCTCAGAACCATTCTTAGTACATACGTTATGTCAATAAAAATATACAATAGATTACCAGAACAACTTAAAAATGAAAATAATTTTAGTAAATTTAAAACCTTACTTAAAAAACTGTTATTAAATAAAGCCTATTATACTGTTTGCGAGTATTTGCATGATAAGGAACTGATTAACTATAAAATATAATTTATTTACCATAATATATAAAAAAAAATCAATAAAATAAATACATAAATATAAATATACAAATATAAAAAAATATATATTGTTAATTAATTATTTATGTGCGTCGTCCTCTCTTCTAATTATTGCTGTGCCCACCAGGGTCCAAAGTTGTGTCTAATACAATATTTAATTGTACTTACCACCTTTGTTACATTTTGGAATGCAAATAAATTGAAATTGAAATTGAAATTGAAATAATCCAGCCGAGTTTCAGCTCAGGTAGGTGATTATTATTCTATAATATAACTTATTTACAAATAGTTTAAAATCGGTTAAGAAGATGAAACACCCTTTAAATACTAGTGGACGCCGCGAACTTCGTATCGCCACGGAAAAGTATTTGATTTTGACATCTTAAATGTCATTTTTAGGGTTCCGTACCCAAAGGGTAAAAACGGGACCCTATTACTAAGACTTCGCTGTCTGTCCGTCTGTCCGTCGCTATGTCACCAGGCTGTATCTCAAGAGCCGCAATAGCTATACAGTTGAAAATTTCACAAATTGTGTATTTCTGTTGCCGCAATAACAACAAATACTAAAAACAAAATAAAATAAATATTTAAGGGGGGCTCCCATACAAAAAACCCGTTTTTTTTGGCCTTTTTGGTACGGAACCCTTCGTGCGCGAGTCCGACTCGCACTTGGCCGGTTAATATCAAATATGGCGTGGTTAGATAAACGTATGAAGAAAAAGTTATTTTTACTTAGAAGTTATTTTTTACGTTAATTTTCCAATGTGTAGTTATTATCCTATTCCCGACAAAGACAAATCCAAAAACATCTAAATCATAAAAATCTGTCCAGCCGTTTTCGTCTTCTAAGTGGTGTGTTACCCAACTAACCACGACTTTCTTTTAATTAATTATAAGATTGCTTAAAAACAATTTTAAAATTATATATCTAATTATGATCATCAAATATTCATTTTCCCGTAAACAATATTAATATCTTTGCGGCAAATCATTTTGAATAATAAAATTAACAAAATTTAATAAGTTACAGACAAAGGTTTTTTTTTGGCAATCATGTGTGAGAGTGGCTATAGCAGTTGTGAAAGTTTTATGTTCATCTTTAACGAGCGCGATATAATCGGGTACATAATATAATTAGCAACACATATAGGTAACCCGGTGCGCGATATATTTCACACGGAAGAAGTCGTAAATATAAATAAATAAGTCATCAAAATAAGGCTACGGTTTAAAGTTATGAGTTTATAGTTCTAACCCAGAATTTATTTGTTTAATCTATGGTTTAATCTATGTAGTTTTTTTTTTCATTAAATGATTGATTATGCTGCCAGCATTATCTTGTAATGTTCAAAAGAATCAGTTAATTCTTATGAATGCCTATTTTACACAACTACTTACTACTTATAAGGAGACTAGCTGTTGCCCGTGACGTCGTCCGCGTCAATTTCTGTTATTATGATCGCGATTATTTTTGCAACATTTTTCACTGATGCTTCGCTCCTATTGGTCGCAACAAACAAACAAATTCTATAGATAGGGACAACGGACAACATCACTTACATTGTTATCATCCGTAAGAAATATGAGTAGTAAGTAAGTAATATGAGTCCACTTGTTTTTGTGCAAATTAGAAACTCCCAGATCCAAGACAATATAGAAAAATGCTTTTTTTCTTCATTCCCAGAAATCGGAGAAGGCGACACCTTGAAAATCGGTGTGTACTCCACTCCACCACAACCAGATAGATACATGAGATAACCTTTTTATTAATTCGTCTGCAAATTTATGTAGGTACTTATTACTAAACTAGAGGTATGCCCGGCGTGCGGCGCGTGCGTGGGCGCAGGGAAGTCGCCAATGACCACGATCGCGTGAGGGCTCCTACATGGGCTGTCAACCTTAAAGGAAGTGCTCTACTTTATAGGTCTAATATACTACTTGGCCAGTGTAGCACAACAAGCTTTGAGTTAATGATTTAAGTGCTGAGATGTCAAGATATAATAATAGGATTCACGGTAAGGACATGTTTACAACTGTTTCCTGTCTGGTAACTTGTGTTGTTCTGTGCCAAGTTAATAAATTCAGTCTATTCGAATATCAATATTTTTCAACTTTTAATACTGATATCATATCTAGCAATTAAGTTGCGAAAATATCATAAAAAAAAAAGTATTCAATCTATTCTATTATAAAATCAATCATTGGCAGCTATCATAACTAACCTGTGTTATTTTGAGTGATCTATTTAATGTAGACTCAATAACTGCACCCATCTCTCGGTACTCTTTGTCTGTCCGTCAGTCTTGGCTACTGGAGTGAACACAGTCTAATATTGGGTCCATCTTCAGACTTGTTGAATTTTTATCATAATATAGGCATAACCATTTCAAACATGAATGCAACAAACAATAATACCTAACTAGCACATGCACCTGCTCAAAATAGATCATAGGTAAGTAGAATGCCACAAGTGTGGATCAACCATAAACTACATTCAGGTTGTGGTGGGTGGTAAGTAGTGTTGCCAGGTGTCCCGATTTGCGCGGGATGACCCGATTTTCAGGGGTCTGGGGACGCGTCCCGATTTGCACCTGATCGGGACACTAAATGTCCCGATATATCACCAATTTGATAAAATATTATAAATAAATTAGTAATATGACACATCACATCACTATGGTAGGTTTAAATATTGGGACGAGTAAAAGCGCCTCCAGGGGCCTATTTGCAGAAATGAAAATGATTTTAACTGATTTTATGCTCAAAATAGCAAGCATCACATATTTTTATGTCTCGCGCAAATGACTACACTAGCGGTAGTAGCGGTATGGCAAGGGTATAGGTAGCTTTGTTTTGTTCTTTGGCTCAGAGACGCGACCACATCACTCAATCAGTGAATCAATCACCTGTTTAAGATTAAATTCAAATTTACTAGGAATATTAGTTGCAACACGCAATAAATACAAGTTCTATTAAAAAAAAACTTTTTTTTTCATTGTCCCGATCTACAACCATAAGTCCCAATTTGTTTTATTTTCTGCCCCGATTTAAAACAATTCGGACCTGGCAACACTAGTGGTAAGTGTCCTACAGGATGAGGTCAGTGGGTAAGACTGTTTCAGAGCATTACAGCTTTTACATACTCATAATCATAAACCTTGTTAATCTATCCAGACTTATTAGTATTGGTTGATATGTGTCATTGCGATTTATGAACACATTTAACTTTTACCGTCACATATTAATCAAATAAAAGAGACCAACTTCTAAGCGTTTTATAGATTCACTGCCATAATGACAATGAAGTCTGCAAATCACAAGTGAGAGATGTATTCGACATTGATGTTGATGCCTCGTCCTTTCCAGTGCAGATTCTTGAACTTAATTATCCTCCATTCGCACAAATTCATTAAATCTTTCTTTTAGGGTCAGATATGGACAGTGGTTTCTTGTATAGCTCCTGCAAAGGAGGAAATGTGAATTCACAGCTAGTCAAAGACATTGCCGGTTTACAAACTTCCAGCTGCTTTGATTTTCATCTAGTCTCGTAGCCGTGAGTAGCCGCTTTAGGTACAACGGTTGCAGATATAGTCAGTGCAGAGCAAGTTACGTCGATTGTTATAAAATTGATTGACACAACGTAATTGTAATTTTACGTACTTCATCCTTTTTATTTTAAGCCATTGAACTCTCTGACCTTCCGTGTGTGTAAAAAGTAAAATAAGAAGAAGCAATTTAATAGAAAGTTTTTCATACAAATTACAGTACAAAATGATTATAATCTATAAGTACAGGTAATTCGTTTTGGTTGTATTTAAGTTATAAATGTTGGTCATAATCTAGTCTGGTAAAACCGACTAAAGTGAGTTAACCAAATTTACCTGAATAAATTTACACATAGCTTACATACATTAGCTTACATACTCTGCATGAAAAATCAGCTAATGTTATTTATCTTATTTTAGTTGTAACAATTAGAGAAATGGCTTTTAAAATTTCTGCAGTGAAAATGAATTACTTAACTAAAATCAATTATTATTTTACTTGAAAAATTTATTTAAAAAAGAAACGTAAACGTATGTTAGGCAATTTAACATGTAGATAGTTTTTAACCAAGTGTAATTATTTGTTTTTAACTTTCTATAGAATCTAAACTAAGCATTGTATCAAAAAACGGGTTTTACCAGTAGATGCAGCTTGAAATTTGTCTATTGATTGGTGTAAAAAACTTGTTTTTGCAAAATGTGTCAGTTAGTCGTTTTTTGGTGTAAGGGTGCGATACACACTAACTACATAACCGTTTTTCGTTAATTCATATAGGAGAGCATAATATTTGTATTCTTTCATTGAATCGTTAGTTTCCCACAGCATGGTAAGCTCTACAAGTACAATCCGTTTTGTACCTATAGAAAAAAAAATGACCAGTCTGGATGATGAAACACACACATCCTCTGGGATTTTATTATTATAGGTGTCCATAAAAATAATCCAGTCTGGTGCTGTAGGCTTGTTCTTAGAAGTTGCAGTAGAGCTGTAATATAGTTAATTTGTCTTTGGTTTGTGGTCAATCCTTTTTGGCCTCTAGCCACTGAAATCCTTATAGCTTCACATATGATTTGAAGAACTCTGTCATGATCTAAATCATCACTTGTGCCGGTCAAAGAACATTAACTTCCAATATAAAGGTACACAATGGCCTGCACATCAAACTGCAAAACATTATTTTACAAAATAGGTATCAACCAGATAAGACACCCCTGTGATCAGATAGAGTACACTATTTATACATAAAGGAAAAGGTTTTAATATTTTTTCCTCGCTTTTAAAGTTATCTCTAATCTCCCATTGCAAAGTTTTACTTAAGTAATGCTAGAATTTACGCAACAATATGTGTTTTAATTTGAGGAGTTTACAAATTTAAAGTTAAGAAATCAGTGATTATCAGTGGTATCTGCACTACTATCACACTTTCATATTTCTAAATATCCAAAACAATCCAATCTCGCAACACAAGTTGAACTACACAGTTACACAACAGTATATTATAATCATAACCTAATTAGTTGAGTAATTATGAACTTTTTCACATCATTATCTTATATTACCTACTTCATTTTGCAAAGAATGCATGAATGAAGATTTTAATATTATTTAACACTAACAATTTAGATGAGATAAGTCCTTTTTACTATCCTACAATTTCATTATTAAACATTGAACTATACACAATGATCTCCATTTAAAATATTATTTAAAAACACTTATTAGGTAAAAGAAAGTTATGTTTATTAAAAACTATTATTGTTTAATATGATTAAAATTTTGGATTTATTTAGTATTCCGATTTAGGTAATTTTAAGCCCAGAAATAATGTGATTTTTTAGTAAGCTAGCTTTGCATGATCCTAGAAATAGGGATTTTTTAATTTTACCACCTGCCCTGATCTGAGTTATGACTGGTAAAATTGAAGACTAAAATTAAACCTCTAGTAATTCTGTATAAGGGATGAGGCAATGTTTAAATTAAAAAGGCTTAGAAAACTCAAGGGTGCCTATCTGTCTACTATTTTAGAGTATGATAATAATAAATAAAATAAATTTAAAGCACAAAATAGTTTAAAGTACAGTAAACATTAAATCAATAAAGCTTAATAAAAGCTTGAAATTAAACTCAATTTTTATAATTGATCTATCATTTATATACAATAAAGGTTTTGTAAACAAGAGGAGTATATTGGGCCCTAGGGTAAAAATAAAACAAAGTTCTAAAAACTTACTGCTGAAAGCCGCCAATTTTCTAGTTGACCCCAAGCGCTTCATCGGCGTCCGCGGCTCCACATCCCGCTCGTCCAGCACCGGCGGCTCCGTCGTGGTCGGTGTCGCAGCGCCTGACATGGCCCGGCCGACGTTCACCAGTTACCAGCTACACACCACCCCGACGTGATGAACACACTCAGAGCGACAAACGCACATCGGTTCACCGATTACCCCAACAAATTCAAATATAGCACTCAATAAACCCGCACGTAACTTTCGATGCATAAAAATAACGACATTCGACGTTGTTAAAAATCTAAATTAAAATACTCGCACTACACCATTAATAGTTTTCATTGATAAAAATGGTCCGCAAATAGTTGCAACGGTCGAAAGACTTAGTTGTATAAAAACTCGGTAGGCCGACGCGGGTGAGCACTCAACGTACGCCACAAACGCGAAATAAAGCGAGCGAGTCGAATGAAAGCAAACGCGAGTCGCGAGACGCGAGCTTTGTTTTGACGCAGCAAACGTAGTTTATGACATTGACATTTGTTTAACAATTTTGCGTTTTGCGTTTCGTTTCGCGGTAGACAAAGCTACAAATGAATATGAAACAAAAATGGACGATGACAATAAAATGCAATTTAACGAACTTAATTAGCACAATAATTACAAACCTTTTAATGTCGTAAACCACCCACTAAACAAGTAAACAATAAAGTTGCAGAAACAAAATTCGAACACTAAAGCAGTGGCTCAATGAATTTATACACGGTCGATCAATATTAAAAAAAAATTCGCGCCGAATAATTAAAACAAAATATGCGAAGGAGTTTTGCGCGGAAAACGAAAAGTGAAATTATCCTAAGCGGCATTTATTGTGATAAAGTGGTGGCATTGTTATGATAATGTGTCAGTGAGTAGGATAAATCAAATAAAAGTGGGAAACAAGGAAAGGCGCTCCTGTTTGACTCTGATCCACATTCTCGCGTAAAACTTCTGTAATCATTGAAATGTATATACCACCTATACATTTCAATGAGTTAACCAAAACCGGTTAGGTTAGGCATATTATCTGTGGTTAGGCTATTATGTAAGTAAGTATGATGATATTGTATGTTGTATTATAAATTGACGTGTATTTTTAACTAAACACTAGGCTGTATGGACTCGTCCGAAGCCGTTAAATTTTTATGGAAAAAAATGCGAAAAATTCCCGGTTCCCGCCCGACTCCGGAGTCCGGTCGTAAAATACTATAATAAAAGGCGCGGCAAACGAGTTGTCGAACTTTCGAGTCGGGAAAGTCTGAGAAAAACCTTGAATAGACTTTTATCCAAGTGCTAAGAAAACAGAAGGCGTTGTAAAAAACCGAATATTACTAGACCTTCAAAATAATTATATTATGGGTTGCAGAACTACGAAATAATAGTGCGAAGTGAAGAAAGGCGCTTTTGTATAGACTAACATACTAGAATCAAAATGAATAAGTTGATATTAAAGGTAAGCAGTTTCGTGATCACAATAATCAATTTAGGTGAATAAAGTGCAATTTAGGCGGTCCTATTGCTAGAAGCTATCTCTTTTTTATGGTCAGTTTTTAATTATGTATTAAGTTATTGCACGTAATATTAATTACAGCAAAAAATGAGTAAAATTTTAAAGGTACAATAAAATCTCTGTGACTTATGATGATAAATAATTAATACATTATGTAGAGCTAGCTTATATTTATGACACACTCCAGTGATAATTGATTCTGATATAAAATGTAGCTGTAAAAAAAAAGTGTAGGTATTCCATCTAGTAGGTACATCTTATTAAAATATAACAAACTTACAGTATGTAGCACGCGGTCATAACCGTGGGCTCTGAGCTAAGTGCAGCAATCGCTGTGCTAATTAATAGGCAAGATTCATACAGGCTGCATAAAGATGTAGATTAGGCATATTTGGCGCCGACTTTATATTCGACGCTAATGGTGTAAAGTTCAGCTTAATAAATGCCATCAGTTCAATCTGTGACCTGTGCAAGATAAAATAGGTCATAATACGGATAATTTGTACTAATCTTAAACTCGTTTTAAGATTAGTACAAATTATCACAGTAAACACCGAGGCAATCAATCTGGTATCAGTCAAATCATTAGACTGATAACAGATTGATTGCCTCGGTGTTTGCTGTATGAGTTCCGTCTTGATGAATTAGGCTTGCAGGCATCTATTTTTTTTATATTACAGCAATGCCTGAAGGCGATTGAATCTTACTAAGGTCAAACAACTATAAAAGTTCCCTCAATAAAGAGGAAAAACCTATTTAGAACCAATGACGTAAATTCATAGCCTCCTCAAAAGAAGATTATGCAACAAAGGCAAGTCTGCATACATTTAACTTTAGATTTTAGATTGATTTTTATTTTCATATAAAATACAGATATTTGTACATACACCAGTTATACCATACTAAATAAATGTTCTGTAGCTTATCCTAAATATAATAAAATAACTTCTAGTAGACATAAATTACCTTAGTTCAGTACTTGTTACATTAGTAACTGATTGGAGGTATACAAATAAAGAATTCTTTACCTCCCGTATAAGTCCAAGACTGTGTTACGGCAAGGTAAGATTCTCGCTCGACAATAAACAACTTTAAATAAGAAGGCTTACGGCCCACAGCTTAACTACTATTGCCATGTTTCGATACATAATGGATGTCGATAGATAATGAGACAATACATGTTTTTTTTTTTCGTACGACAATACATGTTTTTTTTTTAAATTATTTTGTTTGATTTGTTTTTATAGTGTATCTATCTTATGTGGGTTCAGTAATGGTTAAATCTATACTAATATTATAAGGCTGAAGAGTTTGTTTGTTTGTTTGAATGCGCTAATCTCAGGAAGTACTGGTCCGATTTGAAAAATTATTTTTGTGTTAGATTGTCCATTTATCGAGGAAGGCTTTAGGCTTTAAACATCACGCTGAGACCAGTAGGAGCGAAGCATGAGTGAAAAATGTTGCAAAAATAGTCGCGATCATAATAACGAAAACTGACGCGGACGAAGTCGCGGGCAACAGCTAGTATCTTATAATAACGGCAGTGCAAACACGCTTCCCTGAGACAGTTGTATATTTGAGGCTCGTCTGTGAATGATGCCAGAGTGGCCTGAGAGAGTAAAAATAAACTCTATTTTGTTTGAAATCATTTATTGCCTCTTTCATTCATTTTAAATCGTTTTCGTCTTTCGTTCAGCCACGAAATTAACGGACGCCCCTTGGCCTGGTAGGTCTGGACCTGGACCCTGGGGTAGGTGGTCTGTGGGTAGGAACGAAGCAGGATAATATATTAAAATAAAAGGCAAGTGGTCAGTTATGCACAGTGTATTCAGGCGTAGAGCCTGACGGTGCCGTCTGCGCAGGCGGCGGCGAGCCAGGGCTGCGCGGGGTGCCAGCGCAGCGCCAGCGTGTGCAGCGCGTCGCGCGCGCCGCCGCCCGGGAGCTGCTTCAGCGGCACCAGCAGCGGGTTCTGCAGCAGGTCGCTGAGGGACATCGAACAAATATTCATTAATAGATACACGATCAAAAAGAGTTTCTTAACAAAATGTGCACCCATTTAGATAAGACAGCCTAAGTTGTACTCTTAATGTAAAAAAATTGTTAATTTCTTTGTTTCGTGTGCAATAAAGAGTACTTATTCATTCATTCATATCATACACGATGACATATTTTTCTGTCACTTCAGGCTTGGAATATGTGCGATTAAGATTGGGGCTTCCAATCCCGCAGCCTGACTTTAATCTCGGTATTTGCGGGATTACGATTTTTCAATCAATAAAGCATATTAAAAATATTTATATTTATATAAGGCAAATACCAACATAATATTATGTTGTGTTTAGGTTAGATATTATCTAAACTGTAGTCTGCCAAACTACTGCGTATTTTAGAGTCTATAAAGTCAGCAGCTAGCTAATCACCGAGCGATCACTCTCGTGAGAGGTCACATTCACACTTTTTTACAGTCCTACAAACCCCGCAGATCCCGCGACCATAATCCCTCATCACGCGGGATTGGAAAATAAATAATACGGGATCCCGCAATACCGAAATCTTGGTATTGGGTAAGATATTGATTTAGTACGCTGTATGGATATAGATCTTATTTCAACTCCTTGGGAAGTACGTCACTCACTTGTAGACCATCCCGTGCGACACGACGATGTATGGGTCGTCGCCGCCGCTGGCGAACAGCGGGTAGCGCGGGTGGAAGGCCACGTCGCGGACGGCCTTGCCGTGCAGCCGCAGCGTCTGGTACGGCTTCGACGACAGCTCCAGGTCGAACCTGAAGGCGACCAGGGTTACGTGTTAGACACGACTATTTGAAAAACCACATTATTAACTGCCACAATGAATATAAATAAAATAAATGTGGACCACATCAAATACATTGTTCTGATCCCAAAGTAAGTAACTATTTAAAACACTGGAATCAGAAACAACGAAGGTACCACAAACACCTAGACCCGAGAAAATGTAGAAAAACGCCTATTTACTACATTTACCCGTCTGGGAATTGAACCCGGGACCATTGAGGTCGTCATATACGAATATGGTAGTTAACACTGATTAACCGGTTTAATGCGGATGACAATACGAATGACTTGTTATAAAGATCACCAAATAGTTTGAAAAATATTGAATTATTTAAATAAAAATATTATTTTTCAATAACCTCATTCAAGGAATTATATTTTCAGTTTAAACTAGCAATATGATTGCTCAATGCTTTCAAATGTATCCCAAAAACTGTATCTAAAGAATTGGAACAAAACATTTGAGATATTTTGACTTTGGATAAAATAAAAAATAGGTACCATTAAATATGCTAATCTAATCTAAAAAAAAAGGCAAAAAGCTTTTTAGTTTATATTTAATATAGAGAATTTAATAAAAAATCATTAAAAGTCAGAACTTCATAACAATTTAGTCCCATAAATTAAACTTAACTTAAAAGTCGTCTTTACAAGGTTAGATGTTTTTACATAATCGCTGGTGATAAGGAATGAACAAATCTAAATGGACTGACCCTTTTAAAAATTGAATTCAGAAGTATTGGTAAATGTTGTAAACATCAAATTGCAATAATTATTTTTATAAGAAAAAATTTCATATTTATTCATTAAATCCAATATGCGATTCTTCGAGTCAGTTCCAGCACTAGCCTTCTTAGCTTGACACGTGTTATTTTTATCAAGTTATATTTTAAGGACTGTATCAAGCAAATTTGCTGTTCCTAGTGCCCCCTACCACACGATATCCTGAGCTTTATCATGTTAATCATGTAGTTCCTCACTCACCACATGCACTTGCGGTCGTACGAGGCGACGAGCAGGTTGTCCCCGCGCGGGTGGATCGCCATCGTGCTGATCCACTGCGCGCCCGGCAGCAGCTTGCGCACCAGCTCCTGCTTCACCAGGTCGTATATCCGCACCGCGCGCTGCGTCTGCATAACCAACAAGCAATCAGTAAAACTATTTCTGCAAGTTGGCGCATCTACCACCCTGTAAGCACTTTAAGACGTCCCAAAATTACCAGTGGTAGTTTACTATTGCTTAGGCATAAGTGTTGGCTGATCCCCGCCCTGCGGCGGAAGGGCAGCCGGCTGCGACACACACACACTAGCCCCCCCCGGCACTAGGCAGGGCGGCACACTCACCGCGACGAGCAGCTGCGGCCTGGCGGGGTGGAACAGGGCGGCCTGCAGCAGCCCCGCGCTGCGGCGGAAGGGCAGCCGGCTGCGACACACACACACTAGCCCCCCCGGCACTAGGCAGGGCGGCACACTCACCGCGACGAGCAGCTGCGGCCTGGCGGGGTGGAACAGGGCGGCCTGCAGCAGCCCCGCGCTGCGGCGGAAGGGCAGCCGGCTGCGACACACACACACTAGCCCCCCCGGCACTAGGCAGGGCGGCACACTCACCGCGACGAGCAGCTGCGGCCTGGCGGGGTGGAACAGGGCGGCCTACAGCAGCCCAGCGCTGCGGCGGAAGGGCAGCCGGCTGCGACACACACACACTAGCCCCCCCGGCACTAGGCAGGGCGGCACACTCACCGCGACGAGCAGCTGCGGCCTGGCGGGGTGGAACAGGGCGGCCTGCAGCAGCCCCGCGCTGCGGCGGAAGGGCAGCCGGCTGCGACACACACACACTAGCCCCCCCGGCACTAGGCAGGGCGGCACACTCACCGCGACGAGCAGCTGCGGCCTGGCGGGGTGGAACAGGGCGGCCTACAGCAGCCCCGCGCTGCGGCGGAAGGGCAGCCGGCTGCGACACACACACACTAGCCCCCCCGGCACTAGGCAGGGCGGCACACTCACCGCGACGAGCAGCTGCGGCCTGGCGGGGTGGAACAGGGCGGCCTGCAGCAGCCCCGCGCTGCGGCGGAAGGGCAGCCGGCTGCGACACACACACACTAGCCCCCCCGGCACTTGGCAGGGCGGCACACTCACCGCGACGAGCAGCTGCGGCCTGGCGGGGTGGAACAGGGCGGCCTGCAGCAGCCCCGCGCTGCGGCGGAAGGGCAGCCGGCTGCGACACGCACACACTAGCCCCCCCGGCACTAGGCAGGGCGGCACACTCACCGCGACGAGCAGCTGCGGCCTGGCGGGGTGGAACAGGGCGGCCTGCAGCAGCCCCGCGCTGCGGCGGAAGGGCAGCCGGCTGCGACACGCACACACTAGCCCCCCCGGCACTAGGCAGGGCGGCACACTCACCGCGACGAGCAGCTGCGGCCTGGCGGGGTGGAACAGGGCGGCCTGCAGCAGCCCCGCGCTGCGGCGGAAGGGCAGCTGGCTGCGACGACGCGACAGCTGGTGCACGACCACGGCTCGGGACGCGGCGTCCCGCAGCGTGCAGCACAGGTAGTCGCCGCGCGCGTGCCACGACAGCTGGGACAACCAATGTACAGTTCACCACGATGCCTACACTTGAAACAACGCCAATATTCTGCTGCTTCATTTTGCAGTAAATAAAGCATCAAAATGTTTCCAAACAAGGAGAGTCAATGTCTCCGGAATCGCCTAGAACACTTTGCACAGGAGTAGACATAAAAGAAACTGAAGAACACTGAAGACTTGGCAGCATGGTCCCAGACCTTAGCCGAGGACTAAATGTCAAAATTGCCCAATAGGGGATAATACTGCAAAGTTCTGACCACAGAGTGCAGCACTAGCGTAGACAGTAAACACTTTTTTGACAAGTCCTTCAAGGCGTGTTTTTATTTATTAAATTGTACCTAAAATTGAGATTTAATTTGGGAAGAGTGTATTGTATAAACAATAATGCATCAGTGCTGTGTATTTGGATGTAGGAATGCAGGGAACCATTCATTTCCAAAAGAAACAAAAACTCGAAAACTATGGGAAGCAGCAACTCGCTGTAAAAACTTTCGAGCCAAAGAACATTCTAAAATATGTTCAGCACATTTTAAATCCGAAGATTTCATTCAAGTTGGAAAGTATTCAGGTGAGTCAATCTCATTTATAGAATAATATTCATTTTTATCACTGAAAAAACTATTTATGATTTTATTCATAACATAACCTAAAATCTCTTTATTATTTCCAGGACTAAATAATACCAGGCGCATTTTAAAGAAAGGAATGGTGCCTTCAGTATTTCCATGGACTAAAACGGAAGATATAAAGTCAGAACAAAGGCAAGAACGCGCATCAGCACGTGATGCTAAACGAAAATTGTGTTTTTCATACATTGAAAAGTGTGATGACTTATCTCTCACCCCAAGTGTTACTACAGCTACATGCAATACTTCAGTCAAGGTGACAACATTAGACTTTGGTGTTGATTGTGTTGAAGAAATTGTGATCCAAGAAAATTGTGAATATAACCCAGAAAATTTACAAAATGATATTGCTACTGTTTGTGAATGTGCAACTCAAAAAAATTACCAATTCTACACAATAGAGTCCTTTAGGGATGATGATAAAGGTGTTGCTTTTTATACTGGACTTGAATCATATAGTAAATTTATGTTTGTCTTCAATACTTTGTGTCCTGAAGCATATTCAATAACCTATAAAAGAAGTCATGTCCTAGGTCTGAGTGTTGAAGACCAGTTCTTTTTGACATTAATGAAGTTAAGGAGAAATAAAGAAGACTATGAGTTAGGCCGTTTTTTTGATGTAAGTCCCTGTACTGTATCAAATATATTTGTTACATGGATTAACTTTATGCATCAAATGTGGTCAATGTTGAATATATGGCCTGACAGGGAATTAGTTGATTTCTATATGCCTGAAGGATTTAAAAAATATTACCCTTCCACTAGAGTCATCATAGATTGTACGGAAATACCTATACAACGACCTGTTAATCCAGCTGCACAAAGAGCCGCTTGGAGTTCATACAAGAACCGTTCTACTGTTAAGTATGAAGTAGGAGCATCGCCAAGTGGCCTTATAACACATTGTTCTGATGCATATGCTGGAAGTACCAGTGACAGGCAAATTGTAGAGAGAAGTGAACTTTATCAAAAGTGTGAAAAAGGAGACAGTATTATGGCTGACCGAGGGTTTAATGTGCAAGACTTATTTGCTCATAAAGGTGTTGCTGTAAATATACCATCATTTTTTAAAGGAAAAAGTCAGTTGCCTGGTATGACCGTTGTAGCAGATCGGAAACTTTCTTCAAAGAGAACACACATTGAACGCATTATAGGCTTAACTAAAACCTATTGTATATTGCACAATCCTGTGAATATAAATTATGTTCCACTGATGTCAAAAATATATTTTGTATGTGTTATGATGTGTAACTTTCGTGAAAATATTGTTAAAAGTACAGCATAACTTTTCATTCTCTTTTTTAAATTCAATAAAGTTTTGTAATATTGCCACAAAACGGTAGTTTCCGAAGAGCCGTGTTGTCAAGAAAACCACGTAGTTAAGTAAATCGGATTTATTCCAAGCCGTGAACTACAAGTCTTTGGACTAAGTAACGTGACTTACAGCGGTAAATGCGCGCACTCAGTGCCGGCAAACAAAAGAAGTGTAGAGGGGCTAGATTTGGCTAACTCTAAATATCTCAACACGGTGAGAGTATCTAGGTGCGTTTCCTAATTTCACCCACTAATTGGAATACAGAACACAATGTATGGAAACACCTTATTGATCTGAAAAAACCAAATTGTGGCGCGATGTAAGTAACACCTAACGCCATCTATTGACATTACTTGGAAACTGCAGCCGTACTATAGGTTGATTCGGAGAAACCAAGTCGGCGCGCGAGTTAAGTAATACTCAGCGCCATCTCGTAGTGGTCTTAGAAACTAAAAGGTAATAAAGGTTTACTACAATCTCCCCCTTTGTCTCTGAAGTCGTCCCGACGAAGAAGACAAGATAGGATTACTGGTATTGAGTGTTTTTTCTAGGCCGACCGCGTCCCCGCTTCTGCTGAAGTCTGATATCAGGCTTAGGCACAGTTTTCCTTGGCCGGCCCCTTCTTTTAAGAGCTTGTACTGGTTCAGGGAGGTGTGATTTATTGCTAGAGAATGCGGTAAGAGCAGTACTATGATAAACTCCTAGGGACACATTAGGATCCTCTGGATTAGCAATTTCATATGAGCTGGGACCGTGTTTTCTCTTTATTATATATGGTCCATCTCGGCGAGGGGCAAATTTTGCACAAATACCTCGTGAGGCTTTACTAACAGGATGTAATGTTACCATGACAAGGTCACCGATATCGTATCCAGGATCTCTGCGTCTTTGTTGATCTGCGTATTCTTTTCTTTGCTCTTCCTACATTTCTTGGACCTCTTTTGCCCTTTCTAAAGTCGAGGCCAGCTGTAATAGCTTGGGTGTGATTTCAGGGACGAAGTTTTCTGATATAAGAATCTCTCTGAAATTGTGCCAACTATCATCAAGGGTTTTCAAATCCCTTCCAAATGTCAAGAAAGCTGGAGAGTAGTTTGTGGACGTGCATTGGGCTGTATTCATAGCAAACCTTATGCACGGTAATTTATTAGGCCAATCTCGATGATTGTCACCCAGTAGAATAGCTAACTGAGTCTTTAGGTCGCGATTCCTTCTCTCCACAGGATTCGTTTCAGGGTGGTATACTGGAGTGAAGGCATGCTTAACCTTCATACAAAACGCGACTTGTTGCATGACAGCACTAACAAACTGAGTACCATTATCGCTTATCATGCGTCTCGGAAAACCATATCGTAAAAAGATTTCATGTATAAGTGTCAAAGCACAGTTTTCAGCAGTAGCTGTCTCCAATGCGAATAACTCCACCCACCTACTTGCCAAGTCTTCTACTATAAATACCCAAGTCATTCCCTTCTCTGATGCAGGCAATGGGCCAAATAAGTCAAATGCCAGAACCGCAAAACGTTGATTCATTACTGTCGTTTGCAATAACCCTGCCGGCTTTTGGTTACTGATCTTGTAACGTTGGCAATCTACACAATTCTTTAAGTAGGCTTGAATATATTTTCGCATACCTGCCCAAAAATAACGCTTAGCGATGGCTTCATAGGTTTTATCACTTCCGTAGTGTCCTGCTAATGGACTATCGTGGTATGTGGACAACACGTTTGACCATTCATGCTGAGGTACTACTAATTGGGCGTCATCATTTTCGAAGTTAGGGTTATTTCTGTACAGAAGCCCGTTATTAAGAAAATACCCTTTGTTGCTCCAGTAATAGGCATCTTCATTCTTTTTATCATCTTCTAGAGCACGGACTATCTTTGCAATTCGATCATCTTTTAACTGTTCGTCTCTAACTTCGCCCGTGCTTCGAATAGGCATGTCTACGATGACACTACATATGCCACAAAGTTTTATGCTCTCGTCAGTGCATGGGGGTCTGGACAGTGTATCTGCAACTAAATTTGTACGACCAGGAGTATACTTTATAGTTATATCAAACCCTTGGAGCTGCAAAGCCCAGCGTGCTAGTCTGCCTGTGGGAGACTTTAACGACATTAACCATTTCAGTGCCTGGTGATCAGTTATCACCATTATCGGGGAGCCATCTATGTATCCAGCAAACTTATTTATAGCCCAAACTACGGCTAGGGCTTCTTTCTCCGTCGTGCTGTAATTACGTTCCGCTGAGGTAACAGAACGACTAGCATATTCAACGGGATGTTCATTTTCTCCCTCCCCCTGGACCAAAACTGCTCCAAGCGCATAGTTACTGGCGTCAGTCTTCAGGATAAAGGGTTTTGAATAATCAGCTTGCTTCAAAACCGGTGCTGTAGTCAGCAATCTCTTTAACTCGTTGTAGGCTGTATTTTGTTCCTCAGTCCAGGTCCATACAGCCTTCTTCTTGGTAAGCCGTGTCAGTGGCTCAGCAATCCGTGAGAAATTATCGATGAATCGACGATACCATGAACAAGTCTGCAAGAATGTCTGCAAGTGTTTCAGATTACAAGGTACAGGTAAATTACAGATTACTGCCGTTTTTTCAGGGTCCATCTCCAATCCTTTAAGTGTAATGAGGTGTCCCAGGTATTTAATTGAGGAGCAGCAAAATCGACACTTTTCTCTATTGGCCGTCAGATTGAATTCTCTCATCTTTATAAAGATAGCTCTGAGGTCAGAAAGATGACCCTGAGAATCAGATGAAAATACAATCAAATCATCCAAGTAGGCCAGCATCTTAATACCTTCTAGGCTGATGCGGAATCTATCGATTAATCTTTGGAATGTGGCAGGAGCATTCCGCAATCCGAAAGGCATTCTGGTAAACTTGAATATTCCAAAGGGCGTTATAAAAGCAGTTTTCTCCTGGTCTTCCTCACGTACCTTCACTTGCCAGTATCCAGCTTTTAAATCCAGCGCCGACATGTATGGAGAGGGCTTCGCATCATGCAGCAGGTCATCAATTCTTGGTAGCGGGTAAATATCAGGTACCGTTATGGCATTTAGTCTCCTATAATCTATGCATACACGAATTGTACCATTCGGTTTTGGAACCATTACCACAGGTGATGCCCAAGGTGAGCAACAGGGTTCAATAATTCCATCTTGTAGCATTTTGTTTAACTCTTCCTTTAGGGTCTCCTTGCGTGAAGGTGATAGCCTATAGGGAGGCATGGATATTGGTGGGTGGTTTGATGTTTGAATACTGTGTTGTGTAGCATTGGTGGGTTTACCATTATCAATAAAAATATCGTTGTACTCTTCTAATAGTTCATTTAATTGATCATTCAATGAGCTGTTAATACAAAGAGAATTTATATGAACTCTCGGAAACAAGTCTTTGGAATGTGGAGACAAACAACTATCATCAACACTGGCATTCATAACTGCATCCTGCATAATATAATTCAAACGCGGTGAGTAGCCATCGAAAACAGTTGCCTTAAACCTTTTAAGATGTGGCGGAGTACCAGGTATCTCAATAGGGATAAGTTTGTAGCCAGTGGAAGCTGCTTCAGAAGGAAGATCTGCATGTTGTACTTGGTGAGGGAACTTCGATGTCGGTGGCATTGAGGGCTCAGCGGGAAGTCTCATTGTTGGAGTTGTAGGCAAGTTACGTGTTTTCGGTGCTATCGGCTGAACGGGTGACAGGGCTGATATGTTAATCATCCTTGGAGGAGAGTTCTTTACCTCTTCATGGAATTGTACGAAGTCTTCCGTGTAAAGCTCGTACACCTCATGAGGGCTATCAATAAAACTCCAAGTAAACTGTCCGAGGTTCAGTTGTATTCCTGCTTGCTTTAAGAACCCTATTCCCAGCAAGGTACGATTGTCCACGGAGTGCGGAAGGACTATGAAGTTGGTAACGAATTTTTTCCCACAGAGTTCAACGGCCGCATTGAAGGTGCAGACGTTTTCATGGCAAGGAACTCCATCAGCCAGGGTAATAAATACATTTTGCTGATTGAAGACTTGACCCCGTTTGCGAAGTGTGTCGAACAGCTGGAAGGATGCTACGCTGGCTTTAGCACACGTGTCCACGAAGGCAGTCTCACTATGTCCACCTATGCTAACATATATTGTCGGACGCGCGTAAGTAGCGACTTCAACATTGACGGCACAGAAACTAAGTTTCTTTCCGGCCTTGTCTCCACTGCATGTTGAACAGCTGCTTCGGTAGACCCCAGGTGCTCCACAACCATAACATGACACTTTAGTTGTTTCTTGAAGTTTGCTGCTGATGGTGGCCTCTGGTTGCGACTTTTCATTTTCCTTCAGGATAGAAGTTTTCATCTTGCGGCACTCTTCTACACCGTGGCCTAAACATTTGCAGTAACGGCACCGTACCTTTGGTTTGACCTTTGCCGTTGAAGTCACTGGTATAGGTTTACCCTTTTCCTGAAGGACTTGTTCTACGCCACGAGCGTCCCGGAGAAGTTCTTCAAAATTCTGGATGTCGTTCCGAGGTACCTTGTCTCGAATCCTTAGGTTTAGTAAACTATAGATGAGGTCAAGTTGCTGTTTTTCTTTAAGTTGCTCAGTGACAGGCAGCTGGGAGAAAAGCATTCTCTTTTTAGCGACGAAGGTAGCAGTATCTTCAAACTTGTCTTGTTTCTCACTGATTATTTCATGGTAGATCAAGTACTCAGGCTTCTTCGGAGCAAAGTTTCCTCGTAGTTTTTGTTCAAATTGCGCCCAGGTTGTCACGTTATCCTTGATTCCTTGCCACCAAACTGCGGCTTCGTCGTGTAGTAGCAACGGAAGTCCATCCAAAACATCAGTATCCGATATGCCTTCAATCTTCTTGTAGATACGGACAGCGGCCAGAAACGTTTCGACGGCGTCAGAGCTTTTTCTGCCGTTAAAGGTAGCCTTGCACGATGCGAGTGTTGCGACGACTGCCGAGTGAAGCAAGTAGTTGACGGAATTGCTCATCCGAAAGGTTGACTGCCATCTTGCTCTTTGGTTTCTTGCGCGGAGATTTGTCAATAATCGTAGTCTTCCGTCCGTACTTTGTTATTACGTACTTTGGTTCAGTTCGGGCCCCGTTGGTCGCCAGATTTTAATATTGCCACAAAACGGTAGTTTCCGAAGAGCCGTGTTGTCAAGAAAACCACGTAGTTAAGTAAATCGGATTTATTCCAAGCCGTGAACTACAAGTCTTTGGACTAAGTAACGTGACTTACAGCGGTAAATGCACGCACTCAGTGCCGGCAAACAAAAGAAGTGTAGAGGGGCTAGATTTGGCTAACTCTAAATATCTCAACACGGTGAGAGTATCTAGGTGCGTTTCCTAATTTCACCCACTAATTGGAATACAGAACACAATGTATGGAAACACCTTATTGATCTGAAAAAACCAAATTGTGGCGCGATGTAAGTAACACCTAACGCCATCTATTGACATTACTTGGAAACTGCAGCCGTACTATAGGTTGATTCGGAGAAACCAAGTCGGCGCGCGAGTTAAGTAATACTCAGCGCCATCTCGTAGTGGTCTTAGAAACTAAAAGGTAATAAAGGTTTACTACAGTTTTTATTTACTATTTTTGTATTTTTATTTAAAACAATTATAAAATAAATATATTCATTTATTAATTAACAATTTTTACAATAACATGTAGGTATCGCTTAACATTTTAATTATTTATAGAAACATTTGGCATACTTTTATCACATGGAAATATTGCTTAATGTTAAAATTATTTAAAGAAACATTTGGCATACTTTAGATACCAAGCACATGAAAATATTGCTTATTATTAAAATTATTTAAGAAACAATTTACATTACAAGTATTTTGCTTAATGTTAAAATAATTATTATTTGTAGAAACATTTGTCATAGTTTTTATAGAGTACTTTTTCTAGTAAAGCTGGTCGGAAATACTCTTCATAAAACAAATCTAGTTTGTTTTCCATCTCCTTTATAAACATATCATTCCGGGGAACATCAATCATAGTCCATTCTACAAATGTGTATATTAATAAACTAGCATACTTTCTGCCGGTAACCATCAACTGGCCTTGTATTTGATAGTAATATGGATGTGTCTCTTCTAAATATAAATTTCCATAGATATTTTTCCACAAGTATGGGATTGTTTCGTCAGTAATGGCATAATTTCTTTGATTGTAAGGGCACTTTACCTCCAAAATTGTTTCCTCACCAATAAGACCATCAGGAGATGCCCCCAAATATGGCTTATTTTTAGATAAAATCAATCCACATTTCTGCACCTTTATTTCAGTATATTCTTCATATAACTGAATAGCTCTTGACTCACAGTCTTTTCCATGTTGAGTTTGTTTACATTTGAACTCTACTGGATTCAAAATTCTTTGGGCTACATTATTTTTGGCTTGTGTAGAAACTGCTTTGCAGCATGTATGGAAGTTACTAGCTGTTATATGATATCTGCGAATTTTATGCCATTCAAAGTTTTCAGCCTGATTTCTTGTCCACTGTTCAATATCTTGTATGCCACTATCTTTCATATCACAATGATGTAAGTTTCGTAAAATTTCTTTTTCCAGGTCTGTAGCATAACTATGGTCCTTTACAACACCATAAATATTTGCTGGATGAATCATATGCTTAAACGGCATTGTGCTGTGAAAATGGCCAACATAGTTTATAGTCATATTTTGAATTTTTTCTTTGTATTTATCAGCATTCAGTTTAGTGGGATGTATGGGAAAATAATTAATACTTTCCATTTTTTTCTTTTTTCTCAAAGGTAATTTGTCAGCTTTAAGAGGAGTCCCAAAATAGTTCTTTAAAGGTTTATGAAAACTTTGCAGTTGTTGTGTACATGATATATTTAGAATAATTTTTCTTTCTCTTTTCATTTCTTCTACACCTAGCAGCAGAGCAATCACATGCTTACAATGTGCGTTGGGTGGTTCACCTACACTACAATCACACTGACATCCTTCTATAGATCCATATGATGATATATGTACAGTCATGTTGTATATAATAGCTTTCTTCATGGATGCTTTGCACTGACCCGTAAAATAGTAAATATGATTTTCCATAGCCATCCTCACATTTAAAAGGTACTGATTTTGGTACATACTCTTACCACGTTCCACTCCAGCTTCAAACCTGAAACACAGAAAAAGTTGTAATTCTAACTAATATTATAAATGGGAAAGTGAAATATATGCTTCGTGCTAGGTGCTTGTTATAAAAATTGAGTAAAGTATACTAACCTGCTTAAAAAGTTTTCTATTTTTGCCATTGTGATTGGTGGAACGTCAGAGCTTGCATTTAAATCTCTAAACATATCATTATCTGGAGTAAATAAACATTTAATTGTATCGCTTTCGTCGACATCACCGTTTCTTGCACTACAAAAGTTATTGTTTTCATCGTATAGTCTTAACCTGAAACAAAAGAATTCAGTGAAAACACATTCATAAATACTGTGTTAAATATGTAAAAAATACAATTCACATTTTAATTATCATACCTTTCCACTAAATCCTTCTTTTTTCCCTTCAAACTCGCACCACGGTCTCGAAGCAACTTCTTTAATTCATCTACTTTTAAATGGCCGTAGGTAGTCATTTTATGTTTTTATCAGTTAAAAACTTAAACAAGAATAATTATTGACACTTAAACAAACTCACTTTAAAATACTTTATATCCCTGATTGAAACAACTAAATAAAAATACGCGGCTGGATTTCGTACAATGGCGGCAAAGATGGCGGGTTGTTTACTGTATGTGCTAGTAGCGCCACCTGCGCTAAGTTTTGCGTAATATTCCCTATTCAATCACGATTGAACTGCAATTGAAATAGCTGAATAAGGCCAATAAACATTCATTAAAATTAACTGTTTGTTCTTTTTTTACGTTCCTAAGCCCGTGAAAGGAAAATCAACAACTTATGAATAGTTTCGTAATGACGGAAAAATTAATGAGATGCGCGTCGCGTAAAAAGTGTGTTGCGAGGAGGCCTTAACCAACATTTTAGATTTTTGTACTGGGCTACACAAAAAAATTAAATACGTCATTTGTTTTTTGTGTCATGGATTGTTACATCAAAATTTTGATGGTGATTGTATAGAAATCATCATCGTATTATCTTGCTAAATTATCCTGTATAGAAATAGACTTTTGTTGGTGTTAGTTTTTTACTGAAACTATACCAACCAAGTTCAATCAACCTAAAATAGTATCACAAAATATTTATAACTTACATGTATGATAGGTTTGAAGTGTGTGATAGCGATGCGCACGCCCAGCGCCCACTCGTCGGGGGTCACGGTGTCCCACGTGACACATGACTTCGTGCGGTCGTCCACTGCGAATGGAATTTCACGGATGAGATACATTCAATCTGACTAATCTTGTTCTGGAAAGATCGCAACCACAGAACACGGATAAAGGGTTTGATAGGCGGAGCAGGCGCGCCACAAAGATTATGAGCAAATGTTCATACTTCTGCCGAAACATGAATGTAAGTGAGAGCGCTGTGATTGGTTTCTTTTGACATCGCGCGACTCGTCGCCACCAAGTCAAAAGATTTAGCTTAACTTAGCGTTTAAGAGTGAGAAAGCATGTGTGTTTATTATGTGCAAAAGAAGAAGTGGGGCGCAAGCGGCGACATCGGTTCTCATACAAATGGCGCATGACAGCCTTTCTAACCTTTTTCCTTGTTCCGTGGTTTCACCGACAGTAGCGACACGTATCATGTTCATATGGGCGACTTATTTTCGTTCATTGCAGTTTTCATAAATAGCATTGCACGTTACTCAATAATAAATAATGTACCTAAAAGCTAAAATCCAAAGTCTCCAAAGAAGCAAAAGTTGCGAAACGCCAATGGTTTTTAATTAAATGAACACGAAGTCTAGTTAAATACATCAAACTTAACATAATCACAAGAACGTGGTATATCACTCTTAAGTTGAAAATCATTTGCGCGTTTTAGAAAAACTACTAATAGCAATGCGTCATACGTCATAACTCCATGAGTTCAATATTGTCGCTATTTTACTGACATATAAAATTTTGTCAAAACTGGGTAAACCATTTTTTTGGGTGACCTACACTGATTTCATATACCGACAGAATAAAGTAGATATGCCACAAATCCCGGGATTAACTGATTTACTCAATAAAAAGTTGTTTACACAATTTAAACCACTGCACGGATTTTATTAATATTACTTTATATTAAATCGGGTTGTCCATAATAAATCCCGGGAAGATCCATATTAATATCAACATTTTACCTACCTAAATTGACCTCTGCTGAATTACTTACTGGGCGCGGGCTCCTTGGGCGGCTCGGCCAGCAGGCGGTCGGTGCGCGCGGCCACGCGGTGCGCGCCTACATCCGCCCCGGGGTTGAGCAGCAGCAGCCGGGGCCCCACGGCCGCGGCCGCCACGCTGAGCCCGGCGGCGGGGCCCCAGCCCACGCAGGCCACGGGCCCCAGGGCGACGGTGCGGAGGCAGCGCCCCGTGCTCGTCTCCCACACTATACGCAACACACGAAACTGAGTCTGAGGCACGCCGAGTGACGCCGACTCGAGGACATTGAACTTTATTCACATCATCTGCATAAGCATAACCAACCAGCCGGTCTCCTACTAGACTCAGATCGTTCCCAAAAAAGGATTAAGGAGCCATAATCGCTAAGGCAAGCGAGTTAACGAGCGCAATTTGACCGACAGTGAAAAAAAGAGACTACTGCCGGTACTCTTTTGGTAGTACTCCACTCTTTGAGAAATTTCTTACGTGTCGTCATAGCAGGAGGAAGGGTAAAACAATTATTATGATTTTACTTATTATGTTAATCGTAACTTGAGCGATCAAATGTAATAAGTGTAAAATACTCGTTTTTAGATAAAAAAAAATTAAGGTTGTGTTAATATCAATAAAAAATAAGGTAAAATAAGTAGCAGACCGCTTTTTAAATCGACCGTTAATTGGAAACTCGTCTGACGTAATTCTTTCGTAATTAGTAAGGGTTTCCAAGTTGTGTTTTACAACAGATTTGAAAGGCAAATAAGCAGAATATACTTTATTTCTTATTGATAAGTTTATAATAATTGACTGGATTTGATTAGGGACCAAACGTCACCTAAGATATTAATAATGAATAAACACAATAATAAAAATCGATATAAATTTTGAAAGCAAGGAACTGACAAAGTGTTTAAAAATCCTAACGTCACAGACAATACCCTTTTTTATTTTAAGATTTTGATACGAACATTAATTGGACGTAGATATGCAGAAACGTTCCAATCCACACTGAGTTGATTTTGAGATAAACGCAATTTAGCGTTTTAGTGGTACACTTTTCATTCTAACAAGTAAAGACGAAACATATAGTTTTTCCATATGGACGAAATATTTACAAAATTTATGAGATACTAAATTTTTGAATATTTACGTTAAAACAGGAGATAATTAGGAAAAATCGTTTTGGAACGTTTTCGCTATTTAGCTTTTTGTATGGACGTTCAAGTTGAGTTATTCTGCAAAAACGTTCCAAACAATATTTTTATTAATTAAACTGATAATAACTTACGTATTTTTTGTTTTATTAAGTAGGTGTATAGTACTTATAAAATAAAAGAAGATTAATAAGAAACAATTCGTTTACTTTATTTGATATTTTAGCAACTTAATTGCACTTATAATATCAGTATATAAACTTGAAAAATTTTGTCTCAGGCGGGACTCGAACCCGCATCTCCTCGCAAAAATTTTTCAAGTTTATATACTGATATTAAACAATTCGTTTTTATTCAATATATTAAAAAAAAACGCAGCATAGAGAATCTCAAGAAACCAGACGGCAGCTTCACCAACACAGACGACGAAACCTGCGAACTGTTACACCAAACCCACTTTCCAGGCTGCCGGATCACCAGTGACACGGGCTGGTCTGGGGAAACGGACTACAGACCGCAGGACTCGGACTGGAAAACCGCCATGGTAATTGTCGACCACGACAAAGTAAGATGGGCAATCAACACCTATCTCCCATTTAAATCAGCAGGCCTCGACGGCATCTTCTCGGGTATGCTGAAGTGGTGGGCGGACGAGTTGGTGTCACACCTTGTCACCATCTTCAGGGCATGCCTAGCTTTCCGACATATGCCACATAAATGGAGAGAAGTAAAGGTCGTATTCATCCCCAAACCCGGAAAAAGCGACTACACACAACCGAAGTCCTTCAAAACGCTGGAAAGACTCTGTGACAGGGACATAAGAACTTACGTGCTTGTAAGCGAGACCCTACATCCAAACCAACACGTCTACAGTATGGGCAAATCCACCGAATCGGCCCTACACACTGTAGTAAACAAAATCGAGTATACATGCTCTTAATCACAAACAATCGACTTCGATCGAATGTCAATAAAATCACCTAGGTTTTTATTGACATTGATGGGGCGTTTGATAAAACTAACTTCACCAGCATAGGACGGGCACTGTGTAGACATGGCGTCGACCCAACCATGGCGGGGTGGATCGACGGCATGCTAAGAAACAGAGCCATACGATTCACCGTGAACAATACTACCAGAGGAATAGTAGCGAAAGGCTGCCCGCAAGGGGGAGTCTTGTCGCCGCTCCTGTGGAATTTTGTTGTTGATGAACTCATAGAGAAACTCAACAGCAAACACTACGGTGGGATATGCTGACGTCCTAACTATACTCATCAGCGGACCCTTTTAGAACATTTTATGTATCCTAATAGATTAAGCTCTCAAGATCGTAGAACTTTTTATTTTATTTTATTTTATTTTTTTATTTTATTTTATTTATTTGGAACAACAAACAGTTATACATTAAGTAGTAGTACATTATTATGTATATGTGAAGTTTGAATAAATGCATAACCAACCACGTTATTCACAGAGTAACAAATAAACAAATTATTAGGTATAATATATTCACTAGGGTGGCTAGGTTCGAGTTTTACGAACAGGATAATCCATAGCGGCAATAAAGCTACAATGATAAACTTTTTTTAGGCCGTCCCGCCGCAATTGACAAACAGACTGACGCCAAACGAGCCAAAATTATTCAGGTCCCGGCGAGATACACAATATGTAGATATTATGAGGCATGTCTTAAAAAATATTATTATATATTATTATATTATTATTATTTGGCAAAGATTTATTTATTTATTTATTAGTAGTGGTAATATATTTAGTTGTTATTAATTTGAATTGTTGGTATGAAACCGAATAAGAAAAGCTAATTAATACAGTCGCCAAACAACACCGCAATCGAAAATACTGTAAATCACGCCGAGAATTCACGAATTCTTCCCCCCATCCGACGCTCGTCCGCCAAGTGCGCCGGTTTTGCCTTTGCACGGTGTTAATTATAAGGATACATATTTAAATAATTTGGATAGTATAGTATATAATATTTTATGGCACAAGTGGTAGAAATCACACTGGATGATTAGAACATCATTATAATTACTACGGAATGCAATGCTATAGAGTAATTATTTGTAATGAATGACCTTATTGCCTATCAAGAATATCAGTGATATGTTTTTTAAATCTGGGTGCTGAAAGTTGGAAGATGTCCACCCCACCGAAGTGTCTGTTATAATTATCAACCAATCGATGCATTGGAGATCGTTTACCCGTTTAACTTTGGTGTATAGATCATGATCTCTCGGGTAACCCAGCAAAAACCGAGCTAGTCCTATTTACCAAAAAACTGAAGTTACCCAAACTTAAACTACCGAAACTGTTCGGAACACAACTGTCCTTCTCAAATGAAGTCAAATATTTGGGCGTCACACTTGACGATAAATTACTGTGGGGGAAACATGTCGAACAGAAAATTAAATGTACCTCCATAACCTTCTGGCAATTCAGAGGTCTAATGGGCAAAACATGGCGTCTATCTCCCAAGATCACACCATGGCTTTATAAAGCTATGATTAGACCCATCATCACATACGGCGCGATCGCTTGGTGGTCCAGAACCAAACTAATGACAGGGGTGAAAATATTGGGAAAATTCCAAAGACTTGCATGCTGTGCAGTCACTACTTGGCACTACTTGGCTTGCCGCCGCTAGACCTTTTCGTGCAGCAGGAGGCAGTCATAGCGGTCACAAGGCTAAAACACCTAGGCCTGTGGAAAAATCTTGCAAATAGTCACAGTGACATCTGGTACAGAGGACTAAAATCCACTCCCCTACTTGAAGCTACTAGAAGCTGTGACAAGACACCGAAAATCTATGTGTTCAACAAATCATATAGTATTCATGAGGTCCAAATCTAAACTGATGGTTCCAAAACCAAATCAGGTACAGGCGCCGGAGTCTTCTAGATGGACCTAAACATAAACATATCTACACCGCTGGGTGAAGATAACTCGATATTCCAATGCGAGTGTATTGCCATAATCCAGGCTGCCACTGCCATAAAGAAGAGAGAGGTTGTTAACTACGGCATTCGCATACTCTCTGATAGCATGGCGGTTCTCAAAGCAGCCCTGGAGAGCAACATCATCACATCCAGCTTTATTTACGAGTGTCACCTGGCCCTTGAAGACATTGCCATAAGGAACAGTGTCACCTTACAATGGATCAAAGGACACAGCGGCTCCCTGGGCAATGATGCCGCAGACCAACTCGCTAAAAGGGGATCGGATCTTACGGTTTTCGGCCCCAGGCCACATCTGCCTATCCCCTTTAACCAATACAGGTCATGGCTGCGACATCAAACCCTAGTCAAACACAACGACCGCTGGGCCAATATCAGCAACTGCAGACAGTCCAGAGAGGCCGTACCGGCTCTTTCACCGCGTCTGACTCGCAACTTAATCGCCCTGAACAGAGGTGACCTTCGAAGAGCAGTGGGATCACTGACTGAACATATCCCCCTAAATAAACATCTCTTCTCCATTGGTGCCACAGACAGCCCCCTATGTAGAGGCTGCCTGGAACAGGCAGAATCGGCTGCCCATGTGATTTTAGAATGCACAGGGATAGCCACCCACCGGGCATCTATCCTCGGCACACCGAGTTCCCTTTCAGAATCCTGTGAACCTCCTAAAAGACTTCTGTGCTTCTGGAAGGAGTTGGGGTGGTTGGACTAATCACCCTAATTCCCGGTACGCATAATGGGCCAAGTAGAGCCTAAATGCGGAAAAGGAAGCCCGGTACCCATAATCAATATTAGCAAAACTTTAATTATTTTCGCGTTCTTCTTAAAAAAATTAATGCAAAAACGTTTCATGCATACATGGAACATTTTTCGTTTAAAAAAACAAGCGATACTTGAATTCGCTAAACAATTCCAAAATTTTTGGAACATTACAACATCAATGAATTGTAAAATAAAATCGCTCCATATCACATATTATGTTATATTTTTTATGGAAAGCCCTTGTATGTGGATTGGAACATAAAACGAATGAAAAAAATTACAAAGTATAAATTGGAGGCTAAAGTTTTTATGCTGATATGATGAAAAGTGTCAAAATAGAAGGATTGCTCATATTAACTCAATTTTGCGTGACCTGTGGATTGGAACATTTCTGCATATCTACGTCCAATTTTACTTTTAAAAAGTAACCTTATCCTTTTTACAAAAAAAAATCAACAACGTAAATTCAAATGAGTAGTTTTTAAAAACGAATCTTCATGCCAAACTGAAAACAACGGTACAATCAGTTTCACCTCCACCAACGGGCCCAGGAGCTTACCTTTGAGCGTTTCGTCGTCGGAGCCGGTGACGATGTACTGGCCCGAGGGGTCGAAGTCCAGGCAGCGCACGGCGGCCGCGTGCCCCGCCAGGCGCAGCGCCTCCGCCGTGGGGAAGGGCTGCAGCTCGCGGGGCGACGGCAGCTTGGGGACCAGCTCTTCGGGGCGGATCGTTAGCTAATAATAAAAGAGTTTATTTCTCACTAAAACATTGCTACGGACCGTAATTGTACAACATACTAAGATGTGTAAATATTATCAGTGTGCGACTGGAGTCTAGGCTGCCTGTCCACCGGAGCGGAGCGAGGTAGCGGAGAGCGAAGAAACGGAGAAATATTAACCGATTGGCTAGCACAAAATCTCCGGTCCCTTTTTTTATGTAATCCTATTGGTTAATATTTCTCTATTTCCCCGCTCCGCTCCGGTGGACGGGCAGCTTTAATCAGACAGTCTTCTTGTTTGTATCTTAGACCACCAGGCCTGTCACCCTCAGAAACAAGCATGACTTAATTTATTACTATTAGTGCGTTGTGTATATGTGTATTTAATTCATTAAATTTCGATAGTTATATATTCGATAGATAGTTCGATAAGATTTGTGATGACTCGCTCGGTTTGAGAAGCTAGTTTGCTCTCCCAATCATCGGATAAACTATGTACTTAACAAGTAAAGGCCCATATCATTGAATTCAAATTACAACAGCAGTGATGAGTATTTGCATAATCACAACGCTTGCTAAATGCAGGTTGGTGATCACAAACCCGAGCGATGTCTAAGAATTCGAACTCTTGCTACACGACCTGGGGATCGAACCCAAGGTCAGACAACCAATGAGAAAGTATTCTACACATAATAGAACCTTATTAAATTGCTATGTGGAGACTAATAGACAAGGTCAATGTAGTGAATTCAGTATCATTTAATATGTGATGCCTTTGACAAATAAAAGACCTAAGAAGTAAATGTAGTTGAAGTCCTTATTTGAACTTTAATAAAGTTTGACATGAAACGATATTAAATGAATACAATACTATTTCTAACCATTATACTAATCGTAGATACCGTTTGGCCATACTATAATATTGTCAAAAGAATAGGTATTACATTTAAATATGGAACCAGTCAATTTGAGGTTTTTTGACGTGATAACGTCTTTAAAATGGTTTTAGTCGGGTGACATGTTCAGAAACTTGTGTCACACCAAAACCTCACGAGCGCGATCGCAGGTATAACGAGAGAGAGAGACGGACCGATCTCCCGTCTTATCTCGACCGCTGCCAGTCATTCCGTGAAACTTGTCACGCGGAATCCTCACGAGCGGAGGCTGGCATAGCGTTCGAGTGAGTGGACCGATCTTCCGTCTCTCTCACTCTAGCGGCATACAAACGAATGGAGATTTTCTCGTGCGGTTAAGTTTTCGTTGAATGTTTAAGATGTAATTTAAAATTTGAAAAAATTGTTATCTTCATTAATTCCTTACTTCCCAAAAACTTATATCACCAATAAGACGTTATCACGTAAACATCTCGATCGTAAACCTACTTTACAAACAACCAATTTCTTTTAAATATTTAAGCCACTCACCCGCATCTTAATGGCGCGCGGCGCAAGGTAGAGGTCGAGACAGCGCAGGAAGCGTTCGCGAATGAATCGTTCGTGCGCGGGCACGGCGCGCAGCGAGCTGAACTTCTGCGGCAGGAACGTGTACTTGCGCTTCCACGGCGTCTCGCTCAGCTTGTCCCACTCTTTCATCTGGGCAGCAGGGTAGCATAACAGTGAGGTACTGGTAACTTACCTCACCTCAGGTAAGGATATCATCCCATGACATGCGACAAAGAACAATGGCAAGATTTTACCTGAGTGTATTTTGAAGCGTCTAAGAATGTGACTTATACAAAAACTAATCATTTAATTAGCATTTTTTTTTCACGTTAACAGTTTTTAGTGTGAAAGCTGGAATTAAATTGCAATTTTTAAAAAGCCCTTAATTGATTAAGTTTGGTATATTCGCTAGTGTTGCCATTAAAAAAATACTGTGTGCGTAATATGTTATTCAAATCGATTCTACTTTCAATAAAATACAAAATACAAATTATTATTGCATTTCTATGCAAAAAGATGTAAATATATACTCAAATCTATTATATATCTATATATCTTAAATATATATCAGAATGCAATAAGATTTATTTAAAAAATCGACCCTAAGCAGAACCATGAAATACCTACAATGGCAACACTGATAAACGTAACAAAACAAAAACTAAACGTTATTTTGACAGTAGGGACACGGTATCGAATAGAAAGTGTCGTATTGATACTGTGATCATGAGTAGTATAAAAAAACTATCTAACTCATAAAAGTATCGATATAAAAGTTTATTAGTCTGTACCTAAATAAGTAAGTTTAAATCTACAGTTTATTTTGCAAAGTCTGATTTTTTGACAGTTGTGTTTTATTTTTGACTACCTAGTTCTTAGGAACGTTATTTTTGTAGTTATTTCAGGAAATAAAAATTGCTGATTCTTTCAATATAACCTCAAAATACAAAAAAAAAATAACTTTTTTTGTGGCCTCGATAAAACAAAATTCTTATTGATTATGATTATGCAGTGCACCTGCTATCATTTAAGCATTTTTTCAATCGTAGACGCTTCAAATATATTCCAGGTAAAACATTGTATGGGACCTTGTCATTGTTCTTTCAGTGGCTTGTGGGAGGCTGAAGTGAAATCCAGCAAAGGAGATGTCCCAAATTGTATGGAGGCCAGGCCCAGAACCTGTACACCCCACCAAAATATAGACCAATACACCTACAAGATTTTGTTATTATCCAATTCTTTTAAAATGGCTTCGTTAAGTGGTTCAAATAAAGAGTTAAGTAAGAAAATAGCAATACAAAACAAAACCATCATGGCGGAAGATGACATTTTGATGATATCTGTCAGTTTTGGTTTCATAATCGCGCATCAAGGAGCCGAGTGCCATCGCTTGCTGTAATAACAACAAACATTATGAAAGTCAATCAATACCAAATCCAGAAATCGAAAATGGGGTCGTTATAATGAATTACATTTAAAACGCGACAAGTAGAACAAAAACTTGAAGTGAATGATTATGCCAAAGTGACAAGGGGTATCTGACAGCTACTGACATTTAAAGTTTTTTTAGATTGACGCCATCTTGGAATGCCTATGAAGTTTGATAAATTATTCGATCTTGTTTATATTTGAACTACTAAATTATATGTTATATAAATTTATATGTATTTTTCCCAGAATCAATAAATTTTTCTTGATTTTTGTAAATGGTGTACTATGTCTGGGCCTATTATGGGACATCTCCTTTCTTTTGACGCACGTTATACTCATTGATTATTGTAATGTATACTTACTGTGTACTCGTGAAAAGTGTGTGTGTATTTGTGTGTCCTCCTGAGTATGTGGTTTAACGGTTATTTTCAAGGAGATGACTACGCTTGCTGCATCGAGTGCGGCGTGGCAATATTTTAGTTGCCGGACAACCCCGATGGTCATCTGCCTCTGACTTATCGTACGTTTTACATGAGGAGCTTTTACTGTACTGCATCAGGGTTATCTCGATTTAAATGGTGGTCGTTGCCGGACTTTTAACAACGGTGGTCCATTAAATATCTCGTTTATATGTTGCACAAACACACACACACACACACATAAAGAGAGAGACACACACAAGGGATAAAATATTTAACATGCAAAGGCTGGACCGACTTAACGATTTTTCAAATTGTTATTTTTTTGATTTCCCTAACCACTAAAAAAACTATTATATTGTCTTCTATGTGGTCTAGTTTTTAAGATAAGAATTGCGTGCCCGTTATGGGTACACCGTCGTAGTAACCTTTTTATCTGCAATGTAACCTGCAAAATTTTTGCAATTGCAATTTAGAATCGAATGAGAAAACCATTTATTGATGAAAAGTCCGCAATCAATCTTATAAAATATGTTTACTGCAAGACAAAAGATGTTAAAATGTTCGTTCTGGTTCTACTCGCCGGCACATGGCGCAGGCGCAGGGAGCCCCAGCACGTACCTCCCGCGCGTCGAGCAGGTACTCCGGCGGCGGGTTGTAGCTCTCCGCGTGCGAGGGGAGCGCGCGGCGCGGCGCCGGGATGTGCTTGTGGATGCCGCGCAGCTTCTCCTCCTCCTCCGCGGTGGAGGAGCCCCACAGGTTGTAGAAGTTCTTCTCCTGTTCACATGGACAGGAAAAGTCACCATTAGTGGTGGTGTTAATGGTTAAAAAAATATATTCGTTAAAAGTTAATGGTTGAATAAAAATATCGATATTTTTAATGGTTAAAAATATCAGTTGATATTAACTGATATTTTTACCTGTACTTAAATATGGTTGAAAATATTTGTTATGTTTATGCAAATACATTTTTTTTGATATTTTTCACAGTAGTTAAATATAGTATTACGCGTTTATTTCTATAGGTTTACTTAATAAACTTGAACATCAATTATCATCAATCATCGTCATCACCATCATGTTCATCTTCATCACCATTATCATCATCATTGTCACAATGATCATAATCATCATCATCGCCATCTTCACAATGCCCATCATCATCACAATTATCATCATCATGCTCATCATCACGATCACTATCATCATCATCACCATCACCACAATGTTCATCATCATTATCACAATTATCATCAACATCATCACAATAATCATCATCATCTTCACAATTATCATCACCATTATGATCACTATCATCATGATAATTGTGATGACGATGATGAACATTGTGATGATGATGATTCAATGAACTTGAACAATGCGTAGGAGCCTAAAGTTCAGTACGCCGAGTAACATCATTCTTCCTTATGCTAATGGAATAGAGTTCTATTTTATTGCAACTGTAACTACTTGTTTGACTCGCAAATTTTATCGCATTATTTATTACACCTCTCAATCACGCGCCACTCGTGTCCTGAATAATGCATTCAAATTTAGGCTCTAATCCGTTTACTTAATGCTTAAGTTATTTTACTCAATAAAAGAATAAATTTATTAGAAAGATTGGATATGATATTTTTATTCCATCAATCGGTTAGATTTATCTATACGAATAAACTTTTAGTTGCGTTTAATTATCAATGGCTCGAATGAATATTCTTATTCAATAAGGTTAACAATATTTATTGAATAAATGTGTTTTTTTTATTAGTTAAATTTAACTGATAATAGATATATTCACCATCTCTAGTCACCATCTACGATGGGTCGACAGTTTTAAATTAGCTCCAGTGATAGGAAGTCTAATAGTTACATATTTCCGTACCGAAATCATTATAGCTTTGCTCTACTTCATAAGAATGCAACCTCATTCGGAAAATAATTACAACCTTACTTGTTTCTATTCTACTCTGTCAGCTGCTTGCATATCAATTTAATTATTACCATGAATAATATGACTAGCCGTTATATAACGAGTAATATTCTTGGTCTGGTTCAAGCTAATCGCATTATTTTTGTATTTTCTAGCTTTTTGACTTAGGATTTAAAAAAAATAGCAATATTAGATTGTAACCATTTCGCTATTATCAATCCACAGAAGTCCATAGCTAAAAACTGACCTCTCCAAAAAGAACTATTAGTCACCAAGCTAAGAAGGCGGATTGATGACCACAATTGAGCTAATGGTGATAAATAGACGCTGCTGCCAGTTTGTTATTAGTGGTACTTTTTTGGTAGCATAATCCGCCACCCATGCAAAGGGAACGACACAACTAAATTTTCATATTGGATTCAGTCAGTTCAAGTCAGATATAACTGTCCTAAGATAAATTAGTAATTCTTCTCGGTTCTTGTTATTATTTTTTATCTGTACTATTGCATGCATGTCATATTTTTGGTTTCAATGTAAATAGCAAGTCCACACTCACCCTCTTCTTCCTCCTCTCCTCCGCCAGCTGCCTCCTGGTCTTGGTCCAGCCCATCTTGAGCGCGTGCACGATCTTGGCGACCTGCAGCTGTTCCGAGCGCGAGGGCAGGAAGGAGCGCTTGTGGTCGGGGAAGGCGCGCACCGGCGTCGCCAGCACTTCCCGGCTGAACCACTCCACCCACGGCTGGGGGATACAAAATCTCCATTATATCTATACTAATATTATAAAGCTGAAGAGTTTGTTTGTTTAAATACGCCAATCTCAGGAAGTACTGGACCGATTTGAAAAATTCTTTTTGTGTTGGATAGTCCATTTATCGAGGAAGGCTTTAGGCTATATAACATTACACTGTGAGCAATAGGAGCGAAGCACGAGTGAAAATGTAACAAAAATAATCGCGATCATAATAACGGAAATTGACGCGGACGAAGTCGCGGGGAACAGCTAGTATAATATACTTAAGTCACAATAGAAAATTTATTTTTTGGAAGTCGCCGGTGACTGTCATGGTGTACAAATTTATAAACGTTGAATAATATTAAATAAAAATGTAAATTAGGTTTTATTTTTTACAAGTAACAGCAGAAATTAAATTACATCCTGTTTCACATCAGCGCGACATTTAATGTACGACAAAAAAATTTACATGGAAATAGACAACGAAGAGGATTGTGTAAAGGTACAGACAGATTTGGATAAGCTGTCTGAGTACTACATGAATAATAAAATAACAGTTAACATTAACAAATGTGAATGCATAACTTTTACTCGAAAACTCAGACCTGTAACATACCCCTACAACTTCAATGGTACCCCAATCCGCAGGACATCATTGCTACGCGACCTGGGTGTACACTTTGATGATAAAATGCTTCTCAGGGATCATATTGGCAAAATAACAGATAAGGGTTACAAAAATCTCGGATTTGTAATAAGAACATGCAAGTCGTTCACAAATATCAATACAATCAAAACTGTGTATTTCGCCTATGTTCGTAGTGTTATTGAATACGCTAGCCCTATTTGGAATCCTCAGTATGCTATATATAAGGACCGTTTAGAGCGACTGCAAAAAATATTTGTGAAACACCTAAATTACCGTTTTCCGAGATCACAACTGAGTACATACGAAGAAAGCTGTAAACATTTCAACTTACTAACACTCGAAGATAGGCGTAAGCTAATGGATGTTTGTTTTCTGTACGATATAGTTAGAGGTAACGTGGACTGCACTGAATTGGTTGAAGGCGTAGCATACTATAATGTGCCGACCCGTCGTGCCCGTCGGTGGCTTCCGTCATTATTGCGGGTACCCCGGACGAGTACTAAATATGCGCGTAATCTCCCGGCTGCCAAGGATTTACAATGACATGTTTAGGGATATTGACTTCTTTGCTCATAGCAAGAATATAATAAAAGCGCGTGCGAAAGACATTCTTAAAATGCGATTCGAGTGTCCCTAAAATATTTGATATTGTTATTCTTTTTTTATTTTTCTCTCTTTAAAAAAATTTCTTAATGTAAATTCGGAGTAAGTGGATAGTTGTATTTTGTGCGAGCATTCTCTCTTTTTGTCTCACGTCCATTACATTATTTTAAGTTAAGGGAAACCTGTAATTTGCCTTTCTAGATTTAAGTACTTGATATAAGAAATATTTGTATGTTACGCAGTTGGTTTTCTAAATAAATAAATAAAAAAAATAATAAAAAAAAAATCTCTATTTGTAAAGCAAAGGGTAACTTGATATACATATGTACAAAATTAATAACAAAAGGAGGAGGAGAGAAATTATTGACTATATCCACTTTAATGTAAGCAATAAAGCGTTTTAATCTTCTATCTATCGAAACTTATTCTCTCTTTCTGGAGGAGAACGTTATTTGTATTTCATGGATAAAAAAGACATTTTATTTGTTTTCGAAAACATAGCCTATATAATATTAAACTTCTGTCTGTTTACTTTTTACAAACTGTTGCAGACGACTTTTTAGATGTGGGATTTTGGATTTAAAACTTTGTATCAAAATCATTCCACGGAAGTTGTACTTTAAACTAACACTTGTTGAATATTATTCAGAAGCTTAATACAGCGGTACCTGGTAATCGTCGTGCTGCGCGTCGGGCACGAGCCCCGCGCGCAGGCGCCGCAGCAGCTCGAGGTCGGCGGCGCTGAGCCGCACGTCCTGCCCCGTCTGCGGGTCGCGCACCGTGCGCCAGAAGTCCGGGTCTTCGCACTTCCTGTATGGAGAGAATCACTTTCATAAATTACCCTATCACTAACCGCTCTCCAGATATTATCTTCTGCGCATAAAATGACGATTGATAACAGTAGAAGTGTAGTAGTCGCGTCCTGAACTACAAAACCACAGCGAGAAGTATTTGTCACACATTGCAAATACAACTTTTTTGTCTGTCTGTAATAGGACTCGAATCCACAAGTGTCCGCTTACTGAGCGACTGCTATAACCATATGATAGCTACCCAAACATATGTTACGAACGAATTTATTCAAAGCTTTTCACTGTTAGCCAGCAGAAATTTATCAATGTACACTAGCAATTTATTTGTTCAAAAGAACAGTTTTATAACAGTCTTTTTTTTTGTATGCATACCTCCAGACACAATAAGAACTAACTAATTGTCCATCTGTAGGATTCTGATGTGAAATTAGATTTGACTAAGCTGGCCATAAACTCTCCTCAGTTTGATGTTCAAATTTTGATTTGGTATGTGGAAAAAAATGCTTATCCAAAATGGTTATGAAGTTTAAAGTAAGTGCCTTGAACAATAAAACATAATTAAATGAAACGAAACTAAACATCTGAACGGCAATGTATTCACCATGCGGGTGCCAGGATCACCAGGACCACCTGAAAAAGGTTTTCGCGGCAGTGCCTGGGAAAAGCACCCCAAGTAAAGGTTTTGAAAAGTCCTTCTGCCGACCTGTGCCAAGCCTGCATTCAATAAAATCAGTAAAATCAGGATCAAAATCCTCAAGGATACCCGTAATGAACATACTTTAGGAATTCGTCGATCTGGTCGCGCTGCGGTGGGCGCATGATGCGGCGGCCGTCGAGGTCGTAGCCGACGTGCGGGTACTCGTTGTACCACCACATCGGGATGTCACCTACTGTGTTGAGGCGCTCCTCCTCGTCCGACGTGTCGCCAGACTCGTATTCATCTGCAAGTGTATTTAGAAATTCTTGTATATTTCTATGTATAATAATTATATGTATAAATAATATTTATATAAATAATTATTAAATATTTCCAAAAAGGTAACCATTTGTGTAGCAACCATAACCCAAATTACTTAATAGTAGCTTAATTTGGGACAAGATGGATTAATACTAATAGATGAACATTTGCAGCATAGGTTATCAAAATATTGAGTTTAATCCCCATTTAAGCATGGCAATGTTTATAAGAGGCATTGTAAGATGATCGTAATCATTGGAGAGTCATAAAACCTTTCTATACATTAAGTTTTAAATGAAACAAAATTCCTATAACAGCAAATATAGTACTTTAGCTGAATTGACTGTTATTTTTAAATGAAATAGAAATCAGAACATGTGAACAAGGGCACTCCTTGCAGCCACTAGTCAGTTTAAAAACTATGAAAAGTGAGAAGATGAATTGTAATGTACCTTTCTGTTCTACTGGCCTTAAGCTAACACTGGTCTCCTTAATTTTATCTGATAATTCATCTATACTGCTCTTTGTTTTTTGTTTGGCCGGCTTCTGTTTATGAACCTTTGTTTTTGGAGTCAGCTTTTCTGTTTTCTTCTCAGAGTCATCACTGGAATGTGTCAAGCCTGGCCCAGACTCTGCTCCACTGTCAACACTCTCTTCTTCACTTGATTCTGCCTGTTTATCATCATCATCGTCTTCATCATCTTCATCATCATCATTGTCTTCAGCCTCATCACTACCATCAGAATCCTCTAGTACCTACAAATATACAATATTGTCTTAGAATTGAAAGTAAAATATGAATTATCTTTAATTTTTAGTTTTAAATTAAAATTTATTACTTACTGATGATTCATCAGATTGTTCAACATCATCTTCATTACCTAAAGTTGAGTCTGCATCGTCACTGAACAACACACCCTATAACAAGTTACACATCAATAAAATAATTAAAAAAAATTACACATCGCAAATAAATAAAAAAATTGCCTTTAACACTTACAGATTCTAATTACTCTTTTTCCAGATAACTCTTTAATTTTACATCTGTTGATTTAACTAAGCGATTAAGCTAAAATATATATTAAAGCCTCATCAGTCTAGTGATTTGAATATCAGGCCAAGATCTCGGGGTCCTAGGTTTGATCTCTGGGTTGGGCAATAAGAGTTTCGAATTTTCGAACACTGCTCGGGTTTATGATCACCAACCCGTATTTGTCAAGCATTGTGAGCCGTCATAGTAACTTGAATTCAATGATGGAGGCCTTTAGTGTTATGATTATAGGACATCCCTAAGGATACCCTCTGACCCATAACTTTATCCTGGTTTATTATAACTAGAAAAACTAAGCAAAGCCGAAATTGTGTGCATTTAGGGCAGGCCTACTTCTGTCTCTTGGTCGGAGGCGGCCTCTCCTTCGTCCTCTCGTTCAGAGTCTGTTGCATCCGCCGCATCATCCAGCGCACCAAGGATTAAATCTTCACTATTATCAAACGGGCTAGATTCCTGGAATTATGAAAACCTAATGAAAACTAGTTTTATGGGTAAAATAACACGTTTTTTAACTGCTTAAACGGTTATGTTTATAAACGAACCTTTTCATCTTCAGCTGTGGAATCCGGTGTGTTTTCAGGCTGGATTTTTCTTTTTAATAATCCTGCACGAAAGGGCGGCATGTTTAGTTAATTTGTAGCATAATATTACTAACTTTTAATACACAAACACACGTGTTGATCACGCACGATGCAACAATTGACTAAATGTCACTGTCACTAACGTCAACTGTCAACGTGATGATGAAACGTCAGTCAGTCAGTCGTCATGTCAATGTCGACATTATTGAATAGAGATCTTCATAATGCCTTCTTTTTACGGTTAGATGATTCATTGAGATCTATCTCTTTTCAGCGTAATAAGTATTTTTCTATTTTGATTTAAAATAATCAAAATAGAAAAATTGACCTAATTTTACTGTTTGATAAAAACTTGGAAAAATGCTTTAAGATGGAAACCACATCTTTCCACATCAACCTATGGCTAAGCGTTAAAAAATAAAAATCTGTCTGACGTAATAAGAACAAAATAATGATAATTCATTCATTGTCAACGCATAAAATTTATTAATTTTTGGCAGACATTAAACGAAACGCCTACTGCCTGCTATGGTCTCACTCAAGTCTCAAATATTTCAAAACAAAAAGTCAAACAATAAACGTCAAAAAACGTAAGTTTGAGGTTATGTAAAAATTACTTGAGTTGTGTAAAAGTAAAATGTGAATAATAAATCAATAATCTAACGAAATCAAGCGCAATTTTACAATATATTGGTTGATTAATCTCCTAAAATTCTATCGTGTATACAAAAACACGCAATGTTTCGACAGTTTATTCGTGCTATAGGGCCGGTTAAAAACAGATTGGTAGGCATTTTACCTGAAAACCTGCAACATTATTGTTTGTTTTGTAGATTTAATCTGAAAGTTGCTTCCCTTTTAAGTCTCGTGCGGTTGCGGGCTCCAGCGGAGGCGCGGCAAGCGGCGGCAGCAGCGCCTATGAGCGCAACTGTGCGACCAAAGAACAGATGTTGTCCGACACGCTGAAGCGCTCGCTACCGGGCATCACGTATCTAAGCGTCCAGGATATATCTGGAGGTTGTGGGGCAATGTTTGAAGTATGTTCTCTCTCATTTATAAAGTTTTGAACAGTAATAGGTATTGTAGACTTATTAAATAGTAAGTATACGGTTGTATGGGTTGTGATGTGTTCTCTAGAGAATGGTACTACTGAAAGTCCACATTTTTGTAATAATATAATGTAAATGTAAATATAAGTGAATAAAAGTAATCTATAATTAACCAAAAATCACTCAATGCTAATAGACTTAATTTAATCGTAGACTAGTAATTAAGGTTAATAATCAATAAGTATCTATTGTTACCTCTTTTATTATTTTGCTTTTATTGCAGGTTAGTATTGAAGCCAAAGAATTTGTAGGTCTATCTACTGTGAAGCAACATCGTCTTGTTACAGAGACATTGAAAAGTGAGATTGCTGAAATGCATGGAATTCGCATCCATACTACTGCAACGCCAACTCAAGACAAGTGATGAATAGTCTTTATAAGCAACTTGTAAATATAAATAAATGTAGAATACCTATGACCTATGTATTTTTAGATGGTATAGTGATTAGTTCATGTAATGTTTGTTAAATTTTTGTTTTTGTTGTATTTTCAATAAACATATTGTGATTATTTTACCATGCAAAATTAAACATTCTTTTACAGGATAATCAACCCAGAACATCAATTTAAAAAGAAAATCTCTATTTTCTTTAATCTTGCCCTATATGGTTTGATAACTAGGTACGTTCTGCGTCGCCATACGCATTTTATGCAGTTGACATTACTATTCACATAGTACAATAAATTATTCACTTACTATTAGTACTTATGTTGTTTTTTACAATTCAAAGCAGCCTAGCCTTCTTGCTTGATGAGAGAACTGTATAAATTACTTTGGATACAGTCTGTAAGTTCATTGAAATAGCTGCATATATAATTATTGCGACAAGAGTTTTACATAAATAAGTTGGTACTTATTAGTTTAAATCTTTTTCATGGAATATTTTAAAATAGGTGCTCACTATTTTGCATTCGGTTGGTAGTACATAATATTATATTCATTTGTGTAAAAATATAGAGATGTTCTTAGCGAGGATAATTTAAAGATAAAGATGGAATTTGTTTACTTTACGTTTTCATCCGGGTCCGCGGCATTATTTATTGTGCTAAAGCGGTGGAATTTTATATGGAATAAATCAAACAAAAAAGGTGAGAAATAAAGAATAAAGTCTCGACGTTTTTACATAAAACACCTGTGATCTTTCAAATGTTCAAACCATACATTTAAATCAGTAAGGTGAGGTTATATAAAAAGTATTAAGGGTTTTTTTAATTATATTTGGAAAATTATTGAATTCACTAATAGCTTGGCAGCATGGTCTTTGATCTTAGCCACTTCTAGAACAAAAAAAGATGTTTATTGTGATTTTTCTTAGGTTCTTTTGTAGTTTGTGGAACAGTTTAGTTTTGGGGTGGTGGGAGGGATCTACCTCCTAGTGGTCCACCCTGGGCAACGGCATCTTTGGTTTTCTAACCAATGATGACGGCTAACAGATCCCTCTGCGGTGGTAGTCTTCGTAAGAGGCCGCCTGGATGCTACCACCCTCCTGCCGGAGTCCAGCGGTTTGTTTTTCTGTGTTCCGCTGGTGTGTGGGAGAACCACGGAACAGAAAAAACCAGTGGAAGTGCGATATGGCAAAAATACTAGAACCGCTGTCACCAAACTCACACATACAAACGGTAAAAAATACGTTGCACTACTAGTGAACAATGGTTTTGATTTGTCGTTTAGCTCCTATTCCAAATTGGCCTAAATGGTACAAAGTGCAAAAACAAAACACTACTGCGTCCTGCATAATACAGTTCATTTTGCTATAGATAAAATAAAGCATTTACGCAATTTGTATTTTGAATCCACCAGCTTCGATTTCAGAAAAAGTTTAGCTATTCCACAACAGATGGCAGGCAAAATTAAGAAAATAACTTTGCACTGTAACAATCTTCTAAATAAGGTTGAAATTTCCTTAAAACATTATTTATAACGCTAGTCTAGCCAGTTCGGTGACACATAATATTGTCATTATCGATAGATTGGACCCGATTTGGGTTTGTTGAAAATGTTAAAGAATACAAAGGGTAATTGTTATCTATTGTTAAAGATAATCCAGTTCAATAATTGACCAAAACTTACTAAGATCATTATTCTTTACCTACAGAAATTAATTTCGTTTTTTTTTGCAAAGTTCATAATATTGTACTTAATAATGCGCATGAATAAATGTACGCGTCATAATACCATTAGAAAATTACAATAATATGTATGTAATTCATCGTACCAAAGCAATAGGAAGTAAAAAAAGAACGAAATGTTTTATGAAACGCGATCCCTCGATCCCATTTCCAAATAAAATAAAATAAAATAAATAAATAAAATAAAATAAAATCCAAAGCAAGCTTTATTTCTGAAGTATCATGATTGATTTTAGTTTGAAATTTATTTCTTTTTTAATTGATTGAAATGATACAAGATTTTATTGAAAAGCTACGATATTGTTGCTTACCTGTGGTATGAAATACCTCCATTTTTAAGAGTTTTTCTCCTGCTATCATTTTTGCACTGCAAAATCGCACAATAAGCCATTTTCGCTGTAAAATTACGCAAACAAAGTTTTTTTTTTGTAAGTTTAACGGCCTGGGATACTTGTCCATACAGCCAATTCTTTAGTATTATTGTCTTTATTTTGCATTAAAACGTTGATGTTAGACGTTTTAATGCTTCGATGGAGTTTTTGGAGACAGTCGAAAGATTCAAGGAATGTAGAGAAGTCCCCAAGAAAGAGGTGAACTGTTCGCGTTCCCGCGCAAAATTCACGGTCCACTTTTCTTGGTTACGACCCATACACCATGTTATTTCACCGAACTGTATATTATTCACTCGCACGACACTTTGTTTCGCAAAATAACACCACTTTTACGACCCAAAAATTACTATAATCAATAAAAATTCGATAAAATAAATGGACTCCAAACGTATCTCACGAACGCCAAAAACTCCTGTTGGTTTTGTTGTCGAGTTTTGACTTTGACACTATTTGACAGTTCTTCATCTCATCGAAGTTTTCTAAAATTTCTTGGTATCAAAAATGGCGCTCAATCTTGTTGTCAAGGTCCATCCTGTTGTTTTGTTTCAGATTGTAGATGCTTACGAGCGTCGAAATGCAGATTCACATCGAGTTATCGGTACCCTACTGGGTAAGTAAATTACCGTTGCCCCAACTGTAGGGATATAGTATTCATTTTCATGCCGACGTCATGTGGCTATTCTTTACATTTTCTCCTCAATTTGTTAATCATTTATTGTAAGAGTATGTAGGAAATGTTACTAAACCCTGTAATACCTTAATTGATTTATGTTGAACATCAGTAATCATTAATTTATGTCTTACATTAGTGTTGAGAGGTTATGTTTTGGCTGCAGGTACCTCAGACAAGGGAGTGGTGGAAGTGACCAACTGCTTCTGCGTGCCTCACAAGGAGCACGCTGACCAGGTAGAGGCTGAGCTTAACTATGCCATGGATGTGTATGAGCTGAACCGAAGGGTCAATGCCTCAGAAAACATTGTTGGTAAGTTTACTTTCTAATAGGTTGATGTGATTGCAAGATGGACTGTGCACAATTAGATTATAAGTGATATATCTTTTCATTCCTTCGTTATTAATGAAAACTTTCAGCAAAATGGATGCCTTTCATCCCACAAACTTAATTTCTTATAATTTCAGTATATAAACTTGAAAAATTTTGTCTCAGGCGGGACTCGAATCCGCATCTCCTCGCATGCCGGACGGGCTCCATACCATTAGGCTACCGAGACACTGCGACACGGCACGAATTTTTCAAGCATATTCTTACGCTGTAAGCCAGCGTTGTTTCATCAAATGTTAGGATGTTAGGAGTTTGCACCCTTAACACCCGAAAGAAACATCTTTGCAGATGTTTGACAGTCAGTTAAGATGAAACAGCTATTTATATACTTTTTTTTTTTGAGATGCGGGTTCGATTCCCGCCTGAGACAAAATTTTTCAAGTTTTATATACTGATATTATAAGTGCAATTAAGTTTTTTAAATATCAAATAAAGTATTCTTATAATTTATTTACATTTGGGCACTCTTTAGACACTTGCTTTAGCCAGTGTAAATCATTCTAGAAATAGGAAGACATTTATAAGTTTATGAATGTATTTTATGATGTAAATGGCCATTGTTACATAGAGTTTGTTTATAAAGTGATTCTAATATAGAAAGCAAGCACTTCTTTCACAATCAACATATTTAAACCTATTGAGAAATTATTGATTCCCAAAATTCTAGCTTGCAATTTTATTTTATTTGAGCTGGTACACCTACAGTAAAATATTCAAACCATTTAAATAAAACTGAATGGGCTTGTTGTAAAGCAAATGAAAAGACTAATTATTTTTATGCTGTGAGCTGGCAGTTTCACAAATGTTTTTGGTTATGTACCTCCAACCTGACGATTTGCATTTTCATTTTCTCATAGAAAGTATTATCCTTTTTCTCATGCTTTTCTTCAACACTTTTGTGTATCACATTTCCTAACTTAATTAAATTATGATTCATTATTTTATCTCAGTTTTATTGTTCTAAAAATATGATACTAATTGTTGTAAAAATAAGACCAAAATTAAAATTGGCAAAACAATATCAGCTCCCGTCATCAATCTAAGCAATCTAAACATTGACTCCCTCATACATAAACATAGAGTCACTATGTTTATCAGGCTAGTTTTTTTTCTATAGTAATCTGCTATCAGTTTCTCAAACAAGCTAAGCAACCAAAATATCGCAACTGTCACTATTCAGCAGGCTAGTTTTTTTCTATAGTAAAGGGGATGGACTGTAGGGTGTTTTTGCATGTTAAGTTACTTATTTATTCACAACTACAGTTTGTAGTAAGGATATAGTTGTCAGGGTGATGGTAGGGTGTTTCTGCATTTCTTATAAGTGTAATCTCCATCATTATTAGTAGTGATTATTTCTTATTTATTCACAACTAAAAACAGAGTGTAAACAGGCCTTATACCTCCTCAAGTCTCGAGCTCGACGTCGTGGCAGTGTCCAATAAGCATACTTATGCTTTACTTAAATGCCCCTGCATCAATGCTGTTAGAATGTTGCAACGCTAGTGATGTAATAGAGACCCTATGCTGGTGGCAGGTTGGCGACGTATTCACTATAACATGGTCTCCCCCAGGCTGGTGGGCGACGGGCAACGAGGTGACGAACCACTCGTCGGTGATCCACGAGTACTACGCGCGCGAGTGCCGCGAGCCGGTGCACGTGACGCTGGACACGGGGCTGGGCGGCGCGCGCATGGGGCTGCGCGCCTACGTGTGCGTGGCGCTGGGCGTGCCGCGCGGCAAGCAGGGCTGCATGTTCACGCCCATCGACGTGTCGCTCACCAGCTACGAGCCGGAGGTACCCGTCGCAGCTCGGTCAACTCTGCATACCAGTACTCAGTAGCGATGCCGACTTACAGTTAAAGCATATAATAGTATGTTAAAGTAACGGTCTATAATCATCCCACTGCAGGGTGAAGGCCTCCATTATTGAATTTGAGTTACCATAGCAATGATGGGTAAAGGCATAATACTTGTCAAATGCAGGATAGTGATAATAAAACCCCAAGAAATATTCGAAAATTCGTAACTCTTATAACCCAATCCGGAAACCGAACCCAAGACTAGTCCGCCCGTATTTAAACCACTAAACCAATGAGGCGTCGTCTTTCCTTATGAATTAAAACAGAATATCTTAGATGGTTGTGGGACAGCCAATTTCGTAATGGCAAGGCCCTAAAAACCTAACAAGAATTTAGAGTTTTTAATCATTCCTATTTTTATTAATTTGTGTAAGTGGCATAGTTTTCTAACTAAAATGTTTTTTGTACTATGACCGGGAATGGCACAGGTAAAATATATCGTCAGTGGAAAGGAAACACTGCTAAAGCGCCAAAACCGTACTTGTGGAAAAAGAGGATCAAAGTTTAAATTTTCGGAAAAAAATTCATATTTCTTTTGATATTAATGTTAAACCGGTCTTTTAAAATGAAAACATGATATTATAATATATTTCTGATTGCTTATACTTATGATCATTCTTTTTTCTCTTTCAAGATTGTTGGTCTGAACCTGTGCCAGAAGACGATGGGCCCCGGAGGCCGGTCGCGGCAGGTGCAGCCCGTGATGGACCTGGCGCAGGTCGCGGAGGCCGCCACCAAACTGTCCTCGCTACTAGAACAGGTAAACCTGACGTGGCATTTGATTCTACGGATGAATAGTGATGCAATAGATATTTGCAAAAGAAAAGTGTTGGATCATCATCATCATCATCAGCCTATCGCAGTCCACTGCTGGACGTAGGCCTCTCCAATAGGGACTACCGTTTCTTTGCTCACCAGTTGGCGCCACTGTAGACTGAGGTCCGGCGGTATAGCTGTCAAAGGCGAATGGCGCCGAAACAAAGTGTTATATCTTGAATCTAATTAAGGTTATATTGTTTATAAATAACTATCTTGATATCAACAAACTAACTTCTGAAATAGTTGCTCTTGAGGCCGCCTATTTTTGCGCTTTTTCTTAATTCCGCTTTTAAAGCGTTCACATTAATCGCCAAATAATCCATATTTGCGATATTTTACGAAGGTGATCACTTTCCAGCAGGTAAATTAAAGAAATTATAATTTATGCAACAAATTCCGCTAAAACCAGTACAAAGTTAATGATATTAGACCTGACGCGACACTAGCGCCTCTAGTGGTAAATTCACTAGCGATAGCCCCCATTGTACGCCACTTATGCTAACTTATAAAGTTACATTTATACTAATTGAAATTGAAAGTAATCCATACTATATGAAACATGATGTCTTTAGCAGGAAAAAACTTAACATAATCTACCGAAAGAATACTTGCACTGGGGCGAGCATAAATATGACTTGACTTTTGCATAAGTAAATTAGTATCTCTTATTAATTTACCTGTTAATCCTTATATTCTACAGCCGATCTGAACAAAACAGCTTTATTTCGTCGTTCGTCCCCTATGACATCTTGACAGCTATATGGTTATTTTGTGACCATATGTTACACATTTAAAAGGTAACTAGAAAGTCCGTATGGGTGTGTATTTTGGACTACGAAAACAAAGGAACGCTTTCCAGCTTAGAAAATAATTACACATTTTTTTTTATATTTATAGTTCATTGTGGTCTCTGTTTATCGATTTATCTTTTAAATTTGCACTAAACACTACTTATATACTTCCTAAAACTGTAGATTTTTCGTCATAGGCTCCTTAATATCGAACTATTTATGTTTTTGCAGGTGTTGCAGTACGTGGAGGACGTGCTAGCTGACCGCGTGGTGGCCAACAACGCGGCCGGCCGCCAGCTGCTGGAGCTGGTCAACGCGCTGCCCAGCCTCGCCGCAGACACCTTCGCCGCCGCCTTCGCCTCCAGCGTCAAGGATCTGCTCATGGTACGTGCCGCCCGCTGAGGGCATCACAGCTCGCTGCCAGCCTCGCCTGCATTCAAGTTACCACAGCAATGATGGGTACACGGGCTAGTGAAGCAAATACAAATCAATAATATATGGTGACGCCACTATGACCGATCTTCGGAGTACTTCGGACGACGTCGACGATCTGCGGGTAGTCGCCCCCATAGACATAGTTATATACCATGTCTATGGTCGCCCCCCACCGAGTAGACTGGCCTAGTGGTAAGCTGTTAGATGCAGGCGGTGCGGGTTCGGTCGCCAACGTGGGGAAGAGAGACCTTATAATTATTATAAATCATAATTATGTAACTAAAATACTTAATACTTTGTATGATATTTTAGCAATTTGATTGCAATTATAATAGCAGTATATAAACTTGACAAATTGTGTCTCACGCGGGAATCGTACCCGCATCTCCATCATCGTTTCGAGTCCCGTCTGAGACATAATTTTCAAGTTTAAATACTTAAGTACTGTTTTGGTGGTCAAACTAATACATTGCAACTATGCAATTACAATTTCTTATGCTGAAATCTAAATCTACCTTCATTTATTGATATTCTTGGACTTCACTTGACCCGAAGAGTCAAGTTATATATTTCAGATATGTACTTTTTCGTTATAATAAATCCATTCTTAACAAAAAACATTCTTTTGCAGGTGGTGACATTAGCTCAGCTGATCAAAACACAACTGCAACTGAACGAAAAATTGACGCTGCTCACCTCCACGTAAATACAGCGGTCAACTGGTGTTTGGTTTATTCTATACATTCTTATATTACTCGAAGATTGAAGAACTATCAGGATTTCAAATACAAGTGATAAGTGACAGTCACACTACGTTGGTATAATTATTTTTATTAAAGTAATTGTTAAATACGATTTTTAGACTTTTTATTAGCTTATCCCATTATTGCGGTTCAGCTCTTCGTAGGCCTTACTCTGCAAAACATTGTTCGAACATTCGACTCTGTCTCTTTTACTCATCCCAATGTCTTGCAACACAAACATACATACACGTACATCAATTGATAGCGATTCCTAAAATCTACATTATATTCACAGATGACTGATTATTTACCATCAATTTAAAATTAATAAAGAGTATGTAAAAGAGACATACATCTGGGTATTACTGCCTCCAGAGGAGGAAAATTGGCCAAAAACTACATCCAGATCGTTTCATGTAGTTTTAGACCAATTCTCATTTTTTAGTAGTGCTATGATCGTCGGGCTTCAAGTAGAGATGTATACAAGTTAAGTTATGACCGAATACGCTGACATCAGTTCTAACTTTGATATCGACGTTCCGATGGCAAAGTGTTACTAATTTCAGATTTCATGATCATTGATTGGTCTTACTGACTACTTCAACAAAAGTAAAAAAGCTTGTGACTCCGTCCTCTTTAAGTTGATTAACAGAAAAGAACGATGGTCAAATCGTGCCTGAACGTGGGCATTAATAACTTATATTCTAAAAAATAAGTTATTTTTGATTATATTTTATGAATTATTTATATATCAAAAGAACTTGTGGTTTTTGAGAAATAAAATAATATTCCGAATTTTTTTTTAGGTTTGGATAACATTATTGTAGCTTTTGAACGTGTCCGTCCAGTGACAAAAGCTCTTGTCATCAATAATAAGTTTCGTAAATGCGTTCTTAAATAATTACTAGCACAAAATAATTTTATTTAAAAAATAATTCTTACGATTGTATCATTTGAATTCGGGACATAATATTATTTTGTTTCAAATGACATTTGAAAGCGAGTAATGGAACGTCAGTTTTTAAAATGACAGATGTCTTTACCGGTGTCCGAGTTGTCTTTCAGTCAATCTTTGCGTTTTCCTCGATACGTACTGTGCGATATTTTGTTCTGTGTTTATTTATTTTGACCCGCATTTTGTTTAACGGACTCTGATATTTGCTGCTTCTTGTCTTACAACCATAATTTAACTCAAAACCTTAGGTATTATGTTTTAAAAATTATTAAATGTTATCCTAACCTAAAAAGATAAAAATAATTATATTTCCAATTAGTGAAGTTTTTGATGAAATATTTTTCTACTTTCATATTTACAATTGTGTTTTTTAACAAAATCATACAAAATTAAAAGAGCCCATCTAAAATGAGTGTCAGGTCCAGCTTCTATGAAATTTGACCGATGTTCTTTTAGGATCATAAATGTAAAAGGAACAGTGTCCCGGCTATAATCTGCTTTGTTTAGGCAGCCATCTATCTCTGTGTCTGCTGTGTTACAGACAACATATAAAATAAATTACTGGTTGGTAAACATTCTGTTTATGGTTTAGGTATCCCCAAATGAAAGTGCTTCTATAAAATCAACAATTATTATACTGAGGTAGTAATTTCAAATCGACATATTTGTATCAAAATATCTTACATATAGACCGTGCTTTTTAAACCGCCTGAAAAACGAATGCCACAGGTGTATTCTTCAAAAATCGATGATGTCTTCATCGAGAACAGGAGAATAACGTGATGGGCCTCCACCTCGCCTCGGGCATGACTTGAGTGCGGAATTGTCCATGGTCAATAAGGCGTTGTGTTGCTGCTAAAAGGTAATGTACTTTTGGGTTGATTTCACCTCGGTTGCACAACATATCAAGATGTTCGGAAGCAGCTTATAACCTTCACTGCCCCCACTCACTGCGTACAGACGTATACGTAACGTTATCTTTGTTGATAAAAAAAAAATAACACTGCCAAGATGTTATACATAATGGTTACATAACGTAAGCTTCGTTTGTGCATTTTAAACTGTGTGTTGACACTAGTCACTAGGGCCTCTAGGGCATCAAGTAATCCTTTGTAGGCTGCAGACGCTGTGCGGCGTGGCAGCTCCACAGCCAGTCGGCTCTTAGACGGGCCGCGGAGTGGGGGTAAGGGCGGGGGTGGGGGGAGGGGGAGGGCTCTGCGCCCGCGCATAGAACGTAGCTCACGCTGCTGTCGGCGTCCAGGTCCGCTTCCTGCCGACAATATAAGAATGCTTTCAAATGTCACGCTCGCCTACTACACTGCCGCCGTACGAGAAAAGGGCACATCTATCATTTTGGTCAAACTGAGATAATTGGGATTAAAGTTTTTACCATATTCTGCTTCATAGTGTGGAACCCTATTGCTTAAAAGAAAAAACAATACTGATGGTATATGCGGGAAGGTTAATACTATTATATTTTTTACTTTTTACTTTTTATATATAAATAATTATTTAATAAATTCAAAAAACCATTTCATCTTAAAAAAAAATATTTATAAAAATACCACTCATTACAAAGAAAAGGCATAGTTAACCAGATATGACCTTTCTAGTTAATATTTCATGGTCATTGAGTCTAAGAAAGGGCACATTTGTCTAATTGTGCCTTTTTAATGTAAATTGACTTAATGTTCTCTACAAAAAGAAAACAATGGATCATGTGAAGAAAGTTTAATAAACTATAAAACATATTTATTATTATGCCATTTCTGGTAGCTTATCCAAATAATTAAAACAAAACTTAACAAATTTTCTCGCAAAAGTCCCTTTCCATATAAAGTTGAAACTATTGAATATTCTGACATAATTAATTGGAATGATTTAGCAGCAAAAGCCTTTTGAGGTGATACTAAAAAGATTTGAGAAAATAAGAGTAATTAATTACGTTGAAAAATTGAAGAACATTGAAATAAAATACTCTATGAAAGATAGTGATGAAACATACGAGTATAAAACAGAAATTTTTAAGTCTACCATCGAAGAAGGGTAAAGGAAAAGGAAAGAATAAAACAAAATCTAAAACCGAAAAAATGAATAGTTACGAAAATATCGAGTTGCTACCTCTTTACACAAAGCAAATTGATATATCAGAAGCAAAATACAATGATTTACGTAAACTTTGCAACAATGGAACGATTCCCAAACGATACCATAAAGAATATCTGAGTTTACCAAATTCTAAAACCACACGAGACCAACTTCCTGAAACAGATGAAGAGGAAGAAAAAGATGATATTAATAACGAGACTAATTAAGTTTACATTCAGCTACATTCTGATATCTGTGACATTACTAAAGCATCTTTAGTGACGATATTTCTCAAATTATTATAATATTCTATGTTGCTATTTTCGTTTTCTAATAATAAAAAAGATCGAGTCAATAGGATGAGTGGCGAGAAGCTTAATTGGTATAGTTAAGTTACTGACGATCGATTGATCTACCTTATATTGTAATAGCTGTTGCCCGCGACTTCGTCCGCGTCAATTTCTGTTATTATGAACGCGATTATTTTTGCAACATTTTCACTCATACTTCGCTCCTATTAGTCGCAGCGTGACGTTATTTAGCCTAAAGATTTCCTCAATAAATGGACTATCCAACACAAAAAGAATTTTTCAAATCGAACCAGTTCTTTCTGAGATTAGCGCGTTCAAACAAACAAACAAACAAACAAACTCCTCAGCTTTATAATATTTGTATAGATTGTAATTGATTTGTTGGTGTGTTTTTATTAAGACGATTTTGCAGAAATGTTCCTATTTAGTTGATTCCTAAGATAATTTAATTATATTTGTGGCTATCAGCAAAAGAAAACTTGATTATTTTTATAGTGCATTTGTTACGAGTATAATCATGTAGTAGGTACACAAGAACTGAAAAAAATATGTTTACTTACATACAAAACATTCCATGTCAAATGCGACTTGTTGATTTAATTGGATTTTGTTGAAATAAAGAGATTTTTATTATTGTCATTAGTTAATGACATAAATAAGCAGTGTTACATTATTGTTTTAAGAACAAAATTAATGGCTATTTAAAACATAACTGTTAAAATTTATGTTTGTAGTTGGTACCTACAGTTGTTATTTTTAAGTTTGTTAGATTTGATTGTTTCGATGCATACGTGCATGTCAAAATTAATTATAAAAGAATTCACATTTTTGATTTTTGATAAAACAAAATTTCTGAAACACAGATTATTTTATTTATTCACATTCTAACACATCACATCAAAATCTTATTTAACCTAGGATATTTTATTAAACGGATACTCGAACCGAAGAAAGTAAAGTACAGTGCACGTTGGTGATGCTTTTCTATTCTATTCAGTATCACGAAACTTCACAATAATCAATACTATTTCAAAGCAAAAACAGTTTAAAGGACAAAATGTATGTTAGTTTGAAAATATTTTAAATCGAAATTCCATCTTAAAGAACCAACTTTCATTTATTAAGGATAATTTCAAAAATTATTTTTGCTTAAAAGACAAATTGAGCGCCATGGGGGTCACCGGTGACCTCCAAACAATAAAATTTTAATTGTGTCTAGTACTTAAACAGTTACAGGCTTAAAAAAAATACCTTCCTTTAATACCACCACTACTTTAAAGTAGTCTTATAAGCCATAGTTGACAAAATATCTAAAAAAAACTTTAGCTTAAAGGTCAAAATGTTCAAAATACGATTCTTAAAGGACATCTTTCTCGAAAAGTACGCTATCTAGAATAAATTAAACGGTCGCAAACGGTTTGGCTTGGAAAAATAGAATAAATGGCCTTTAATTGAGACCGATAGCTTAAAAAAACAGAAAAGTAATGTTGATTTTTCAAAATTATTTGTAATTTTCGGCTCTCCTGAAAAGTGGCGATTTGTCCTTTAAGCCCTTTCACATTATCGTAATCGACATGTAAACGTGGATAAAACGTAATTAAACTTACCTAACGCGGACAGGCTGCTGACAAGCATGGAGTCGCTTCGATGTCGCAGGCACAACTGCCGCGTTTCAATCAAACCCTGTCCTAACCTCACACCTAATAGTAAATAATTGAAAGAAAAGGCACAACTGGTTATTTGTGCCTTTGATACGTAAATTAATTGAGATATCCATGAATCCTTGATTAAGTAGGCAGGGCACATCTGGCATTTGCGCCCTTTCTTTATATTATGCTGTAGATGTGCCTTTTCAAAGTAGTTTTTAGTAAAAATCTGTATAAAGTAAAAGTCACATCTACGTATTTGTGCCTTTTCAATGTAATGGTAAATAAATGTGTCTTTTCATTTTATAAACATTAATATTTAGTGTCATTTGTGCCTTTTAAGCCTACTGTATCTCCGAATTCCTTGAAGATAAAATTCTACAAAAAATTGAGCAGTTGCCTTTTTTTTCTGATTCTAAATATATATATAACTCAATTTTGAAAAAAATGTTAGTTGTGCCCTTTTCTCGTACGGCGGCAGTACACGAGGGTTTTAATTCTCGATTAAGCTGACTCTTTGGCTTAAAGAAGCGGGTAAGTTATAGCCGTGCTTTGGTAGGCGCGTTAAGTCGGTCCTATCTTAAACTATCTTTAAGATAGAAGTCCTAAAAAAAGAATCGTCCGAGGCCTGTTAGTGGGCAGCTGTGAAAAGACACCAGATTTATCCTTATAGGAGAATTATACGACAAGATAATTATGATTTAATCAAAATTATCTCGCGCGTCTAAAAAATGTACGAACACAAATTAGCAAGCATGGGACCAAAAAAGTTTGTCTTTGAATTTAGTTTTAGTAGAAATCTAATGATATCATAAATGTACACTGCTAGACATAGGCCGCTCCAAAGATAGTCCAAGACTCCTTGATCGAGAAATTAATATAACTTGATATTTCAGATTTACTAATTTGTTTAATTTCACTGAAACAAATTCTTAGTTTTAAGTTCCTTGGTTGTTCTGCTTGAACTGTTCTATTTTAAATTTGCCATATTACAATTCTAATCATGATAATAATTTTAGTCGCCGATATGATGTAAAATACTAATTGTATAATATTTATTCCAGATATGTGACTAAAACTATTTTTCTAAATTTTATAAATCACCAAACAGTAGAAAAATTCAACAGTAAATTATAAAAATAAATCAATAACAATATAATATAGAGTTAGAAAATCAGTTCAGAAAGACTGATTCATCAATTTGCATAAGCATTTAGCCCAAGCTTTAAATGATAGCACAATGGGGGCTATCGCTAGTGAATTTGCCACTAGAGGCGCTTCTGTCGCGTGAGGTCCAATAACATGCACTTTTCACTGGTTTTAGCAGGCTTCGTAACTTAAATTATAAAATAAATAAATATAAATATTTTAAGACATGCCTCACTGGGCCACACAGAGCCATCTAGTCCCAAATTAAGGTACTATTAAGTACCCTGTCGTATGGGGTACTAGACAACCGATAATCTTACTTATATACTTTTTTTTGTAAATACATACTTATAATACATAGAAAACACCCAGACCAGTACAAACAGACATGTTCATGCACACAAATATTTGTACTGTGCGGGGATCGAACCCGCGACCCATGGCTCAGAAGCAGCGTTAACTACCGCTGATCCAAATGGTCGTCAAATTATATATTTTTTTAACTTACCTGCTGGAAAGTGATCTCCTTTGTAAAATTATCGCAAATATGGATTATTTGGCAATGAATGTGAACGTTTTGAAAGCGGAATTAAGAAAAATCGCAAAAATTGGCGGTCTCAAAGAGCAACTATTTTAGAAGTTAGTTTGTTGATACGAAGATAGTAATTTATAAATAATAAACTTAATTAGATTCAAGATTTAAAACTTTGTTTCGGCGCCGATCTTATAAAGTCGCCTTTGACAGCTATACCTCCGGACCTCAGTCAACAGTGGCGCCAACTGTTGAGTAAAAAAACAGTAGTCCCCATTGGTATACGAAATTAGCATTTAGCCCAAGCTTCAGAACACGGTGGAACAATAAGCGCACTCACATCGACGACGTCGCCGCCGTAAGCGCGCACGTACCGCGCCAGCAGCGCCGCGTCGAACGTTCGCGCCGCGCTCGCCGCGATCACGAACGCTCGCCCCGCGAACAGCTCCGGCAGCGCCGCGCTCGCAGAGATACGCTCGCCGCCCGACTCTCCATTGGCGACTTGATTAAATAAGAAAATGTCAATCATAATGCACTACGTATCCAATATAACAATGCGTTTAGAATAGTGTTGGGGCTGCCCCGCTTTTGTAGCGCATCAGGGATGTTCGCCGAGGCGCGTGTAGATTGCTTCTATGCGACTATGCGCAAGCGGTGCGCGTCCCTGGTGCGCGGGTCAGGGCTAGTGGCAACAGTATTCTTAACGCATTCGCGGAACGTTTTGACTGTCAGTACTTGAACCATTGTAATATCGACGACCATTTGGATCAGCGATAGTTAACGCTGCTTCTGACCCATGGGTCGCGGGTTCGATCCCCGCACAGTACAAATATTTGTGTGCATGAACATGTCTGTTTGTACTGGTCTGGGTGTTTTCTATGTATTTTAAGTATGTATTTACAAAAAAAAAAAAGTATATAAGTAAGTTTATCGGTTGTCTAGTACCCCATACTACAGGGTACTTAATAGTAGCTTAATTTGGGACTAGATGGCTTTGTGTGGCCCAGTGAGGCATGTCTTAAAATATTTTTTTATTTATTTACTGACTGTCAATAAAATATATTTTTAGTATGTTTAATTTTATACTTAAGTCTTTATACCTATATAATTTGTACCTATATTGAAATGGATTATGATCTGATGATTAAATGAATTGAATTGAATTGAAAAAATAATAAACCTACGATTATAATCTACACTAATACTCGTATTATAAAAAGGAAAGATTTGTATTTTTGTGTGTATGCGTATGTTTGTATTGAATAGGCTCTGAATCTACTGGACCTATTTTTAAAAAATTTTTGACTATTAAAAGCTGACACTATCCTTGATGAACATAGGCTACTTTTTACCGCGGGACCCGGTAGGTGGCGCCGCTGTCGGTATGTCAGCTAATAAACGGCTTGACAGATTGGGTTGAAATTTTGTATGTGTATTTCCATGGTTTCCCAGACACGAATGTATTAATTAAGAGGAAACACTACGGGCGAGAGAATTGAAAAATAGGTATTTGTAAAATTTATTGCTGTCGCGCAGTCCGGAACGCCACCCGCAGAGCGAGATAGAGACAACTGCATCTTGGACGGAAAATACCTACTAAAAGCACACAAAATCAACGTTTCCTAGTAGTGTAAGTCCCCTATTCCTTTTCCTAAACTACACCGATTTAAATACTTTTTTCATTAAAAATTAAAGAAAGGCTTTGGCCGTGTTCGTATTTCTTGCTTTTTTTCGAAAATTTAGCCTAATTTGTTAAAAAGTTTTTTTCTACATTTTATCGGGCCTGGCTGTTTGTGGAACCTTCGTTGTTTTTTTTTACACAAATACGTCCGTGTGTGTCATTGCGTGTTTCTTAATGAATAGCTAAAAATAAATATTTTATATTTTACTAAGATATTTTTTTATTAAAAATTAAATAAAAAACTCTGCCAAGATGTTATACATAAAGTGGGCTTCGTTTACCAGGAGGTTCAAAATGCACGGTGTATAATATCAGTACCGGATTAGAACATTTATTATTGGTTAAGTTGTCAATCTAACCTATGCATTACCTCCGTCGTCTTCGTCGGTCTTCTCGTCGTCTGAATCGTCAACAGTCACGTTGCCCTGCACGCGCTCGTCACGCACGAACTGCACGTCCGACACGTTTGACACGTTCGAAACGTTCGACACGTCCGCGTCGCGTGCGCGGCCCGTCGCCGCGTCGGGCTCGTGTCGCGAGTCCGCTTCGACCGGAGAGTGATTAGTGCGACGCTTCTTTTGTTTCCGTAGAGCTTTCTCTATCTCGTCGTCGGTGTCGCATTCTGGAATAAATATTTTATTTTTTACATATAAAATGTCGTAGTTGAATCCTTGCAAAATCGAAATTTATAGGAAAGTAAAATCCCATAAATTGTAACTCTTTAAGTGTAAAAAAACGCAATAAAAAATAGTGAAAAATTTTATGAAGAGTTAAGTTAGTTACTTTGTCACTGTCAATTTCTGCTTGGTTTACCCTGGCAGGTGCGGCAGTGTCATTGTGGTATACATAACTCTAGGAAAGATTTAAGATACGGCTATTAGATATTAAACGGTTTATTGCAAAAGCGAGAAATCTTTACAATGTAGTGAGAAGAGAAGAAGTGACAAGAAACAATACGAGGGCGGGTCAATAAGTCCGTGACTTTTGGAATAAAACACAGATTTTTTGATAAACAAATCATTTTATTTTTCAACGTAGACTACGTTGAGCTCTAAACATTTTGTCCAACGCTTCTCCAATTTTTTTATCCCTCCCAAAAAATATGATTTGTCGAGGTCCTCAAAATAGGCCTTTGTTTGCGAGATGACTTCATCATTGGAGTCAAATCTTTTTCCACCAAGCCATTTCTTCAGGTTTGGGAACAAAAAGTAGTCACTCGGAGCCAAATCTGGAGAATAGGGTGGATGAGGGAGCAATTCATAGCCCAATTCATGGATTTTTGCCATGGCAACTGCACATGTGTGCACCCTTGCATTGTCTTGGTGGAAAAGAACTTTTTTCTTGGCCAAATGAGGTCGGTTTTTATTCAAATCGTCATTGAAGCGGTCCAATAAGTTGGCATAATATTCCCCATTGATTGTTTTTCCCTTTTGAAGGTAGTCAATGTGGATTATCCCACGTGCATCCCAAAAAACAGTCGCCATAACTTTATTCGCTGACAAACCCACCTTGGCCTTCTTTGGCGCCGATTCACCCTTAGAAACCCACTGTTTTGACTGTTGTTTGGTCTCTGGTGTGTTGTGATGGATCCATGTTTCGTCCACGGTTACAAAACGGCGCAAAAACTCCTCCATATTGCGATTAAACAACGCCAAACCTTCCTGTGAAGTTGTTACACGATAGCGTTTGTGGTCGACTGTGAGCAAACGCGGCACCCATCTTGCGGAAAGCTTTCTCATGCCCAATTGATCTTTTAAAATTGAAACCACTGAGCCATGCGAGATCCCTACGGCTTCCACAATCTCTTGCACTTTCAATCTTCGGTCGGCCAACACCATATCGTGAATTTTTTCGATTGTTTCGGGTGTAGAGACCTCAACTGGGCGTCCAGGACGTTCGGCATCTTCAGTGCTTTTACGGCCACAACGAAATTCAGTAAACCACTTTTTTACCATTGAAATCGATGGTGCAGAGTCCCCATAGTATTTATCAAGCTTAGCCTTGGTCTCGGTAATGGTTTTTTTTCGCAAAAAATAATGCTTAATAAGCACACGAAATTCACCTTTTTCCATTTTTTCCTCAAATTACTGGGTAGTCTGATAAAAATAGCTGTCAAACACAAACTAACTGACGCAGCAAGTTCAAATTTTGATAGGAATCAACTGACAGATACCTGTTGACAGGAGTAGTGTTGCTTTTTCAGTAAAGAGGTCATAAATTCAAAAAGTCACGGACTTATTGACCCGCCCTCGTAGAATCGTAGTGTGTCACCGTAAGCGCCCAAAAAGTATATAAAACAAAACGTTTCTAATAAAGGCGTTGTTTAATTTCTTCCAACGATAACATATAAAAGTAGCTCCGAGTAAAGTGTAACTCTGTGCACCACTTATATTTAACTAGTTTTCCTCACGAATGCATCGGTGTTATACATAAATTCACTCACCTAATGTTGAGTGAAATTGAAGTAGTTTCCTGTAAGGTGTCTCCTTGATCCCCTGCTAAATAGTCATAGTCACATAATTTTTTAAATAAAATTCTAAGTGTATCTAAGCTGACCTTCGCTCTCCCTTCGCTCGTCGGCATCAGCCTCACCCGCAGCGTCCGGCGCTTGCGCGTGCTGAGGCTCAGTAGCGAACCAGCGCCAGGGCAAGCGCCGCCGCCGCTTCCGGCACTCGAGTATCCACTCGCCCCGTGCCGCAGGGATAGTGTTACCGCCCGGGGCTGAGCGGACTTGCTTCAGCTTAGGCGTGTTGGGGAACGCGCAACTAAAATTAATAAATAAATAATAAAAATAAATGTGGACAACATCACATACATTGTTCTAGATCAGTTCTACCACTCACGCGTGTTTCTCGTTAATAAAAACAATTACTGAGTCATTAAATATAAAAGAAGCCGTCATTGGTTTGTTTTTAGACGTGACCAAAGCGTTTGACTTTGTTTGTCACTCGAGATTACTTTCTAAACTCCTACGATACGGTGTAAGAGGTAAAGGTTATGACTGGATACAGAGTTACTTGACTGAGCGACACCAAATTACTGAAATAGCAAAGATAGTGGATAATAAAATAATTACAGCACAATCTTCTTCTAGAATCAACTATTCTGGGGTGCCTCAGGGAAGCATTCTGGGTCCTCTCTTATTTCTGTTATACATAAATGACCTACCTAAATCAATCAAGCACGAGTGTATTTTGTATGCAGATGATACAACATTGGTAATAAAATGTAAAGATCAAAATGCACTAGAAGCTGCTGCTAATCATGACCTCGGAAACTTTATTGAGTGGTTGGATCAGAATAAATTGAGAGCAAATTTGGAAAAAACAGGAATCATTCAGTTTAAACCTTACAACAGTGTAAATATTTGTTTAGATATAAAGAATAAAAACACTCAGATTAAACAAGTTAGTTCCACAACATTTTTGGGGATTGTAATTGATAATAATCTAAACTGGAAGGAACACGTTGAAAAAGTTTGCACTAAACTTAACAGATTTGTGTTTGCTCTGCGGCGTTTAAGACTGGTGGCTTCTCATGATACCGCATTATCAGCATATCACGGGTATGTGTCGTCTGTCCTGCGATATGGACTTATTTTATGGGGCAACTCTGTTGATGTAGAAAGAGCATTTAAATTCCAAAAGAAATGCATTAGAGCTATATGTAATGTTGGATATCAGGACCACTGCACACCTTTATTCAAAGACCTAAAAATCTTACCATTACCCTGTCAGTACATCCTGGACATTTGCATGTTTGTTAAAAATAATCCACATTTCTTTCCTTTGCATGACACTGTGCTTAAAAAACAAAATAGCAGAGATATCTATAAATTATATATTCCGAAACAAAGACTTAAACTTTTTTCTAATAATGTGTATTGTATTGCCATTAAAATTTATAATAAGCTGCCTATTATTGTAAGAGCATTGCCAGCAAACAAACTTAAAAATTATTTATTTAACTGGCTTTATTGTGTGTACCCATACTGCTCTATTTGTTATTTTAATTATTAATTTGTTTAAAAAGGATTGCTTAATATTAATTGGATACTATTTTATGTTTCTACGCCAAGATTGGCAGAATTATGCTGAACGTGAATAGCTTTAAGACCTGATTCAATGTAACCATATTCTAAGAAATAAACGATTATGATTATGATCCCGATTTGAATAACTATTTAAAGCACTCGTATTTTGGAAACCAGAAACAACGAAGGTACCACAGCCGCCCAGACCCGAGAAAATGTAAAAAAACCCTATTTTTCTACATTGGCCCGTCCGGGAATCGAACCCGGGACCTCGGAGCAGGCGACACCTTCAAAACCGGTGTGTACGCCCCTCCGCCACGGAGGTCGACAAAACTAATGATAAACGAATTTGCTATACTCCTTAAAATAAAGCGTGATTAGAACGACACCTGTCAAACTCAGGAAACTAGTGCTGGAACTGACTCGACTGATCAAACGAAAAAATTTCAATTTTGAAATATTGTTAGCCTGTCGATTTCGTTTTGTCCATTTTACTTCGTCACTAGCGATTATGAAAAATTAAAGTAACCTTGTTAAGACGTCTTTTCTAGTAAGGTCTGATTTTTGTGACTGGATTATTATAATGTTTTTGACTTTTAACATCTTCTTTACATAATTCATTTATACGTACTTGTACTTACAGCAATGTATAAAACAATATTTTCAACATGTACAAATGTGTTTCACTCGTGTGACGCTGGTACAAAGTTACGTCGTCTCTTTCAGTGAGAACTGTCATTCTAATCAAGCTATATTTTAATGACTATAATCATAGAGAGAAAAGTTATAGTATTATTTAGATACTTTGCCGTACGGCAGATACACTCGCCGAGATATAACAAACTCCTGTTATTATTGGTCGATTTCTGTTGATACTTAGCAAGGGAAATGCAAAAACGTAATGTGGCGACAGGCACACGCAGCGTATCTCAGGGCGACAAATACAAATCATCACTAAAAAGCAAACAATCAAATTTAGTATAATTTTGTATTACTTGGGAGGTACTTTGTGTTTTCATGCGATTGCCAAGGCAATTTATTTATTTATATAAGATTTTTTTTAATATTGATATGGTTTCTAAAAGATGTTGATAGGTTAGCTAATTATATTATATAACTTGAGACAAAGGTCCCTTAAGTAGGCACTGGCTAATGAACCGACTTGGTATTACATAGATCGCACAACTTTTTAGGGTAGAAAATCTTAGTTGCTCGACTTGGGTTTTTTACAAGTTATGTTTTTGATGGCATCTATTATTCCACTATATTATACATATAAACAGGTACACGTACTAAGTAACTGCAAATGTAACTTTGTAACCTCATATGTTTATATGGGATTACAAAGTTACATTTGCAGTTATTTAAAAAAAACTAGACTGAAATTGGAAAATATTATAGTTTTTCCTTGGTTTGTACGTTAAACACTACTTGTGTTCTACATTTGAAGCTTCTATGTCTGCTAGAAGTGCCTTAACCATTTAGCCAGTCAGTCAGTGAGTGACAAAATTGAGAACTTTGACTAGTTATTATTCCCCAGCTACTTGCTCAAATTGCATGTAATTTGGAATATAGCATACTGATGCAATGCCTGCTTGGTTGCTGAAAATTCAGGCTTCTAGTTTCGTTCCCAACGAAGTTACAGGCGGTCGAAAATGGCCCAAATTTTTTTTAAATACTATGTTTCTACACGTGACCCTAGATAAGAGGGAGACGAATTAACAAAAAAAAATGCTAATAAACATTAATAATAATTAATGGACAGCTCCTTACAACGCCAATAACACGACACACACAATTTGATTATTTACATGAAATACGCCAATTAAGCGCATTCTTTTGACGTCGCTCGACCAATAAAAATAAATAATAAAATAAAAAATAAAATAAAATCAGTTTATTTCAGACAGTGTCCATAAAATTACAATTAAATTCCATAATAATAGTAATACTAATTATAATAATCAACTCAATAAATATAGACAAACAAATAAATAAATAAATAATTTCAATTAACATATTATTCATAATTATTATTATTATTGATAAATTCAGTTACGAATAAAAAATTAAATTAATTAAATTAAATTAAGCATATTATATTACATTACATTTTATTCTAAATATTAAATATCTAATTTAAATAACGACCCCCCGCGGACACACCGGGTACCAGCACATGTGCTTGCACCCAGTGCCTCCGCAGCGGGCAGTCCGGCTTCTCGCTAAGCACCCTCAAGATGACGTTAGTGCTCCCGCACACCCTGCGCTGCAGAGAGGCAATGCGGCGTCGTAGCACCGTATGAAAACCATCCGTGCGCGCGTGCGCGAACATTGCTGATGCGCTGCAGAAACGTTGGAGCCCCAACATCATCCTGAAGGCGTTATTGTATTGTACTCGGAGAGCGTTGATGGCCCGCTGGGTATAGTTGACCCACAGATTGCATGTATACAAAGTCTGGCAGAAGGCTTTGAAAAGCGTGATTTTTACCTCTGCGCTACATCGCGCGAATCTACGAGCCAACATATTGCAGCGGACCGCCATCGCTCTCCTTTCCCTTTCGATGTCTCTGTCGTCTTTCAAATCCTCGGTGATAACATGGCCAAGGTATTTGAACTCTCTCACCCTGCTGAGAGCAACCCCGTTCAGTAGCACAGGTGCCACTTCTCTAGCTTGCGGCCCTTGGCCTGAAAGACCAGGAGCTCGCTCTTTCAGACATTGTACAGGAGGCCGTGGGCGGTCGCGTATTTCTCACATATTCTTAACAGCCTCCCAAGCCCAGCGATTGATGGGCTGAGCAACACCATGTCATCAGCATAACTAATACTATTGATAATTTGACCATCAACAGAACAGCCTACACCGGTGTCGCTCAGCTCAACAATCAGATGGTTCACGTAGAGGTTGAAGAGTGAAGGAGACGTCAACCCCCCCCCCTGCCTCACTCCACACTCCAACCTGTACTCATCAGAAACCTCACCAAGCCACCTGACCTGGTTAGTTTGGTGGCCATACCAATATCTCAAGATATTAATAAACTCACCGGGCACACCGGTACCTTTCAATTTGCGCCAAAGAATGTCATATCTAACCAGGTCAAACGCCTTCGAAAGATCAAGAAAGGCTGCATAAACGGGCGTGTGCCTGTCGGTGTAGTACCTGACGGTCTGCTTGAGGGACATAATCGCGTTCTCGGTCGATAGTCCCGGTACGAAGCCGAACTGAGCATCGTGAATAAATAGATGTTTCTTTAGTTGTCGCTCAAGCAGGCCATCAAGCACCTTAGATGTGATCGTGGCTAATGAAATCGGGCGGTAGTTACTCTTGTCAGAGATATCACCTGTTTTGTTTTTAGTTATAGGCACTACCACCGTCTTCATCAGCCCATTTGGTAGATAGCAATGCCTGATACAGAGAGTGAAAAGCAGTCCCAACAGCCTCGAGAGATGCGGCCCCGCATACTGAAAATGTTCAATGCTGAGGCCGTCATGTCCGGGGGACTTGCCTCGAGTCATGCCTTTTATTATAAGAGCGACTTGCTTGGCTGTTACTCTATCCGGCACCCCTGACACCACGGCCCTCGGATCCCTTGTGTCATCACCTTTCATTGGAGACTCCGTCTGAAAGTGACACTTAAACATATTTGCGATGTCACTCGGGTCACTAATGCCGTCGACACTCACCGGGACGCTAGGTTTGAAGCTTAACTTTTTCGTTTGTTTCCAAAATCCGCGAAAGTCTTTATTTTTATGTTTAGTGGCCAAAATGTTCATCTTAACTCTTGATTATTTTGACAAAATTTTAACTTATATTTAAAATGTATCTTGGATACACGCATTTCATTATAAATGTTACCACTACTAGGCCGGCCGTACCATACCCAGGTTAAAAACTTTTGTCTAGCGTCACGATGTGCGTCCCGGACGTACTTATTCCAACCTACGATAGGACGGCCCCGCTTTAGTCCACCGCGTCTCCCCGCCGGACCCACATAGCTAGAGACAGCGGCCCCCTGCAACGTCGTCACAATAACTGTGTAAAGAGCGTCTATGGCAGATAAGTGAGCCGGACTATTATCATTACACATACAATCACAACACTCATTATATTCAAAAGGAAAGTCAACAGTTTTAAATTTGTCATTACAAAGTTTACCATATTTTTCTATTACACTTAAATCCCTGTCACCCCAAATAACCATGTTAATTTTATCTGACGGCAGCTTAACAGATGGGCAGACCAGTCGTAAGTTACACCGGATCTCAAGCGGATAATGATCTGACCAGTAAATATCATAATGTACCTTCACCGATAAAACCGACTTCAACGCCGCCTCAGTGACCAAGCAATGGTCTAACCACCTGCGGCTGCCGTTCGCGTCACTAACAAAAGTATATGTATTAGAATTTAAACCTAATATTTTAATGTCTATACAAGTCCAATTTTGATCATTACAAAAAATATCTAGCTCATTGCCAAAAAGCTCCCCCGGATGAGCATTAAAATCCCCTAAAATATATGCAGATTCTACGTTACTATTTTCAATAATTGCCGTTACTTCACTTAAACAATGAATAAATTCTACTAAATTGTCTGAAGAATCCGTAGGCATGTAAATAGAAAACACTATAAATGAACGGCTCGATACGCATACCTTTATCGCACTGATTCGGTCACTCACACATGGCACCACAACCACACTATTAAACTTATTGTTATTCCATAGAAGCGCAACACCGCCGTATGGCCGCCCGCGAAGTATTCCAATCGATACGTCCACAGCTGACTTCCCGCAAAAACCAAAGTCACTACCGACCTTACTAAGTTCTGATATCTCGTGCGGTAAAAGCCAAGTTTCTTGCAGAGCAATAATATCTGCCTTGTGACTTATACTTCGAACACAATCTAACGATCTCTTGAAGGACTTACAATTAAAGCTAATTAAACTTACTTCATTGTGTGTACTAACCATTTAATTTTATTTCTTTTTTGCTATCCATTTCTCGTTTGCGATTGCGGAACTCGATAAAACGGCGGAATGTTATGCCATCAGGCCACAAATTACAATCCAAAAATAGGCTTAACTTTTCTTTGGGTACAAACATTTTGTAAGAGTTGTATTCTCTGTGCTGTTTAGGCTTCATTAAATGCAGTATTACTTCGATACCTGTTTTACTCTTTACATATGATATAATGTCTTTTTCTTCAACTTCTTTGTGTACGTTGTTTATAAAAAGTGAGATTCTACTCGAACTCGCAGCTTTAAATTTTCCCTCAGTTTGCAGACAGGTACCCTTTTCACCCTCAAAACGATTCCTGTACCTTCTTCTTTGCACAGTTTGCCATTCGTCGTCTTTACTGTTCCGCATATTCAGCGCTTTTTGAGGTGTAAGCACTCGCAACAGCTGATCGCTCGCCGCCGTAACTCGTGTCGCTGCATTAGTCACCCTATCAGGTGAGGCGCCCTGCGCTAGCAACGCGGTTTCGATATTTGTCGGAACCACGGTAGGTGCCTCCACGCGCACATCTGTTGCAATCTTCGCGATAGATAGGTCAGGCCGCAAGTGCGAGTGGGATAGAGCGCGCTGCGTTTGCGTTTGCGTACCCACCTCGTCTACGAATGTGGAATTAATTAAATCCCGTTTCTCGTCACTAATGTTAATTGCTTTTTGCGAAATATGTAACAACCCGATAGGACCACTATCACAGTTGCACTCAAGGCTGTCCAGCATGCCTCTTACACCTCTGTTCTTGTTAGCAAAATTGTCGTGTTGGAAATTATTAGCTACCGACGATTGTTGTAAGTTAACAACTTCATTTTTCAGCAGCAAATATTGGTCCATAGGCACATATGTGTCCTTGATTGTCTCGATCTCATGCTTGAGTGTGATTAGGTCTCTCAACAATCTTGTCGCATCTAGGTGGTCAAAGGTAACCGGGGGTAGTTTTTGTAGGTCGCGGGCAACAAAAATCGGCAATTCTTCTGGGGGTGTTTCTTTGATGAGGGTGATTATGAGTAGTATAATAATGGGCAGTCTGTGCCACCTTCAGCCCGTGTCAGCAAACGTTCGTTTGCTTCCACGCACTTTCGCTGGCACATCCTGCCCATTATTATACAATGATAAGAAGGATATGGAATTTGTATTTAGTTAAACTAGAAATCTAAACTTAAATTATAATAAAATAAAACTAAGGCGCTTCATATGCTCATTAAATTTCTAAAGTGGATGTATACTAATAGGGAAGATCGTAAAATATTTCTGATTATGTATTAAATACCTTACAGTGTAAAAATAACTCACCCAGAACTTAATGGCCACGTAGTGAATAGCTCATAATTATTTTAATATTCGTAAGATATATCACTAAGCTGAGACCCAAGTGCAATTCATAATCTCTCTGAGGTCAGTATTCACGAGTCAGATTGACGCATGCCCTTATACAGCGGTAGCACTATGGGTAAACCTTAGAACGTTGTTGGCGAGCAGATTGCCTCGAGAGAACACCCAGAAAGTATGAATTTTCTGTGCCAGATTGGCTCATGTCTCTCCACCAGACATAGTTAAAAATGTTAAACCAATAGCAGCTTACTGTTAGGTTACAACCGTGAATACAAAATCCAGATATGAACATAATAAATTGTTTGAGTACTCCCTACACTATTTACTTTTTAGCTAGAAAAGTCAATTTGATTTCACAATATCTCTTAAGAAGTCGGTATTCACAGGTCTGATAGACGCATGCCCTTATACAGTGTTAGCAGTATGAGCAAACTTTTTAAACCATGCGGGTGAGCAGATTGCCTCGAGAGAACACGCAGAAGTTACGCTATGTAATATTCTGTACCAGATTGGCTCATGACTCTCCACCAGACATAGTTAGAAATGTAAAACTAATATCAGCTTACTGTTAGGTTACATCCGTGAATACAGTAACTATAATTGATTCATTGTGAATAAATTGAGCACTAAACACTAATTACCCGTACAACTAATATCGATGAAGTGACCGTCGTCGACCGAATGAACGCGTAGTCGAGTTATTATGGTATTAGCGTATAAGCTGAAGCGTTTTTAGTTATGAGCCAATAGCGATAGCAAAGTTTTAGGTAATATCACTAGAAGTATGACATGACAACCTATAATAAGAGCATATTAAATTTTGTAAATTAAAATATCGTAAATATAACCTAATTAGCGAAAAAATATAAAACATATATGTATGTTGATATAGCAATACCCACATTAAAACTCGTTCTCTTAACTTCATTATTAATTAAATAATAAAATACATAAACTTTATGCGTTTGTCATCATCAGTTCAATATCATTTCTATATAACAAATGCTATCTAACTCTGACGAGATCCCCTTATGCAATGGAATTTCCCGGATACTGCATCATAATTATCTTTCTTATTTAACATGACTTTTATATTAGCAAATTATTTCTATATTAAATATACAAACATATTTCTTAGTAAAATCAAATGTGAGTTTATTATTTTAAGTTCTCATTACTTGAACCACCCATGCTTCGACATCATAAGACGCTCTAGTCAAGGAGCTGTATGCAAACTTTTGAAATAATGTAATAAAGGTTAACTGGTAGAAACTGTTTTACTATAAAACATTTTAATTATAACTTCAATTTTTAATGTATTTCATTTACTAACAAAAATCTTCTTGATTATGACAATCATTCCCTAAAAAATATAAAGGGACTGTAGTCCCTTTCAGGAACTGAGGGATTATGGTATGATCGCGTTTAATATCTCGAAATTGATCAAAAAATGATTATTATTAAAGAAAAAAGTAACATTACGAAATGTTTGTTAAGTTTGCCTTCCTTGTAGACGGTTATGCTCTTAGACTATATTCATTGTGACGGTGCATGTACTATTTTTGCTGCGTCGAATTGTGAAATGATATTAAGTTACTGCATTGACGTCAATCCACGTTAATGTTGAGTTCTTTGAATGCTATAAAATGTAAATCATAGTTGTATATTGTACTTTTTTAGAATAATGTTATGAATTACCGCTTTTAAAGAAAAAACAATCCTAAGAGATATTTCTAATTTCATTACACTCAAAATATATCTTTTTAAGACAGGTTATCTCCACTAGTTTTTATTTTCTGTTATAACCGTTTTTCCGATTTTGCATTCATAACATTTATCATTGGTTAAATAATTTAATATGTTGTAAAAAAGCAATCAATCATATACAATATGCTGACAATAACATTTTTAGAATTTATTATAGCTTGCAGTGTGCTTCCATGATTAGATGAATACATTACTTTCGAATAATAAAGCATAAAGCAAAAGAATTTAGCCGACATCTGGGAACTGAAATATGACATTTTAGCAAGTTAACAACCATACCACGATTTTGTTTGTTAATTTAAAAATATTTGGTCAAGTTAAATGTAGTATCAGTATATAAACTTGAAAAATTTTGTCTCAGGCGGGACTCGAACCCGCATCTCCTCGCATGCCGGGCGGGCGCCATACCATTAGGCCACCGAGACACTGCGACACGGCGCGAATTTTTCAAGCATATTCTTACGCTGTGAGCCAGCGTTGCTTCATCAAATGTTAGGAGTTTGCACCCTTAACACCCGAAAGAAACATCTTTGCAGATGTTTGACAGTCAGTTAAGATGAAACAGCTATTTATATACTGATATTATAAGTGCAATTAAGTTGCTAAAATATCAAATAAAGTATTTAAATGTAGTACTTACTATTTTTTAAACTAACACTTCAGAGCCTAAGGTCAGCTTGTCAAATGAATGGCTTAAAGTTTGGCTTTTAAAGGGGTGACTACCGTCTGACCTCCCAAGACTGAGGGAATGCCAGCGCCAAAACCTAACTGGTTCGTCTTTCAGCCGTGCACCAGCTAGCAGGTTTATTTGAGTCCGAAGATCTTGGTGAGACCCAGTAGGCCCAAACGAATTTAGTTAACTAATAAAACAAAATCTTATAAACAGGTAAACTTTCGATCTCAATCCAAATTTTACTTTAATATTGGTCTAGTGGTTTAAATACCGGACCAAGATCTCGGGGTCCTAGGTTCGAATCCTGGGTCGGACAACAAAAATTTTCGAATTTTCGAACGTTGTTCGGGTTTGTGATCACCAACCCGCATTTGGCAAGCGTGGTGATACTGCCAGTACACCCATCATTGCTGTGGTAACTTGAATTCAACGATGGAGGCCTTTTCCCTGCAGTGGGATGATTATAGGCTGTTACTTTAATATTTTGCACATAAATATTATCAACTTTACTAAGAGACCAATAAAAAAGCAAAGCAAGCAAAAATCGGTTGTTCTATACTTGTCAGTCAGAAAGAGATCAAATAGTAACCCTGTATACATATTTCACTGCTTTAAGAACGCAACAGATTTAGTTAACCCTGTATATTGAGTGTTACACGCCTAGTTAAAGTGAACAAATAAAATTTCAACTAAGCAACTGTATTGAAACAAAATGTGTTAGCAATTAGGTTTATTTTGCAAATTAATATTTTTACCTGGATGTATGTCTTTTTAAAATACAATTATAAACTGATGCACAAGCAAATTTTATCAATAAAACCACGATTTTTTCGATCGATTTTCACTCATCGACTCAGCGCCTCAAGTGTTTTCAAGTACAGTCATCGCCACAAGATCGCTGCTGCCTCCACTTCTCTGCTCAGCTGTACATACTAAGGTGTGCAAGATTTTTCGATTGAAACTACAAGTTATTAGCAAGTCTTAAAAATGTGAGTACTTTCCTACTTTTAATTTATGTTTCAAACTCCACTGGTCTGTTTTAAACTGAAGTAGGTAATCAGTAAAAGATAGTGTGCTAATAATGTCTTTTGATATAAAATAGTAAGTCCCAGATTTTATGCAAAAATCGAAGATTTCATCCAAGTGTTATGACAATCTACATAATTTACACAAAATTTCTTTCAGGTCAGACTCCGAGTTCGAGTGTGAATCCATTGCGCAGAAAGTGGATGCTAAGACCACGAAAAAATCTTCAGCATCATCGTCCTCAAAAAAACGCAAGACCGTCAACAGTAAAGATATAAGGTAAATAAATTGATTTGTTTTTCTTATAAGACATTATGTTTAAAATAGGATTTTGTAATACAACAATTACATTTTACTTAATTTAATTATGTAAATTTTTAACTTTTAAAATCTTGTTTTTCTTATAAGACCTTATGTTTAAAATAGAATTTTTTATACATCAATTACATTTTACTTAATTTAATAATGTAAATTTTTAACTTTTTAAATCTTGTGTCATTGCGTGAACCATTACAATTATAAGTACTTATTGATTTCAGTGTGTAAGAAGATCCACAAAGTTGATCACTTTATGACTCATTAGCATCTATTTCAGTCACAATCAAAAAGTAATTAGTTGTATAGTGTTATATCTTATGTTTACTAAAAATAACGTTTGATCGGTTACAGGAACAAGAAATCGAGGATCACTGACGTCTTTGGTCTGGGCAGCGAAGACATCGAAGTTGAGAAGGCCAAGCCGACGACTTTGTCATCATACATCCTCAACCGAGTCGCGAACGGTACTCAGCGTCGCACCACGTCCACTGACGGCGACTTCTACGTGGAGCTGAAGGTGTATCACCGCGACGACGCCGAGACTAGTTCTCCAGACGAGCGGTGGAAGAGGGCGCTGCTGCGCGTTAACTGTTACCTTGAGAACGACTCAAGCCAGTGGAAAAACTTGCAACGATTTGTAAAGGACGTAAATTTATTATTTGAAGTTTGTAATCCCACTTTTTTCAGTGATAAGTTTAAATTAGTTAACAAGTAGTTTAAATATTAAATAAAGTAACTAGGTTCTGAAACTGTTTTATGTTATTTTATAAGGTAGGCAAGTATATTTATAATATCCTTTGATCTTATACGTTTCGTTAGACAAAAAGACTAGTTTATTTTTAAAGTTTTTAAGTAAGCCTTAGTAGATCATTATGCCTTTTTGTTCATATTGTAATATAACAGTAGACAAAAAGCTATGGTTAGGACACTTGCGAAGTAATAATCACAAAGACAGCAGCAGCACTGCCTATTGCCCTGGCGTACAATTAGTTAGGTCAGCCTTCCGTGGTCGGATTGCTACATATAGAATTAAGGCTCTAGGTGTTAATCAACTGAATTCTGTAAATTCATTTTTTGATAGTCTCCGAACCAGGCTAAAATCTCTTTTAGATGAATCGTTAAAAAAACAAACTAGTATTAAAGTTAACTTCGAACTGTATTCAATGTTCATGTTGATGAAAGATGATAGACAGGAAATCAAATCATTCGCCACAAAAAACTTTCCATTACATTTAAATTATAATTTTGATCAACTTTATTCGACGGTTGAAAGTTACATAAAAAATTGTGTTGAAGAGTTTCAAGAAAGAGATAGTGGATGGTCGTTCTATCAAAATTCTCATTTTGAAATAAATATTAATAAATATGAACCACTAGGTGGATCTACTTTTATAGACTTGCCTAAATATATAAAAAATAAAAAGGCATGTTTGAACATCCATAACAAAGATAAAAAATGTTTCTTGTGGTGTGTTATTGCAGCTCTTTATCCTACTCACAAGCATCCTACGCGTGTCTCGTCTTATCCTCATTATAAACATAAACTTAACATTAATGATATATCGTTTCCTGTGACTTTTCCTGACATAAGTGTTTTTGAAAAAAATAATCCACATATTTGTATTAACGTGTATGGTTTAAAAGATGATAAGTTTATTACAGGACCTTTATACAAATCCGAAAATTGTCATAAAAATGGTAAGCGCATTCATCTTTTACTTATTGAGAAAGATAACATATCACATTTTTGTTTAATTAAAAATCTAAGTCGTCTCGTTAGGAATCAAATTACAAGACATCATGGTTTTTTGTTTTTTTGCGATACTTGTTTAATATTTTTTCCATTTGAAGATGAACTAAATAGTCACGTCTGCGGAGGTGTAGTAACAGTGTTGCCTAGTCAAGGTTCTGTTTTACAATTCAAAAATTTTGATCGCAAACAAAACATACCGTTTGTTATCTATGCGGACTTTGAAACCTTGTTGCAGCCAGTATTAGGCTGTGAACCAGACCCGAACTTAGCGAGTACTACAGATTTACAACGACATGTACCAGTCGCTTTCGGGTATAATGTTGTTTGTTCCTTTGATACATCGCAGAATCAATTCGTTTCTTACCGCGGCAAAGATTGTGTTTCAAAGTTTATTGCGCTTATCCGACATCAGGCGAAAAAAATTCATGAAGTGTTAAGCTATACCAAACCAATGATTTTTACAGACCTAGATGCTAAGAATTTTGATAATGCTACACTATGTCATATTTGTGGACATCTATTGTGGTTTGATAAAGTCCGCGATCACTGTCACGTATCAGGTCGTTATCGCGGTGCGGCTCATCAAATTTGTAATTTACGTTACAAAACACCACAGTTCATTCCAATATTTTTTCATAATTTATCAGGTTATGATTGCCATCTTTTTATTAAAGAGTTAGGAGAAATGCCAGGAAAGGTAAAAGTCATACCGAAAACTAAAGAAAACTACATATCGTTTGTAAAGTTTCTACCTACAGCTAACGGTGAGTTCATACAATTACGTTTTACGGACTCATTCAAATTTTTGGGAACAAGCTTAGATAAATTAGCGAAAACAATGAAAAAGGACGATTTCGTATCTTTACGGTCACATTTTCCTAATGATCAACAATTTGATTTGTTGACTAGAAAGGGAGTCTATCCCTATGACTATATGAAAAATTGGAACACTTATTTGGAAAATAGGTTACCACCTAAATCATGTTTCTTTAACTCACTTACAAATGCCCATATTACAAATAGTGACTACAAACATGCTCTGACCATATGGTCATATTTTAATATAAGAGATTTGGGAGACTACACCGACTTGTACCTAAAAACCGATGTACTCTTACTGACTGATATTTTTGAGAAATTTCGCAAAACTTGTAAAAGTCATTATCAGCTAGATCCTGCCTTTTATGTCACCGCACCAAGCCTTTCATTTGATGCAATGCTATTAAAAACAGGAGTTCAACTTGAACTACTGAATGACTTGTCAATGATTCGAATGATTCAAAAGGGCATAAGGGGAGGAGTGTGTATGTGTTCCCACCGATACGCTAAAGCCAATAACAAATATATGCCTGACTATGATTCCTCCAAGGAGGATTCATTTATAGTTTACTTAGACTGTAATAATTTATACGGATACAGTATGAGTCAAACTCTACCGTATTCTAACTTTAGATTTTTAAATAACTCCGAAATAGAAAAGTTAAATATTTTGGAACATAAGGATGATGCGCAGTTCGGCTATATACTTGAAGTCGATTTACTGTATCCTGAACATTTGCATCAAGACCATAATGATTTACCGTTTTGCCCTGAAAAATGTATACCACCTAGCGGTAAAAATATTAAACTGGTACCTAATTTGTTTAACAAATTCAATTATGTCATTCACTATGTTCACTTGAAAAAATGTTTGGAGCATGGGCTAGTGTTAAGCAAAATTCATCGCGTAATATCATTTCGTCAAAGTGCTTATCTTAAAAAATATATAGAGCTAAATACTATCCTACGTCAAAAAGCAGAATCAGCTTTTGAACAAGATTTTTTTAAACTTTTGAACAATTCTGTTTTTGGCAAAACTCTTGAAAACAATGAGGCCCGTGTTATAGTACATTTAGTAAATCTATGGACTGATACTAATAATAGAACTAAAAAAAAATTAAGTGCAAGCAAATTAATTTCAAAACCTAATTTCCACAGCGTATCGATATTCACTGATAATCTAGTCGCTATTCAACTGAAACCAGAGCAAATCGTGTTAGATAAGCCTATTTACATAGGTTTTTCTGTTTTAGAACTATCAAAAGCGCATATGTATCACTTTCATTATAATGCCATAAAGCCCTTTTATGAGCACCGCGTTCAACTGTGTTATACAGACACAGATAGTTTTATATACATCATACAAAGTAATGATTTTTACGAAGATTTAAGAAATACTTTTTTAAAATTCTTCGACACAAGCAATTTCAATAAACAAAATCACTTTAACCTTCCTCTGATTAATAAGAGAGTGCCAGGTCTATTTAAGGATGAAATGTGCGGTCAACTGATATCAGATTTTGTTGGATTGAGATCCAAGCTATATTGTGTTAGAACCTTAGACAAAGTTATAAAAAAAGCAAAAGGGGTTAAATCCAATGTAATTCGCGATCTTCAATTATCAGACTACGAATCAGTACTTTTAAACAATAACGTAATACGTAAAAAAAATATCCTATTTAAGAGTCTACGGCATGAAATATTTACTAGAGGTGTAAATAAAATTGCACTCTCGAGTAATGATGACAAGAGATTAATTTCGCCTGATAAAATATCAACTATTGCTTGGGGCAGTTCCAACATATTATAGTGATAAGGATATTACATTTATACTTGTAATGCTAGTTTTTTAAGTTATTTTTAAGTTTAATCTTATGATTAGAAACTATGTAAATTTCTTATTACACTGCATTATCTATTAAGTAAAAATGTATTAGTTATAAAAAGTTTTAATATGATACCTAGTAAAAATTGGTATAAATCTCGGTGTTTTATTTAGTACTAAACCTTTTGTTTATGTTTAAAATAAAATAACAGAATTATTTATCTAATGAACTTCAATCTAATTAGCTGCGTATCTAAATGCTTAGTAATTAGTTTCACAATCGTGTCAGAACATGATTTACTTTATTGTGTTACAGATTGCACGTGTTTGCAAAAAGTGCAAAACGAGCATATTATTATTCGTTTTAGGTTTCTATTTTCTGACATACTTGACCACATTCTAAAGTTGATAATTGAAGGAGCTACACGCAGACAATTTAATTTATTATTGCAAAACCGATCAAGTAAGAAAAATGGATAGTTATCTATTTGAACAATGTGCTCAAGATCCTCTTGCAGATTTTGATGTAATGTATCCGGAGCTGGCTAAACAACAACGGGAGCCAAAGAAAAAAAGAACGAAACGTCAAAATGAAGGTCAGGAAGACGTTGTTTCACCAAAGAAAAAACGTTGTAATCAGAATGGATCCTCCTACGTGTACAGTAACGAAACTAGAAGAGGGATTCGTCTCATAAGAATTGAAGTCGTGGACTTGGAAAATAGTAGTGCAGTGCAAAATGATAGTGAGAATGAAAAAGTACTTTACAGTGCGCAGTACATCGTCACAGATAATTTTAATCCAATCATGGAGCAAACTGAACACTTGATAACTAATATCTGTAAAAAAATCTGTGATGATAATATCTAAGAACTGCTTGTGTCGATTAGGTTAAGAAATCTTTATTATAGTTTATCCATAATATAAGAATACACGTTGTAAATAAATACTTCGTGTAAGAAATTTTAAGAATAAATATGTAATTGAATAAATTGGTGTTTACTTTCTTCACCACTAAATATACACTTTGTGAAAAATAAAACAAATTTTATAAGTCATTTACCTTTATTAACATTTAAAATATTCTGTACACAAATCTGTATAAACTAAGCTATTGTAGACACAATTACATTTCAAAAAATAATTTTGTTTTCAATACACCATTTCTTTATACAGATAACATTTTTTAAAGCACAAATTTTTTTATGAGAAAAACAGTTATACACTTTATTATCTAAACAATATAGTTGACAAAGACAATTTAAGTTAGGAGTTCCAAAAAAACTTATATCTACAATGTGAGTTTCGTCACATAAATCTTGTATCCATTTAATTTTTTCATATCCTTTTACAAAAATTTTTTTATCCTTTAAATAAGGTTTAATAATCCTCTGAAATTCTCTATAGTCTACATAACCTTCACTCCACCTATAGCCTCTGTTCCTTTCGATCCAGCGAACTTGTTTTTTCTCTTCAAGAGATAGTGAAGTAAACGGGTATGGGGGCTTTATCAAAAATATATGAGTATACTCTTGTGTAGCTATAGCAAACTCTTTTACTATAAATTCATTATTTCTATCTTTGAATCCTTGAAGATCTACGATTACTGTATCGATATTCATGATAGTTTTTTCACGATATTGCTCAATGGTTTATACTCAAATACACAATCATTTAAAATTAGACAATAAGCTGCCGTCTGATCAGGTATTTCTTTATCTGTTTCAATTTCAACCCTAACGTCGATCGATCCCTTTAGCGTTTCGTGTTGTCGCGAACAGTCAATAACAAATAATGGAGCAACGTCTCTAAATTCCTTTAAACTCATTAACGGTTCTGACCGACGCCCATGATACGACTGTTGAAATCTTGTATACTGTTCGTATAATAAAGTGAATTTGTCTTCGGAAAAACTAACATTCAATCCTTCGTATGGATAATACGCTGAATTCAAAAAGACTTTTATGTCACGTACATGACAATGATCAAACTCAGCCATTGACAAGAGACTGTTGTGTTTTCGGTTGGTTTGTAAAGCAATTACAACAAATCGTGGTTTCTCTATTTGGGATGAAGTTTTGATAGACCAAGTATGCTTGCGTGTTTTAGGTAGTAATGGGTATTCATACAGATCCCAATTACGAAACGCTAGTGTAATAGCTCGATCTTTTTCTAGATGCTTTAATATGTTTATTCTTTCACGGTCTGATACTTTAATGTGTGGTACGCGCCAAACAATTTTGTTGATTATGATGTCCTCGACAACCTCACCAGTGTTTAACTTTAACGCATTAAGATTAGTATTACTTCGTAATAACACTAATTCATGTTTACAGTTTATTATGATTTTCTCATAATCTTCTGCAAACCCTAATATTTTGTTTAAAGGTACAGAAACAGAGAACACTCCATTACCAACATTCACCGTGCCTGTAGTAGACCATCCCCAAACTCTTGCACATTTGGATTCATTTTCATTTAAGGACAAATAGGACTTTATTGTTGTAGTAACACCGGCATTTTTAATTTTATCTATCTCTACACCATTTAGTTCGTATCGGATGTCTTGAAATAAAAATAGTATCGGATTATTTATGAAATGCACATTTGATACTTTTTCTTTTTTGCTGTCATAAACATTTACTTTACCCTCAATATATAAAGTGCTGAGCGAAGGCAGGATGTACAAGTCTTGTTGATTGATAGGTATCCGTATTTCATCATTCTTATTAAAACTTGTCACATATGGTTTGTATGAATGATATTCGAAACTTTCGATGCTGTTGTCGTAAGACATTGGTTGAGATATATTTAAAATATTCATTTTATTAAGCCCAGTAGCTTTAAAAAATTCCTGTTGCTTTTGGTTAGTTTATTTTTCAGCTGAAACCGTGTTCCTTTGTGAGATGATCTTTTTGAACTGGCTTGAAAACATGATGCATGAGTGATTTTATTAAAGTTAATCATTTTTTCTTAAAGTGGATGTATAGTTGCACTTCTTCACCGCGTAAATTAATTTGTTTGTTTTTTGCGTCTAATAACCTTATATTGATTGCATTAATTTCACTTTGGTTGACCGGAAAATATATTAGGTTTTTGGGTACCTCAATAATTCTATAACCAGGTGGAACGTTAGGAACAAATTCGTAAAGTATATGACTTGCTCTTCCATTAACAAATGATCCACTAATGACATCACATTCGATGCGCACGATGGTTGTTGGTAAAATACTCACAGGATTTTTAGATTCTGTTCTTATAAGTGCCTTAATATTTTCCCTACCAAATCCTAGAATTGTACCCAGTGAATCACTTTTGTCGAAGTGAATGTCTTTGGAACAGAAAATTGTAGTCTTTAGAGTATTGTTGTTACAAGTCAAATTTAATGCAGTATTTTTGATGTTACTTCTTAAATATTCACAAATATCTTGAAGTTCATAAGACCCTTCAGGTATTTCGACAACTTCATTCTTATCATAATAAAATTTATTATTTCTTTCATCTACATTGGGAATAGAATTAAATGTTGAAAAGTACAAAAGACCGCACTCATAATCTCCACTTAATTCTAAAGTTGGTGAGAAGTCTGTTATTAAAGAAGCACCTTTTCCGGTAATAGACACAGTGAAAGACATTTTGATACTATAAATTTTATTTGTTACATACATTATTTATATGATTTTTCCAATAACTTTTTAAATATTTCAAACAAAGGTGTCCACAGTTTGTAGTGCCAAAAGTTTGATGTTGCACATAATTATAGTTAATTGACAAATTACGTAAATAGTTAACTAATTCTAATGGTGGTTTTAGATTACCAAAACTATCAAAATATTCAGCATAATTGTTATGCTTTACAAAGGCTACCCAATGTGATCCTGGATTTTCAGAGCTGTCCAAATTTAATATTGCACATTCTATCTTTCTAGGTTTTGAAGGCAATGTATCTCTCATATAAACACCGCGAAAAAATGGAATACTACTAGCGTATTCTAATATGTCCAAATTAGTTAGTGCACGTCTGGGTAGCCGTTTGATTAGTTTTTTGAAGGGTTTAAATATAAGCCTGCTCCTTTTTTGTGAGGTTTAATATATAGCCCTTTTCCAAGAGCCACAGCTTCCATCATTCTATTATGTCGTTCAGACTCCTGAAGATTTTTTTGAGCAGTTTTAGAATCATTAACCGCTTTTGCTATACCTGCTGCTCCTCCAGCTAATGAACCCAAAGCTGACAATCCAGCAAAAATAGGGATGAGTGGTAAAAGTCCTCCACACTTTGGTATAGGAATGCAGCGTGGTAAACGTGTTCCCTTTTTATTTGTAAAAAGCTTTTTTGCAGCTGCATAGGCATATTTAATAGCTGAGTGGTTATCTTTACATTTTAGCTTTTTTAACTGAGAATGTATTTTCTTTACACCACTCATAAATGATTTTACACCAGCACCAGCCTTGAGTTTAGCTTTCATCGCATGTTTTACTATCCATGAGGCTACCTTTTCTCCTTTTCCAGCATCTTTTGACCGCAATCTTCTCTTAGCCATATTCAAAAGTTCTAAATCAGCTTTTTGTCGAACGTTCGAATCACTATTTGTGTAAGCAATATCGTGGTATAAACAAGCTTCGTCTAATTTGTTTATACCTCGGTCACCCTTTAGCAACCGTTCTTGAAGTTTTGTTCCGGGACCACAAAATTGATATCCAGGTAAATGCAACTCTAACGGTAAATTATCTATTAACTTGTTTAAAATACCACTGCCTTCCTTCATTGATAATTCTTAAGTGATGAAAAGAAACAATTTCTAATAATATATACTACTGAATCAATTTACTTTTGTCGACCCAACTGTTCTCTCTATCACTTAAACCTAACCATTTCACAAAAAGTTTGTTTCCTTTTCTTTTTATAACTTTTTCTATGAGGTAGAGGTCTGGAAAATTAGTTTTTTGTAATTCGTGTGCGTAAAATGATCCTAAAATTAATTGTTTGTGTTTGTCTTCTATATGATACGTTAGAGGGTTAGTTTGATTTACCCTTACTACGCGAAAAATTTCAGTCGACCAGTTTGGGGTATAGCCTTTATAAAAATCTCCTTTATATTTACTTATACGGACATAATCACCAACTTGAAACCTGGATTTCTGACTAGTTTTTTGTTGTTGCGTTTTGATTATATTAGACCTTACTAAACCCTCATTTGCTTTAGTAACACTAGAAGGCATACATTTAGTAATTCGATGAATTGTATTGTTATAGTGCTTTGCGACGGAATCTAAATTATTTCCAAACCACTGATAGCGTCCATGTAGACTAAAAAGTTTGTAAAGATTGGACTTAATCGTTCTTATTACTCGTTCGACTATGGATGCCTTTTTTACAGAATACGTAGAATAATGATTTATTTTATATTTTTTTATTAATTGATTAAAACTTTTATTGTAAAACTCAGTTCCTAAATCAGTTTGCAAATTTTTAGGACTTCGTAATGAACTAGATATTACGTTTGCCATAGCAGTCATGACACAATTTTTCATTTTTGATTTTAAAGGTCTAACCCATACATACTTTGAAAATGTATCAATTACTATTAGAATGTATTTATATCCTTTGTTAAATTGTGAATATTTTTGGAAATCTATGAGGTCAGCTTGCCATAAATCATCTATTCCTTTAATAATTGTGCAACGACGAAAAAAATTCCTTCTCGCTGCCTTGTGGAGTTCGATGACAATATCTTGCTTACTCATTTTTATTTTATTTTGCTTGCATTAATTGATCTATTTCAGTTTTTGTGTAATACAAAGTACTTAAAGTGTTGGAAGTCACCCTTTCTAAGTTTTTTAAGTACTTTTTAACATCACTATGAATTTGTTTCATTTCATTTCTTAATTCTTGAATAGATTTTAACATGTATGCTTTGTTTACTGCTTCATCGTCTTGTTCAGGAGTTTGTAAACCTTTTAGCCTTGATGATTTTAAATCAAAGTCACCGGTCTCTGATTTTATTAATGTACCAGCAAGAGTGTCAATGAATTCAGACAATCGTAAACGTTTATGTACATGATGACCAAATTTGTCAATGTTCATTGTAGTCTTGATGTCTTCTTTGCTGATATGAGACTGTTCAATATTCCTAATGGGTGCTTTTTATATTCCACGTTTACAACGCCAGCTTCATAAAGTTCCTCAATTATTGCATAAATTTCGTTATCTACTCCAGTGTTACCAGCCTCTCTTGATGCTAGTAGTAATTTTAATCGTTCCACTAGCTCATTTGGATCGTTCCAGTAAACTAAGTCGGTATTCTTCTTAACTTTTTTAAAAAGTTCTATACCTTCACCTTTAGGGAGACTTTCCAAGCTGCTTGTTACATTCCTCGAGAATTTGAATAACGGTTTTATTATGTTCATGTACTTAAATCCTTTGTTGCTGTTTATTGGTTTGGATGGATCCCAATTACGTTTATGTGCATTGGTATTTATAAGTATCAACTTATAATTTTTTAAGTCTTCATCTGTAATTAAATCTAAATTTGGAACCTTTTGAAACAATAATTCTTTTATACCAACTGTTTTTTCTAAATTACGGTTTCCAACCTTCAAAGTATACCCATTATCATAAACGCGGGTTTTGCCAAGCATAAGTTTTCCTCGTTCATTTCTGACTCCGTAAGGTACGTCTTTCATTATTTCTGATGACGTCGACCAGGATGAATAATTTGGTGATGATTGAAGGGATTTAAACGAATTCTCACTTACATCATGATCTTCTGAGGGTGATATAGTGAGGGTTTTATTAGATGTTTTATAAATTTCACTATCTAAATCTTCTTGTTCGTTAACAGGTTCCTCAAAATCTTCACTAGAAGAATTTGATGCCTCACTATCACTGTATTTAATTTTTTTAAATAAGTGAATTTGCTCTGTTTCTTTGTTTGTTTTATCGTTAACTTCAATTTTGTTTGATAACAGGTTAAGTGGTTCTACTATCGGTTTAAACATTGTTTCTAATGCTATGTTGTTCATATTTTTCGCATCTTTTATCATGTTAACCTTTCTTTTAACAGCTGTTGCCGATTTTACAATTTGCTCTTTCAAATTTTGTTCCATTTTTCTTATAACGCTGCTCGTCATGAAATCACAATTGAAACTGATAATATTTATATTATAACAATCATTTAAGAATACTAGTCTACCACTATGAATGTGTCAAATGTCATTCTATAACATCCTTTATTTCGTTCGCAGTCTTTATTGATAACAACGTAACTGAAAGGTTTACTCCAAACAGTAGAACACATCTCACGGAACTGAGACCATGACATGTCAGACTCTACATGTTCATCGTACACATGCTTCAAATTTATGTCATCTTGCTTAAATAAAATTATTAGGTTTGAATTATCTCTAACAAGTTGCTTAGGTATTTTAGTATATGTTTGATTGATGTAAAAACAATCAATGTTTTTATGTCGTCCCATCGCAAAGTAATCTCGGATGTTATTTTGAATTTCACAAGCTACATCGTCAAAAATAATAATTGAGTCTGGCAACGCTTCGTGCGGGCTGAATATCTCACTGTTATGACTATATTTGTTGTAAGACGTGCCTTCAACCATATCCAGCACTTTTTCTAGATATATGTATTTAGGTTGATATAAAGATTTAGAATACACATAAAGGTTACGAAATCGTAGACCATCCTTGTGCAATAATAAACTTATAACTAAGTTAGTCTTCCCACAATTTGATGGCCCACAAACAATGCATCGTATAGTGTTTGGCAGTAAGTTACCATGTCGCTTTGCCTCATTTGATGTCGGAGGACAAATGCAATCTAATTTTAATGATTCTTTTTGTTTAAGGAATTTCATATTAGCTTTTGAACTAAACCGCAGTGCTTCGTAGGTTAAATCAAAATGATGACTTTTTACAGTGTTAACATGTTTTAATGACTAAGTTCGATCCGTTATCCGGTATATAGCTTAACAAATTCCATACCATATCATTGTATAATAATGGGCAGGATGTGCCAGCGAAAGTGCGTGGAAGCGAACGAACGTTTGCTGACACGGGCTGAAGGTGGCACAGACTGCCCATTATTATACTACTATTATGTCTTCTAACTCACGCTGAGATTTTTTGCGATTAATCATCCTTTTCGATTTCACTGAAGTAAACAAAAGCTTTTGACGTGACAACGTCTTAAATTAGGTTGCGGCTGGGAGTCACTTATGAAAAAGTGTAACGCTCGGTAACGTTACGATGAGTCACCGAACGAGAGAGAGGCCCGCCGAATGCCTTGCGTCTCTCTCCCACTCAACTATGATCGGTCTGCCGCGCGCGCAGCACTAGAGAATTAGGCGCATTGAATCGGCGCATGCTTGTGTCTCTGTCTTTGTCTTTCTCGAACGTTCTTGGCGTTGGAAAAACAAGAAAGCGTCATAATACAAGTTCACACGTGTGGTTAAAGTATCGTCAGCTGTGTCTGTAGTGAAAAGACGTTGTCACGTAAAATCTTCGCCCGTAAAACCGACTTTGCAGGCAACCATTTTTTTTGCTACACTTATATCTTCAGGCTTAAATGCTGTCACACACAGTCGGATTATAGAATCCTCATCCATAACGTCAGCCTTGTTCTGGATAAACGTAAGAATTTCGTTTATGACTAGGTTACAACTCGCGCACTTTAACATTTTAGAGGTCAATAATCCCTCCGATCCAACCATATTGGAAACGTATACACGCAGTGACGCGCCGCTCGCGACTCGAACTACGAATAGGGTAAAAAAAATAAAAAAATCACAGCGCTCACTTACACGCATTTGCTCATAACCTCTGTGACACGCCTGCCCCGCCTACATCGCATTTGTAATCCTGTTCCATGTTCTGTGGTTAAAACGGTCGTAAGCAGAAAGATGTAGCAGAGACCAAATTACCCTCAAAACATAATGATACAACAAAAACATTAGCGCACAGAACTCACATGAGATGCGTACAGCTCGAGCTCCAGTCCCGCTCGCAGCGCGCACCCAGCTCCAGCGCCGCGTCGCGGAGGGCGGCGCGGCGCGGGTTCACGTACCCGCTGAGCACGAACGTCACGCCCTTCAGTATCGATTTGAAGTCACCGCCGGCTGAAATAACATTTGCTCGGTTACAAATGTTTGAGCTGCGGATTTCTTGTTTATTATCACTGACACGCAAATTGATGATCAGCAGTGTCAACAAATAAATTGTTTGAAAGTTGTCAGCCCCATTTTTTTACCGATTTAAAGCTACATTCTATGGAACAAATAGCACTGCTACCGAATAGATCAATCGAATCAAAATTATAGTATAAGTTAGCATGTTAAATTCAAAAGAAAAGAAATTAAATTAAATAAATTAATGTAGACAGCGTCACAAATATTGTTTCGATTTCAAATGAAATTCTATTAAAAGCACTTGTTATGTAAAAATCAGAAACGATAAATTTACCACAAACACACAAATTCGAGAAAATACAGAAAAATCCTTTCTTTTTTTCTACACTGACCCGTCCGGGAATCAAACCCGTGGCCTCGGAGCAAGCGACACCTTGGAACATGTAAGTTAACAACTAATTATGATGAAACAAGTCATATAGATGTACAGACAACGGCAGGTCAACCTACTCAAAAAGTTAAAGATCACTGAATTGATTTTCAACTTTAAGTCCAACACGTAGAGATCAAAATCCATTAAGAAAATTTTGACGGTTTGTGGTAGGTTGACGCTGTTGTCTATGCAAAGACATACCTTTTCGTGGCTGTTTTTCATCGCGGGATCTCTTCCTGTCCTTATGACTGCTACTCGTAGACGGTTCATCGATCAATCCTCTGTTGTTGCGATCTGGTACGTTCTTCCTATCATCCTTCGGAGTTCGTTCACTTCTGTCTTTATGCCTATCACTACTAGCTTTCTGTGACTCCTTGTCTTTCGTCTCAATTGTCGGTTTACGGTCATGTTTTTTATCAGCTGGTTTCACATCGTGTTTGCTCTTTTCATCCTTATGCCTCTGGACGATATGGTCTATTTTCGCGTGCGGGCGGGCGTCGTCGTCCGTGTACATAAGACCTTCGCGGCCGCGGTCGGGGCGGGTATCGGCAGGGGGCGGGTCCCGTTTGGGATGTTTCGTTAAGGGCGTCTTTACAAGTTTAGTGGCAGAGTCTGGAATGTTCTTAAGCGCTAGCGACGTCGCTTTTCTTATCTGGGCTCCTGTGCAAATGTAGGAAGTAATTAAAGCAAGAGTACTCTGTTGATGACTATTGGAGTGATTCTTTAATTTGTAAAAATATGTGGCCAATCTATAGCCCATAAATAATAAAACAGAGAGAGAGAAGAGGCTTTTGTTTAGCAGGACTAAACTGAACTAATGTCGAAGACGTAAAAACTGTCTCAGAAAGTTTATACCTGAGCTTAAGGTTGCAACACACAATGCCGGCGGTAAATGCGAACTTTCCGTTTATGCGACAAAATACCCTGGGATAGACAGCCGCCGGGTTACGCGGCATGTTGCCTTACGAACCGGCTGCATGCCCGGCGGGCCATGCCGCCGGCATTGCGTGTAGTAGCCTTTACAGTTATGATTTCCACTCATTTTAGGGGACAGTTGCAGTTTGACAAATGATATAGATAAGACGCTGCAGCCCTTAAAAACAAAATTCACTACTATTTATTAATTTTCTGTATACATATTTTTATTTTTTTTATTTGACTTTGTTATTGTGTTACTTGTACTTTTATATTACTGTAAATGGTTTTGAACCATTATATTTATTTCACTTAACAAATTAATTTTTTAGAAAGTAGGCAGCCAATATAGTGAAGGTTCTGGCTTGTCAGCATACCTGTGTCTGCAGGCGGGCTTCTGTGTTTGGCGAACAGCTCCCCGGGGCGGAACTCCTCGTCTGAAGACGAGCCCGCGTCGCGGAACAGAGAGCGCGCGGGGGCCGCGGGGGCCGGGGGGGCTGCGGGGGCGGGCACCGGGGGGGCGGCGGGGGCAGGGGGCGCCGCGGGGGCAGAGCACTCCTCTTCCGTGACGTGCACGAAGTTGAGGCCGTACTGACAACAATTTAAAATATTATTCATACTTTTTTGTAATGATCAGATATTTTTCTAGAATTCAAATATTTATTTATTTAAAACTTCATTGCACAAATAGTAAAAGGTTGTACAAAAGGTGGACTTAATGCAATGTGGCATTCTCTACCAGTCATCCATCCAAATATCGAAATAACATTTAGAGCAGTCATATACAGCGGAAGGTTGTGGATTCAGTTCCAATTAATGTAACATTTTTACTACCCACAACGAAACAAGTAGGTGTATACATTTGGGGCGAGGGGTTGTGTGTATGTGAACACAAACGAAAGTTATCTTCAGAACATTATCATTGATTGGTTCCAAGTACTTCCAAGACAGGCATTATAGTATTAATGCGTAAGGACTAAGGAGGTACAACAACAGTGTAAATTTTTCTTTAAAATATTATGACTGAATTATATGCATTCTTTTGATATCTATAGTCCATAAAATTTAGCTCGAGTAGAATGACACCTGTCAAACTGAGGTGACTAGTGATGGGACCACAGAACATAAAAAACGAGTAGAAGTAGCATCCACTCCTATTTGTATGAAAACCAGTGTAACCAGACTAACACATTTGTGATTAAATCACATTACCACGCACACCAAGAATGTCTTGTAGCGATTGGTTAACTTTAACTGTCAGATAGTTCCGCTACCCGACACTAGATGCCTCTTATTCACTATCAAATAGTTCCGCTACGCGACGATAAATGCTACCTAAAAACTATTGATAAATAGGGGTGGGATAGTTACGATAATCATAACAAAAATACGTGTAAGTGTCGATATTTATGTTATAACAGCATAAGAGAGCCAGCGTTATGTTTAACATTGTCTCTCTCATCTTCTTAATTATTACAACTTAACATCTTTTCTAAAAAATTATAAATTATTAATGACTTCTTTCTTCAATCTTGCTTCAATCCATTTTCCGTATATGTTTGGATTGAATTAATTAAATACGAGTATTGATTTATTTAAACAAGTTATTACTTATATACAAAAAAAACAAACGACTACAAAATAAGATAAAAAAATTTAAGGCAGGAAACAATAGCAAAGGTTCTCGCTGCAAGCCATTTAAATTGGGCACACAATGTACCAAAGACACGGTATATTTAATGACCTTTTGTAACTTAGTACTTTCATAGATTACTATTTTTTTTTTTGTACTTTTTCAATTTTTTTATTTACATTTATAAACAAAAAAACAAGCAATTTATAAATCTTTTTTATAAGCTGTACTTTTTTAATGTGTCACATAATTATAAGTATCGATAACTAACTTATCGATATTTTACCGCATCCCTAAATGAGTAGCGTTTTGAAACATTACAAAAATAAGTAATTATCAAAATATAGTTTCGACCCTATCTCTATGGACAGTGGAATGGTTTTAGGTTTTACTTTTTAAGGATTGTTATTATCCGCAAAATTTATAATTTCTATTAAAATAACGATATAATATTACTTACAAATGGTATGTCACATAAATTCTTTTTAGTGCTTGTGTTTTTGCACTCTTATACTGTGCAGGTCGGCATATTTAAAGATTTTTGTCAGAATAGCACAACGTCAATACGTTCTAGCAACTGTGACCGTCTGAAGCGCGTAAAAGGGGGCGGAAACATGATATGCGCCATCCGTAGCCGATGTGTAGTACGCGGGGCCCGCCTACTTACTACTTCTATCGTTTTTTATGTTCTGTGGATGGGACTGACTCAACTGATCAAACGAAAAAAAAACATATAAGGCATATAAAATAAAATAAAAAACAGATATATTAAGATTTAACAGTAAGTCAGTGTCGTGATTATTATGAGAATAATTGTAACAATCATGAAAATCAATAAGAAAATTTTTAACGCATAAAAAATCTAATAAAATTGAAATTTTTTCGTCAACTAAATATAATGGCAATTTGATCTTCTAAACATCAACCTCATTAAATCATTTGTAACATTTATGTTACATTACGAAATTTCGAAATACTGTTAGTCTGTCTATTTCGATTTGTATCACTAAAGACATCTTTTTAAGTTAGGTGTAATTTTTGTGACTGGATTATTTTAATGATTTTAACTTTAAATACCTATTTTATATAATCAAATTGATTAATATGTGTACAGCAATGTATAAAAAACTTTTCTTAACATGCCAGTTACCAATATTTTTTGTGTGCAAATGTGTTTCACTCGTGTGACGCTGGTACAAAGTTACATCGTCTCTTTTCTATATTTTAAGGACTATAGTTTGTTTACTGTGGGTTGAATTGTATTTTAATTTACCTTTATTATATTTTTACAATCTAACATACTAACTAATCTACTTTTGGTAGTCTGTTTCGTAATAACAGTTAGGTACCTTGCAGTGCTTATTATAGGGCTGCGAGCACACCAGGCGCAGACGGTCCCAGCGCTCCCGGGCCGCCCCCGCCGCCAGCCCCCCCGCGCCCCCCTCCACCGCCCCCGCCACACCCCACGAGCGTACGCGCTCGCCTCCGCCCGCGCGGGACTCCGCCGGCGACAGGAATACGCAGCTCGGCACTAGCACCTTCAACATGCACGACATTACAACAACTACGTACCTTAGTAGGACATATTAAACAATTTAACTTTTCACTACATATCTCCGTCCATTGAATTATACAAGGTAACTGCCACATATTATATTACACATTACACACCATAAAACTATTTAACAACTAGTGGTTTAAGTACCAAGCCAAAATCTCAGGGTTGTGATGGCAAGGCAACAAAGGTTTCGAATTTTCGAACATTGCTCAGGTTTGCAATCCGCATTTGGTAAATATGGTAATTCTGCCTGTACCTTTCATTGCTGTGGTAACTTGAATTCAATGATGGAGACCTTTGCCGTGTAGTGAAATGATTATAGGCAATTACTTTACTTTTTTTATAACCAGTAAAGAAAGACACAATTGACAACAAATTCAATCATAATGGATGACTGAGCTCACACAATATAAAAAAAAAAGAAATTTAAGCTTATTTACTTATTTTAAAAAAGAAAATAAGCAACATACTTGAAAGGGTTCATTGGGTTTTTCAGAGCGCCCCACCAACACCTCTACGAGAGCCGCATTATGGGCTCCAACTTGTATTGCTGATATCTGTGGGCATACAGATCCCTTTTGGAAATAATACAGGTCTATCTAGTGATAAAAATAGTTTAAGTTTTAAAGACAAATACAGACCAAACTTTCAATTAGACGGTTTATTACTTTCAAGAAAGCATATGCCTTCAGGATTGGCCGAGTCATAGATAAACATTGAAAGTTCATCAGCCCTCAGTTCTCCACTGAACATAGGCCTCTCTGAACTTGAGCTAAAAAAGATTTTGCTAGCCGGATTGACGATCGCAGCTTTCATATAGTAGAGAGAAGACAGTGTTTTCCTTGATTTCCATCTTTTTCTAGCAGGCAGAAAGTACTCAGATTACGACATCGACACTTCACGCTTCGCAGAATATTCAAGTGTAGATGAGGGAATGAAAACCTTAACTGCGCGCGGCAGCTGCAGCACGACGGAGCACGAGGGCTCGCCCTTAGCGCACAACCAGCACTTCTTGCTCACCTCCCATGCGAGCAGGTTACTCGCGGGATTATCCTATGCCGAAAATACAACAAAATTAGTAATAAACATGACCCAAGTTTGAGAATCAGTATAGACAAACTATCATTTACCGGATCTTCACTGCTGAAACTAACAACATAGTCAATTTTTACACGGGGCATGTCATTTATTTCATAAATTATGTAACAAACTTCTATCTAATAAAGTATAATTCTAGATTATTAAAGTAAAAACAAACTTGCAATTGAAGTGTACGACGTTATGCGTTTTTGAAAATATTTATATTTGTTGTTCTTTTCTTTTTGAAAAAAGGGCTAAGAGCAGAGACATGCTGCCCAGTCAATCGTTTTTATTTTAAAATTTTAAAGTGTGAGCTTTCAAAAAATCCTTTGAGTATCTAATAATCAAAGAAAAATCGAACACGAAGTGATTAGGTACTTGTTCAGTAAATCCAAGCATTTTTTTTAAATAAAATTAATATTCCTAGAATAAAAAAAAATACGGTGTCGACGAATTCATTCAAGGCTTAACGCTTTGAGCTAAGCCACTTTCATCAATGTAACTTAAAATCAAAAGCATTGACAACACCAAAATAACAACAAAGATCATTGTGTCGTTAGAACAAAATAACAAATATAAATATTATATATTACATTTTAGTACCAATATTATAATACCGATAGAATGCTTTAACCTTAGATACTTGTCCGAGATGGGTTTAACGTATAGTAACGGTGAAGGTACTAGCGCTGAGTACTAGCATTACAACGTTGGATAAATAATCAATGGCTTTAACCGCATTTATTTGGACCACTGATAAGATAATACTATCTTTGGACACAGGTATTGAAGAGTTTTACGCAGGAAACGTAAAAAGAAAAGATTTAACGCTTCAAGCCCCCAAGAGACAAATGGTTATCTCGATTTTAATTGTGTCTGGTACATAGATTTAGGATACAAGGTCTGGAATATCCGATCGTCAAAGGGTTAATTGCAATTACAATAATCAGTATATAAACTTCAAAAATTATGCGAGGAGAAGCGGGTTCGAGTCCCGCCTGAGACAAAATTTTTCAAGTTTATGTACCTACTGTACGTAAGTATTTGTATTTTTACCACGCTTTTATTAGCTTGGGTTGTATGTATGTATGTATGTATGTATGTAATGGAATCTTTGAGCTTAATTTTCACTGATTTCCAGAAGTTTGATTAATTTGAAACTTTGCACACGTATCAAGGGCCGATGACAATGCAATAATTTAATAACAGTTTTCCCAGTTTTCCTCTGTAAGAGGGAGTTAAAGAGATAGAGCTAGCGCGCGATCTGTATCAATTATGTTTCCTGCATAGGTTTGGACTTACAGTCGGTAAAGAAGGAATCAAATCTTATAAACTAAACTAAAAAGTAAAAAATAAATTATAGTTTAAAAAACTAAAAAACCACGCTTTTAAAACAGATTAAACTAAAAAATTAAAAATAAAACTATAGTAATCAATTGAAAAATTCATATTATTGTACAAAAAGCGTGGGGGGCTTGATTTAGATTGTTGTAAATATTTTATGAATAATTTACTATATCTGTGGATATCATAACAAGCACCCCACGCTTTTTGTACAATAATATGAATTTTTCAATTGATTAATACAGTTTTATTTTTAATTTTTTAGTTCAATCTGTTTTAAAAGCGTGGTTTTTTAGTTTTAAACTATAATTTATTTACTGATTACTGAATTTAATTATGATTTGGCAACATAGTATCTGATCTTAGACGGTTCCGAAAAGAACAAAAAATAAAAATTGACGGACAATGACATTGACAGACAATTATTATTTAATGTAATGTTGCTTTGCTGTTATTAACAGTGGTTGCTACTATTTATTAATATTATTATTTTTTGATTTATGTATAGATTTGTTAAATCTGGAGTAAACAGCTTTACAAATTTTATTAATTAACATGCTCTTTACAACCTAAGTCATGAAGTAATGTTTGTTATGATGGATCCGAAGGTATGCCGTGTTTGTCTCGGCAAAACAGCCACAATTTCTGTGTTTGAGGCTCGTGAAGGCGTCCAATTCAGTGTAAAGCTAATGAAATGCGTTCCTATCATCACAATCGAGGAAGACGATGGCCTCCCGAGTGCCATTTGCGACGATTGTGTGGGTGAATTGACCGTTGCATACAATTTTATTGGAAAATGTGAAGCGTCAGATAAGGCGCTGCGTTATGTGAGTTACGATGACTTTCCTGATCCAGAAGCAGAAGCAGACCACAAAGTACAGTTCGAAATCAATGCAGAAGACGTCAAATATGATCTAGAAATCGAAAATACTGGTGATATCGCATCTGAAGATTCAGTAAAGCAAGAATACTCAGACGAAGTGCAAACCAACTATGACTACGATAACAACAGCAATTTTGCCTGCCAAAATAAGATAAGCAATAAATTGAAAAATAAACCAAGAAAAAAGAAGCGGTCCAAATCAGGACCATTGCAGTGTGTCATCTGTGGGCAGATAACCGCAAGCCGCTCGGCGATGGAGACGCACATGCGCACGCACACTGGAGAAGCACCCTTCAATTGTCAAAGCTGCAATAAAAAGTTCAGGACCAAAGGATCTCTATCACGACATTTTGAAACACGTCATGGCCAAAGAGAAAGGAAATTTACATGTGAAACCTGTGGAAGCAGTTTCTACACAAAAAATGATATAATAATACACATGAGAGTGCACACAGATGAGAGACCGTACCCCTGCCCGTACTGTCCTAAAAGTTTCCGCCAAATCACATCATTGATTCGTCATAAGCGCATGCACACTGGGGAAAAACCATTTGCCTGTCCCATCTGTGGAAAAAAGTTTGCTGACACCAACCTCGTAAAGAAACATCAATCTGTACACAGCGATGAGAAGAAATATACGTGTCATTTGTGTAACAAGTCTATGAAAACTAGAAATGCTCTCAACTCCCATGTAGTGCGTCATACTAATGAAAAGCAGCTCATATGTAGTTTCTGTGGGGTTGCATTTTCATTGAAAGGTAATTTAAAAACTCACATTCAGAGAGTGCACTCTGAGAGGTCAGGCCAGTGCAGTATCTGCCTTAAGACATTTTCTGATTTAGGGGCACATATGCGCAAACACACTGGGGAAAGACCTTTCATGTGCAAGTTGTGTAACCAGAGCTATGCAACTAAAAGGAGTTTATCACACCATATGGCATTCAAGCATAAAAATGCCACAAAGTACAAATGCTCCATTGGGGAATGTACTCGTACCTTTCCGACTGCCATGATGCTGGAGTTCCATCTCCTGAAGCAGCACACCAACAACACGCCGTATGTGTGCCAGCACTGCTCGCGAGGCTACTTTCGTGCCAGCGACCTCTCCCGCCACCTTAGAGTGAGCCACATGGAACTCCAAGCTAAGATACCACTGAAATCCATTGATGTGCAATAGAATATACTATAATATTTTCATTACTTCCTTGAGCTAGTCATTTTTTAATAAATTATTTATACAAAATAGCAGCGTTTTACCCTGAAATAAAACGCATATTAAAATACTTACCTCACTGGAAGCTTTATATTGAGATAGCATTTCCGTTTCCCGTCATTTGCCTACCCTTTTTAGTACGTAGTTTCCGGCTAAGTGGCGCCACCTGGCGGTCGTGTGCTTTTGAAGTTTCTTAAAATTTGCGGCACACCATTTTGCTCATTGGCTCAATTGCACCAGGCAGAAATAAAGTGAAAGCTTCCAGTGAGGTAAGTATTTTAATATGCGTTTTATTTCAGGGTAAAACGCTGCTATTAAAACACTGTACCGTAACTGGAAGCTTTATATTGAGATCTGTTTGTTATCGCCTGGTGACGCCACTTAATATTATAACGCCTTAGCGTAACGCCAATGTGACAGATTTAAAAATAAAAAAGTATTTATGATATTGAATACTTTTTATTTTAAGTAAGACAATATTCTTTTCCGTGTGTTACACAGGAGTAACAATAAAAATTAACATGTAATATAACTATGAAAAGGTAAAAATTCAAACTAAAAAGCTTTCTAGGAAATTCTTCTAGCAATCGCATTAGTTGTGTAAAAGTTTATCAATACTTGATTTAATTTCACACATATAGGATTGTTGTGATTTTTTAGCTGATTACCAATTCCCATGAGCTAGAACTTCGTCGATGGGGTGATTTTCTAACCAGTTCTTGGAAGCTACACAGATCTTACGCTATCTGGTGTAGCTGTGTAATCAAGAAACGTTTTTACAGTTCCTGCTATAACAGTAAGGTACCTACGTGACGTAGGTACTGCACCTCAACTGATGAAAATATTGAATAATTTAAAATCGTTTTTTATCTATCACTCAGCGATGTTTTAACTAATAGTAAATATTATAATTTTAATCACCGAGACAGGAGGCTTACATTTTTATTATTTATATTCAAAATTTATCTGTAGACAGTCTGTCAGTACCTATGTATTGCTATCGGTTGTAGAACCAAATTCAGGCCATACGGTAAAGTTTTTGTATTATGGTTAGGTAGGTACTTTAGGTAGGGTATATTCTAAGGTGAGGTCATGAATGCATCTGCCTGAACAAATAAGTATTAAAATTGCTATTTGATGTAATGATTGAAACATTCTTGTGTCGGTTATAAATTTATAAGTACACTGACATCCCATACGGTTTGGGGTTTTTTATTTTTTGTAAAAGCAATTAATTTCAGAATATGTTTTACTAGAACGTGAGTACTTCACTGTTCATGGTTCAGAATCGCATTATTTTCAGACAGCTAATTTATGTGTAAAAGTATTGTATTATGTGATAATGCACATATTAAATGTAAGCCTGATGAGAATTGCGCCAATTGCGGAAAAGTAAGGCTTTTAATCTTTATTGTTATTAAAATAGTCCTTGAACAACAACAATTCTAAGTTACTTGACAAATTTATAAAATAGACTCGCCAAGAACTTTTAAGTAAAAGCTTTTCTTTAGAGGTCTAGCCTTCCACCGCCTCACCAACCCCCAGATTTCCTTTTTTCCATCGAGGAAATGTATCTGGAGGTTACTAAGGTAAGTGGTGCTGCAAGTGCTCAGTCTCTGACACGCCAGAATACTTTCTCCCATCATGGCAAAAACAACCATGTTAAAAGATTTAGTTTAGTGAGAGCACCCTGGATATTAAAAATGTTTGTAGGAAGACCCAAGTAATGGGTTCGCACCATGAAGAACCGAACGCATCGCCAACGTATCCTGAAATGCATTCGATGCCGATCTAACGTATGATATTTTCATTAGAAATAAAGATTTCGTACTTTCCCTTTGCGAAGATATAGGTACACCTGTTATTATTTTGTCACACTAAGAATCAAACTGTGATGTAGTAGTGAATGTGGCTCTGAAGAGCATTTAGTATTGGTAGCATTTCTTTACGGATGCAATGTCAACCTTTTCTTAAATAATCTAACTTCCCGCTATCGCAATACCTTTTAAGTTAAACAGTTTAACTCTTGACCCTCGATTTCTAAACCTTACGCATTTGGCATGCTTAAATGCTACAATTGCGTCAAACTGTATTCCTAGTTACGGCCTATAATCATCCTACTGCATGGAAAAGGCCTCAATCATTGAATTCAAGGTACCTAAGTAATGGGTAAAATGAATTGGAAAAGAGCTTGATCCAGGTCCAAGTCAAATCCAGGGTCAAGTGATTGCTGACAATGTGAGCAGCTTTGGAGGCAAATAGGTCTATTATTGGACATTCCCGTTTTATAATCACGAGATCTGTACAGTGTACTAGTCGGTTCGGACTTTGCAGTCGGCAGTGCCTATTTGCCAAATATGTGGAATTTAATGGAACTAGTAAGTTCAAAATTCGAAATATAATTATTGAAATCAAGTCTAGGTTTAAGCGCAAACCTGCTTGGTCTAAAGCATCCGTAGTCAAAAAACACCCCTGGGAAGGGCAATGCAACTGTCGATCTACTACTTCAGTTGTTCGATAACCACCACTAGGGGCTGGAATCGTATCAACTATCTATGATTTATGTGACAATGCACGACAAAAATGACGAAATTCGTTCATATCATTAATTCAATTCATCTTTGTAATTATTATTTTACTTGATTGATTTCTTTGTTGCAGTTTTTCTATTCGTTCATGTTTTCACATTATTCCATTTTTCATTATATAGTTAATAATACTTTTTTGGGGACAAAAAACCGATATTTCTAAATTCACTTGCCATCCCAACTTCTGCAATGTTTGAACCATAACTTTTATATGCTCGCGAGCATTTAGATGTAACAGTAAGTGTCAAGTACACTAAGAAGGGTTCTGACATGAAATATTCGATTTGGTCTTATACAGGGATAATAACCAACTGCATGACTACATTCGAGTTCACAAGTTGAGACTTTTGACACAAAGGAATGCGATACTATAATTCTTTCAAGTCAACTTTTTTAATACCTCTTGGAGTATTAAAACGACCTCGGGTACTTTAATCGAGTCGCGAGCCCTTTTTTATGAAATGAACATCTGGCCATATTGCAAAAGCAGGTCCATTCCTTTTTGAGGGTAGCTGGTACAAAGCAGGCGAGGTAGCCCCGCAAGGGTGGATAATTTTAGGCGTACATGAAAAAGCCTAATTTTAAGTCATTGCTTGAATCTCTCATGATCTAGCCGCAAGCCCTGATTATGAAATGAACCTCTAGCAATGTTGCTATAGCAGGTTTATCACTTTTAGAGGGTAGTTCGTGCAAAGTAGGCACCCGCGAGGGTGGATAATTAAAAGGCATAGGCTTACATGGCAGAGCCCGATTTTAAGTCATTGCTTGAACCTCTTTGATCGGGCCGCTAGGGCCCTGGTTATAGAATTAACTTCTAGCAATTTTGCTTTGACATAACTTACCTTAGGAGGATAGTTGATAAATAATAAGGCACCCCGCGAGGGTGGATAATTAGAGGCTTGCATGGCAGAGCCCGATTTCAAGTCATTGCTTGAACCTCCTCGAGCCCTGACTATAGAATTAACCTTCATTTTTGCTTTGGCAGTACTTACCTTAGGAGGGTAGTTGATAAGTAAGTAGGCACCCCGCGAGGGTGGATAATTAAAGGTATAGGCTTGCATGGCAGAGCCCGATTTGTATACCAACTACCCTTAGGAGGGTAGTTAATAAATAAGTAGGCACCCCGCGAGGGTGGATAATTAGAGGCATATGCTTGCATGGCAGAGCCCGATTTGTATATCAACTACCCTTTGGAGGGTAGTTAATAAATAAGTAGGCACCCCGCGAGGGTGGATAATTAGAGGCATATGCTTGCATGGCAGAGCCCGATTTGTATATCAACTACCCTTTGGAGGGTAGTTGTTAATAGGTAGGCACCCCGCGAGGGTGAATAATTAGAGGCATAGGCTTGCATGGCAGAGCACGATATGTATATTGTAAGTAGGCACCCCGCAAGGTTGAATAATTGATAGCATAGGCTATGAGACTTCTAAATTTTTTATGCCTCGTCCACACGAGAGACAGCGCTTTGATTGATTGTGCAGCTAAGAGCTAAGAGCTGTGTGCATTTTTTGCCCTTTGGAGGTCAAAAAGCTTTACGAATGCCATCTGTTTTCTCCAGAATGCATTTGAGTGGAATGTGGGTCTACACTAAATAAGACGGGTTTGTAAAGTTATGCAGGCTTTAATAAGTGGATCTCTAACTTATACTGAAATCTCGTCGAATCTCTGTAAATGCTGCCCGGTGGCCACAAACTAATTGCACTTTATTAGAATCCGATTTTATTTGTGAATAATTCTTTTACCTTCGTGTACAAATTGTTAAAATTAACGTCTGTTTAATTGAAATAAATTTACGACTGAAACTCGCGTTTATCAATACGGATTTACGTAATATTTTGGTAAATTTCTTCCATTTTAATGAATAGGTTGCGTGAATTCAAAAAATCTGTATACTTAGTAATCTGTTGATCAAAAAAGGGGCTCCACTGACCTCAGAGATCTTATATCAATACTGATTAGCGGTGTGTAGGTATGCTATTTTGAGGCACTTGTTTGCCAATTTTACCCATTTCATAAAATTTAACACTAATACGGGATTCTAAAGGCACTGTTTTATAATTTAAATGTAAAGAAAGGCAATTCGCCCATTTCGTCAAGCAATTTAGCATTAATTTGATTAGAATAAAGATACATTTATTAAGCGTATTTATTTTATGACGGCACCTGAGGTGCCGTTCACCTCGTTAACCGGCTAAAGAGGAGCTCGAGGAGCTGCCAGCCAAACAAACCACTCAATGCTAAACGGAAAAGACACCATACACTTTTACGTATTACATCATGACTTTAATCCGAACGGCAAAACCGTTAAATTCATTATTTCAGTCACACGAATATTTAAGCAAGATATTTCATGTTTTATTAAAAACATGTTTTAAGCAATAAAATTGCTATTGGAAACTGAAAATAAAATTCCTTGAAATAAAATACATAACATTTTAAAATAATGAGGGTAGGACTTACCAGATTTGTGTACTAGTTTGTATAAAAACTCACTTGGTTATAATAAAATTCTGCTCTGAGAATTATAATATCACTGAATTTTAACGATCACCGAGACAGGGCTTGCAGTGAAGGTGTTGTTACGACGGTAAACTAAACGCCAATGAGCAAAATGGTGTGCCGCAAATTTTAAGAAACTTCAAAAGCACACGACCGCCAGGTGGCGCCACTTAGCCGGAAACTACGTACTAAAAAGGGTAGGCAAATGACGGGAAACGGAAATGCTATCTCAATATAAAGCTTCCAGTTACGGTACAGTGTTTTAATGACCTCTTTTACACATTTATTTTTAAATGTACCTACTCTCAAATATAAAACTTAGTTTTGAATTATAATAGGATCTCTAATTAAGTGTTCTTTACATAATAGTAATTAAAAAAATACAGTTGTAAAAAGTGGCTACGCCTTAATTTATTAATCTTAAGGTTACACTAGTTATTTTATTCATACATGGAAAACTAACAGCACTTACATATAAAAGATATAGATAGAGATGTTTTAGAGCAAATATGCCTCAAGCAGTTCTAACAAATAGCATATTATACAATCCAAAAATTATACATGCTATACATAACTAAAGCCATCTCAAAGAATTTCACATTAATACATAACTGTAAACTGTAAATTTTATTTATAAAACAAAAGATTATAGTAAAGATGATCTAAATTTCTAGTTGGGTCAAAATTATTACAACACATTTATCAAAGTATTTATAATTTACATTATTATTTATTCATATTAATCATGTCATTGTGAACAGCTTCCGAGCAAACTAGAAGGCGGTCAAGCTTAAACGAAATAAACATTGCAGTCTAATTAGACGCCCTCTCTACTCGAAGTAACTTTAATAGCTCAAGGGCTAACAGTCTGTCGTCTCGTAGGTATTCATTCATGAGGACTGCCATAATTAAAAAGGTATTTTATGGCTTCATAACAGTACCAACACCAGCCGGGTTAACACTATCCCGCTTTTCCTGTGTCCGTTTGAAGGGGAGCCACAGACAGACCCTTCGAAATCCAATAGTGCGTAAATCCTTTTTCCTACAAGTTTTAAACGCGCGCCACGTTCACTCCATCGGCAAAGCGGTCTCTAGTCGGTAAAGCAGCGCCAGGTGTTGTGAGGTGTTATGCCCCTTTCTCTTTTCAATATGTAACGTTATCAGGCTCTCTCACTCTCGCGCCAATTAGCCTCGCGAGGTGAGTGATACGCGCCGGGCCGAGAGGACGTTAGCCCGCGACCGCTCGCCAAAGCGCACGTACCGTCGCAATCCGCGCGCAACCGTGGCAGGTGTCGACTGTCGGTGCCGTGATGTTCAAACCGTGAAACAGTTCTTCGTATGTGCTCGTCTTTAACTTCCTTCCTGCTCGGATAATCGGATTCGCATTGGAGTTTCACAATGGGTGAAGTGAGTACATTTTTGTCGTTTTATTGCGGGTAGTTGTTTCGGTAGGAATGCAAGCGCGCTCCAGTTTAGATCGCTCGCTCGCAGAGTCCTGCGCCTGTGTTCTCTGGGTTCGTAGGTCGACGGCACGGGCGAGCCAGGCGAGGCGGGGCGCAGCGCTGCCGGTGCGGCCGCGGGTCGCCGTTCGCGTGCCCGCGGATTAATTAGCGCTTTCTTCGTGAGAGAATAATGGTTTGCTGCGAGTTTGGGAATGTGTGCCAATATCGAAGCCGAAGTAGAAAGCTCCGTGAGACGGCCACATCGGTATAAATCGAGATTAGCGCTGTACTGTTAGACGTTCATCTGATAACACGCCTAGCGATAGTTATTATCTTTGATATTGTTTTTTATTAATGCCATCGAATAGAATCGAACGTTCTTCACAACAATCGTGGCTATTGTGTTATCTGGGGAGGAACTTAACTTATTAATCGTAATTAATAACTTGATATTATCATCAGTTGATTGTGGTGGTCAAGATAAGTAGGGTGCGAAGTAGCTGGAAGAAATCGCAAGCGATAACGAGCGATTTCAAATCATCACGAATCGATCACGCGGATCCGTTGATGAATGTGTCAGGCAGGCGTCAGGATTCGAAAGAAAACATTCCCATTACCAACTAAACCGTTCGCTTGCACTTCATTGATAATAGTATGACAAGTGTCCAAAGGACCTGTATTAAGGCCTGTTACGTGCCACATATTGGTAGTGTTTAAATCAGTTCAGCGGAGTGGGCCTTTACTGCAGCGGCTAGCGGGCGCGAGCGTACGTCACCGCCGCGCCGCGGTGCGTAGGTCACAGCGTGGCCTGCGGTGACCTCTTTCTTTATGATGAAATGCTACTATACACAGCTACTGCGGATACGCTAATATAGTACGTACTTCGAACTAGCTGCCCGGAACGCGCGCAAGCTGAGAGTTCAACGTCATCTCAAAACTAAATTCCATCCTAGTACCAACT